>OY856412.1:101709906-102309906 GCA_963693085.1 Alisma plantago-aquatica | reverse complement strand
GTGAGTTTACTCCACTCCTTGGAAAGCGTTCCTAGATACTGAAACGGATGTGTGGTGGATACACACACCAGAAACCAACACTAAATCGGTATTCGAGTCTCGAGAGCGGTCGTAGACAAACCACAACAAAAGACAATAGATGCATACAAGAACGTGGCTAACATCCAAGCATGTATGAAATGATTTAGTATTAAAACGAAATGATAACATCTTTTTAGTACAATATACAAAACATGGGCAGCGGGGCTAGTCCCCGCGCCCCAATGAATGAAACTACTCGCTCCTCATAGAGGGAGCAACAAGGAAGGAGGCAAGAAGAGATAGAAAGAACAACATCTCCACGGAGGAGATAAGGTTGAACCCTTGGTGGAGAGAGAAACGATCTTCACCCTTTGTGGCTTGCTTGACGATGGATCTTCTCCTCTCACCTTCTTTGTTGATGAGAGAGAAGGTAGCTTCAATGATGGAACGTGGATCTCAAACTGGCAGCCTTGGGGCGATGGATGGAAGTGCTCTGGAATTGGAGAGACAGCCTTTGGACGTCTGAGATGTCCCCCATGGGAGGACCCTTGGGGTCTTATTTATAGGCCTTGAGTGAAGTCCAAACGGTTTGGAGACCGTTTGGGTTCAAACGGTCTTGAGACCGTTTGGCGTCAAACGGTCTTGAGATCGTTTGGCGTCAAACGGTCTTGAGACCGTTTGGCATCAAACGGTCTTGAGACCGTGTGAACTTCATGCGGTCTTGAGACCGTTTGGCTTCATGTGGTCTCGGGACCGTTTGGCTTCACGCGGTCTCGGGACCGTTTGAACTCCATGCGGTCTTGGGACCGTGTGGCTTCACGCGGTCTCGGGACCGTTTGAACTCCATGCGGTCTTGGGACCGTTTGGCTTCATGCGGTCTCGGGACCGTTTGAACTCCATGCGGTCTTGGGACCGTTTGGCTTCATGCGGTCTCGGGACCGTTTATTCTTTTATGATTTTTTTGTGCTTTTTCTACAAGTATAAAAGGAAAAAGTTAGTTTGATGATGTATTTACAAAAAAGGATAAAATTAGGATTATGTATAGTATAAACGTAAAAAGAGTATGGAAAACTAAAGAAAAAGACTAAGATAAACTACTAAAATAGGAGGTTATCAAGAGGATTAGGAGGTTCGAGAAGGGGCTGAACGCTGAACTGACTACTCATGTGTCTTCCCTAGAAAACCGGGAGAGGTTTTCTACCTTCGTTGAGTCAGTCCGAAGGATAGAAAGGTATGTAGCCGAGAAGAGGCAAACCCATAAGAGATATCCTCAATTCTAGGGATCTTCATCCAGAGACTTCAAGAAGCCTAGATTTTCTGCACCTACACCTCCACCACCCCAACCTAGTGCTCAAACACAGTGGACACCGAGTATAGGAAGAGGACGAAGCCTACCGCTACAAGAGAATCGCAGTTCAGCATCAATGTCGGTCACAGGACCACCCATACCATAGCAACAAGATAGGAGCTGTTACATCTGTGGGAAGGTGGGACACTTGATGAAGGACTGCAGAGCTAGACCAACCAGTGTGACACAACCACAGAGGCAGAGTCAGCAAGGATCCCAGAGGAGGCAGTTTCAAGGAGCAGCTAGAGGACGTGGACAAGCGTCCCAAGCTGGATCGTCAACATCGAATCAACCTCAGGCGACAACAAGGTTCTATGCAATGAACCCACCTGATGTAGTGATCAACCCTCGGGTTGTGGTAGGTCATATGGAGTTGTTATATTCTGATATGTCTACATCCTGTGTTGTATCTGTTTTGATTGACCCGGGTGCTACACACTCCTTTATCACTCGAAGAGTGATTCGTAACTGCAATATGACGGTCAGTCATAGGGCAGATAACCTATTGCTTGAGACTCCGTTGAGAGTGTCTGCTGTTTTGCAGGAGGTGTGCTCTCCCTGCATCCTCTTCTTTTCTGATCATCACATTCAAGTGGATCTTATACCACTTGAGATGCAAGGATTTGATATAATCCTTGGGATAGATACCTTGAAAAAGTATAGAGTTGTCTTGGATTGTGAATCCAAACATGCTGTGTTTTCTGATGAAAGTGACACATGGATCTTTCAAGGAGAAAGAAAGATTCTACCCACCTATCTGGTATCATCTATGGTTGCTGAGAAGCTGATGAGGCAAGGATGTTATGCATTCTTAGCCCATGTGGTAGATACTACCATGGGGAGTCCTAACCCTGCTGAAGTTCCTGTAGTCAGGGAATTTGAAGATGTATTTCCTAAAGAACTTCCAGGTATACCACCGCCTCGGGAAATTGATTTTGAAATCAATTTGATCCCAGATACACAACCCATAGCACAAACACCGTATAGGATGGCGCCTGCCGAGATGGCAGAACTCAAGAAACAGCTTCAAGAGTTACTTGAGAAGGGTTTCGTCCGACCAAGCACTTCACCCTGGGGTGCTCCGGTTCTGTTTGTTAAAAAGAAAGACGGATCAATGCGGTTGTGCATTGATTACAGACAACTAAATAAAGTAACAATAAAGAATAAGTACCCTCTGCCGAGGATTGATGATCTCTTGACCAGTTGCGTGGTGCAACCATCTTCTCAAAGATAGACTTGAGGTCAGGATATCATCAACTTCACATTAAGGATAGTGACATACCCAAGTCTTCCTTTAGGACAAGGTATGGTCACTATGAGTTCACAGTTATGTCGTTTGGGCTAACTAATGCACCAGCTGCATTTATGGAACTCATGAATAGAATCTTCCGACCTTTTCTTGATCAGTGTGTTGGTGTCTTCATAGATGACATTTTGATCTATAGTAGAGATGCTCAGCAACATGAACAACATCTTCGTCAGGCTTTAACCTTGCTAAGAGAACATAAGCTATATGCTAAGTTCAGCAAGTGTGAGTTTTGGTTGCCGGAGGTATCTTTTCTTGGACACGTGATATCTGCATCGGGTATTTGTGTTGACCCTAAAAAGGTAGAATCTGTTCTACAGTGGGAACATCTGAAGACACCGACAGAGATCTGTAGTTTCTTAGGGTTGGCTGGCTATTACCGAAGGTTCATTAAGAACTTCAGTTCTATAGCCTTACCCTTGACTAAGTTGACCCGGAAGGACGTTCCTTTTGTCTGGAGTGATAAGTACCAGCAGTCTTTCCAGCTGTTGAGGGAGAGATTGAAAAGTGCACCTATACTTGTGTTACCTGAGCAAGGTAAAGGATACATGGTTTTCTGTGATGCCTCCAAGAATGGACTCAGATGTGTGTTAATGCAGGATAAGCAAGTGATTTCTTTTGCTTCCCGACAACTTAAGAAACACGAGGAGAATTATTCGACACACGATCTAGAGTTAGCTGCCGTGGTTCATGCTTTGAAGATCTGGAGACATTATCTCTATGGAGAGACATTCTAGATTTTCACTAATCATAAGAACCTTAGGTACATCTTCTCTCAGCATGAGCTTAACAGGAGGCAACGTCGCTGGATGGAGTTCATCAAAGATTACGACTGTACAATTGATTACCATCCAAGGAAAGACAATGTGGTTGCAGATGCTCTAAGTAGGAAATCAACAACACCATCCTCTGATAGGGCACAACTAAACTCTTTAGTATGCTCTAGGAGAGATATGCTTATCTCCTTAAGGCAAGACAATGTACAGTTGAAGGTGTCGTTGTTAGCTGGGTTGTTGGCTGAGATGCATATAAAACCTACCGTAAGAGAGCAGATTAAGGAGGCACATCAAGTCGATGCTGTGGTTCAGTAGATTAGATCAGAGTATGGTAACGAGAAGCGAGATGGTTTCCATGACTCTGATGACTAGGTGGCATGTTATCATGATAGGATGATAGTACCGGATGTGGATAACTTAAGAAAGTTAGTCCTGGAAGAAGCTCATTCTTCGATGTATGCCATGCATGCAGGGAGCACCAAGATAAACTTAAAAGATATGTATTGGTGGCCTGGGATGAAGAAGGACGTCGCTGAGTTTTTTTTGAGGTGTCCTGTGTGTCAGCAGGTCAAAGCTGAACACCAGAAGCCTGCAGGAACGATGCAACCTTTACCCATACCACAGTGGAAGTGGGACCATGTGACCATGGACTTTATTGTTGGCCTACCCATGACAAGCAAAGGACATGATTCCATCTGGGTAATAGTCGATAGGTTGACAAAGACAACACATTTCTTACCCGTCAAAACAACCTATTCTCCTGAGAAGTTAGCACAGTTGTATGTTCAGGAGATAGTGCGACTGCACGGAGTTCCAGTCACCATAGTATCTGACAGAGGTCCCCAGTTTACGAGTCATTTTTGGGAGCGACTGCACAAAGCTTTAGGTACCCAATTAAGATTTAGTACATCCTTTCATCCACAGACTGATGGATAGTCGGAAAGGACTATACAGACCTTGGAAGACTTGCTGAGAGCATGTGTTCTCTAGTTTACCGGGAGTTGGGATCTACACCTGAGCTTGATAGAGTTAGCTTATAACAATAGCTATCAACATAGCATTGATATGGAACCTTATGAAGCTTTGTATGGTAGACGTTGTAGTTCACCTGTATGTTGGTATGAAACCAGTGAGTATCAGTTGTTAGGTCCTGATCTTGTGCAGCAGACCACAGAGAAGATTAAAGTAATACAACAACAGATTAAGACTGGACAGGATAGATAGAAGTCTTATGCTAACAGACGTTGTAGACCCTTAGAATTCTAGGTTGGAGACAGAGTATACCTCAAGGTCTTGCCTTGGAAAGGAGTTCTTCGTTTTGGAAGGAAAGGGAAGTTAGCTCCTAGATTTATGGGGCCTTATCCAATCATTGAACGGGTTGGAAAGGTAGCGTATACACTAGAATTTCCACCAGACTTACAGAAGTTACACCCTGTGTTTCACATTTCTATGCTGAGGAAATGTCACCCTGATACCGAGTCAGTTCTACAACCTATGGAGGTAGAATTGAATGATGATATAACGTATGAGGAAGGACCAGTGTCAATCCTTGATAACAGAATTAAAAAGCTGAAAAAGAAAGATATAAGTCTTGTGAAAGTCCTCTGGAATCACCGTGGTGTTGAAGAAGCCACTTGGGAACTAGAGGAAGAGATGAGAAGGAAATACCCTGCTCTTTTCTCTTAATATGTTTTGCTGATTTCGGGGACGAAATCCTTGTAAGGGGTGGATAATTTTTAACATCCCTGACCTGGGTTATGAGTTAACCCTAGGTGTTTTGCTTAATTATGTAACTAGATGTTTGTGGTTATCTCTTGGTATGTAATTAAAGCTCCTGAGGAGCATATGTTGCTAGATCTGTCCTTTTAAACAATGTTGTAGTATTGTTTTGTAATACAGGGACCTATGTGCAAATTACCCAATTAGAAGGGTTAACTTGCAATTTGCACATGTTAAGATGTTCCTCTAATGATGAGACATCATATGAGTGAATATGATGAGGTATTATGGATTCTCCAAGCTTGGGCATCAAGATGCAGCTTATGGAGCAATCTTTGTGCTTAAAACCCTAATTTTGGTGTAAAGTGCAATTTACTCAAAATATGGGATGCAACTTGTAAAATACACCTTCTAGAGTATCTTTTATGACTCTTGACATCATTTATAGTAAAAATGATGAAGAGGGCACTTCAATTGGATAATCAAATAAGAATGATAATCTTTGTAATTAAATTACCAAGTTGTAAGTAAGGAGACCCTTATATATATGTGAGCACCTTAGTAATAAGTTGACCTTCTTTTCTTTTAGTCCTTAGTTTTAGAAGGAGTTTTGCTTTAGAAATGAGGAGAAGGGACGTGCCTAAAGGAGAGAAGGACCTATATGTGAAAACAAGAAACTAGATGTCCTTATGTGAAAGTTCTACCCAAAGTATATAAGTTCTTTTCCTTTACAAACAAACGATCATTTCTTCACTTCCTCACTTATCCCCCTTGCTAAACCAACTGAAGGAAGAGCTCTGGAGAAGAGGGAGACGACCAACCTGTTCTAGGTAAGAATTGATCATCTTCTTGCTTGATTTGTGGAGGAAACCATGAAGCAAAGTTGGTTTGTTAGTATTCCTTACTTGGTTCTTCTTTCTAGCCGACTTTTCCCAACCATTTCTTGGAGAAACACCTTTGGACGACCTGTGGAGCTCAAGAAACCATTAAAGGCTTGGAAGCTTGAAAGCTTGGAGCTCCAGTAATGACCTTAAGGCGGATTTTATAACTCTAAACCTCTTGCTTTATTATGCATATCTTTGTTCTTGCAAATAGTAGTTAGTTCTTCTTCTTCCCCATCTTTCCTTGCAATCTTGCAAGCAATCCGTGAAGAACCGACCTTGGTCTCAAGGTAGATGATGATGGGCGTGAATACCTAGGCTACTTTATCAAATGGTCCTTCACCCACGGTTCAAACGGTTTGCAAAACTGTTTGGGACCAAACGGTTTCAAAACCGTTTGATCTCATGCGGTTTGCAAAACTGTTTGGAATCAAACGGTTTCAAAACCATTTGAGGGGTTTGACCAAGGGTTGACCGTTTGAGGGTCTGTTGGACATATTATTAATTAACCACCTACAAAGAATCACCATCTAATTGCAAGTAATTTTCAAGTTGAAGGCACTTTAATCACCTAAACCCTAATCGGGTTCAATTGCTGATTTCATGGACCAATCTTGTTAAAGTTTGGGTTGAGTGGCCCAAACGGTTTCAAAACCGTTTGGGGTTCATCCAAACGGTCTCAAGACCGTTTGGTGACCACCCAAGACCGTTTGGAGGTCTAGGGTTAAGGTAATTTGATAAATAGAGGGTCCAATTACAATAGGTTGTTGAATTAATTAAAAGTGCTGATTTTTGACATAATTAGGGTTCAACCCTTAACAAATTGACTTAGATTTTGATGTGACTTTGGGAAAACGGTCTCAATACCATTTGGAGGGTGTCCAAACGATCTCAAGACCGTTTGGGCCAAGTCATGGTCCAATTGGATGACAACTGATGGGTTCAACTTCAAATAGACTCATGTTGATCAATGTTGATGGTTAATCGATTACAAACCCTAATTCAATTGGTTCCAACCCAAATTGGCTATCAATTGAGGGTCAATTGAGTGTCAAATTGGTTAAGGATAACCCTAATTGGCTCAATTGATAAGTGGTTAACATGTATGAGACCAATTGAGGGGTTCAACATTGAAAACCCTAATCGATTACAAGTGTTGATGTGCTTTTTAGGTCCATGCGGTTTTGAGCCATTTGGACCTAACAGTCTCAAGACCGTTTGAGTCCAAACGGTCTCAAGACCATTTGGGGACAAACGGTCTCAAAACCGTTTGGGCTGAAACGGTTTCAAAATCGTTTGAAGGTCATGCGGTTTTGAACCCATGCGGTTTGCTTATGCGGTTTGGTCATGCGGTTTGATCAAACGGTTTCAAAGTCAACCATGTCCAAACGGTCAACATGATCAAATGGTTTTAAGACCATTTAAGGTCAAACGGTCTTGAGTGTCATGCGGTCTTGAGGGTCAAAGATATCAAACGGTCAAATCCTCCATGCGGTTTCAAAACGGTTTGGAGGTTAATGTGTGAAACTGTTTGGAGACTTTTATGGTTAAGAATACCTAATGTCTTGAAGGCTTAGATAGTTCAATGGTTGTCTAATATAAACCCTAATGATACCTAAAGACATTAAGGGTTAAGTTCTTAGTAGATTGACCCATGTTATGGTTAATGGTGAACATTGACAATGTGCCCTTGAAGGGTTCAAGTAGATAACACCCTTTGATTGAACAAACCCTAATTATGATGAAAGATGAATCTTAACCAAATTTGAAGGCATCAATGATGATAATTTCATACATGGTGATGCTATGAGCTCAATTCACCATGAAGTGAATGGTAAACCCTAATTATAGGGTAATATTATGTAATAAGAATAGTAAACCCTAATTTAGGGTGATGGCATAAAAAGAATGATTCTAGGTTATGCCTTTAAGTATGAAACCCTATGAATGAATTATAAAATGAGAAACCTTTATGCCTTGTAAGCTAAAGGGGTTTGATAACCCTAATTGAAGTGAATAAACCCTAAACCCTAGAAATCAATTGGGGTATGATGATAATAGCATGACCGTGCTAAGGAGCACGACCATGGTAGCTTTCTCTTGCACGACCGTGCAAGGAAGCACGACCGTGGTGTTGTATAAAGAAATTGAAAAGTTTTGGTATTGTGATAATACTATTATATATGCATGTCCTCAATTATATTAGTCATGCAGGTTCATATCAAGAGGTAGTCATAGCCAGGTAAGGGTTATGATGTCATATTCCTTGAAACCATTTATGATATGTGAAGGATACATATACATTACTTCAATAAAGGTCATGTTGTTAGATGACTTGATGCTTATATGTCACTTGATAGCAAGTGTTATGATGATCTAAGGGTATGAACACCCATGTTCTTGATTCATAGTGATAAGATGATTAAGAATTGATATCTATCTGATAACTGATGTGAGCTAAACTTGATACATTTAGTATTCTCTTGTTATAGAAATGTTTAATAGTTAAATGCTTGGAAACATGCTTGATGTTAAAAGAATACTGAAATGTACCTAAATAATCAAGTATAATCATACCATGTAGAGCCCTGATTATAGATCCATCATTGTCAGAAGCTAAATGATGGTGAAACAGGTTTTCCTAAGGGAACTCCTGGACCACATACTTTTGAGTATGTGGGGGAATATGGATGCGAATATCCTTACGTCCTAGTGTAGAAGTTGATGTAGATGTATCTTAATCTATCAACCCAGCAATATATATTTATGCCGAGATGATGTACCACTAATCACCCGAGGGAATCTTTAATGCCGCATCGATGAGAGATAAACAAGAGATCTTTCAATGGCGAAGAGAGTACAGAATGCCACTATGAATCTAATAGAGAAGTGCCAGAATACCCTGGTGAGCTATAGTAAGCAGAGACACTAGATGTCCTGCATGTTGATTCTCACTCTGACTGAGAAAGATAAGGTCATAAGAATTCGGCTCTTTTGATGACCTAGGTATGATACCGATGCGACTTAGTAGTGATCGGTTGGAGTATGAGCGATATTCCTCATCTCCGCAGGGCATAATAATGTTTGTAAAACATAATAAGCCGCGTAGCATATCTGCTAGGGTTGAACTACGAGATACAATGATTGATGTTACACTATTTATATTAGTATACACGTTCTTCACATTCCTTAATGAAGTTGCTTTACTTAATATCCAATCTACTGTTGATTGTCTTAAAGCTTATATTGCTTATGTTGTTCTTCGATTACTATAATAAAGCTTCTGGAGGAGAGTTATAACTCTCGCTGGGACAATTATTTAAAATTGTCTCACCCTGTAGATTTCAACTTTTTAGGTGGTCGTCGAGGACGAAGGAACTAGTCTGCAGGTGAACAGTATCAGCAGCAGCAACACCAGGGGTAGAAGTGAATCTCAGGTGGAGATACTGACTGTCCAGTCCTATAGTTAGTAGTCTTATGTCGTCTATGTACTCTCAGGTCCTAGGAATCTATAGATCTGAGATTTTGTATCTGAATGTTTATAATCACTCAAGAGGTGATTTAACAGAGATGTAAACTGTTTATCTTGTTTCTTATAAAGGATTTTTATGGTTTCAAGATCTTTTCGTAAAAAGATTTAATTTTTAGTGATTTTTCGTATTCCGCTGCTAATCGAATGCTTTCGCTGAGTTTATCTCGTGTTTTGGAGATCAGACCCCACATATATGCTTAACTAGATTGATAATTATTTAAAGCTTGATTAATGATGGTAGTCTAATCATGATTATTTAAACCTAACTAAAATATCTAAATATGCTTTTTTCCATAGAATTAAGGTTTGGTAATTGAAAATCCTAATTGGCAAAAAATTAGGGTTTGGTAGCATATGAATGTAGAATTTGATAAATATAGTGGTGTACTAAATGATTTTTAGCATTTTATATACAACTCTTATTTATTTGTAAATTGGATATATTTTGTAAAACTTAATTATTAGTGTTCTTGAAAAATATAATAATCGAATAATTTTATGACTTATTTGTCGGCCGAGTTTCCCCAAGACAAACTCAGCCGACCATGTATTCAAACTGAAATATAATAGTATGATATTTGAATTTTATCTTTTTATTGGTACATCCGATTAATATGAAATTTTAACTGTTGCTTTGTAACTCGGTTTTAGACATAATGTTAAATTTTCATAATTTTTGAATTATGTTTGAGTTCTACAAAAGTGTGGTCTCAATGGAGTTTCCCCAACACATACTCAGCCAACCATGCATTCTGGTTGAAAATTAACAGTTAGTATTGGATTTTTGTATTTTTATTGGTAACTCTAATTTATCTAAAAATGTTATGGGATCTTGTAAGTATTGTTTTGGACAACATATAATTTTTTCATAATTTTTGTATGACGTTTGTCCTATTAAATAAATGATCTTTAGTAACATGTTTTATGACACAAAATCTGTTGAAATAAAAGAAAGTCTAAGTTGGGTCAATTTGCAATTGAACCAAGCACCTTAATAGATATATATGAGCAACCTATCACCCAAATATCCCTCATATTTCGTGATCCATTCCATAGAAATGAAATTCTAGAGAGAGAGGAGAGCTTGGGTTTTGAGATGAGAAAGTGGTGGAAATGTTGACCTAGGGTTTCACTACCCGAGATGTGATGAAATCAAGTAAGTTTAGCTTATTTGAATAGACTTTCATGGTGAATATTCTCTAATATGTCAATATTCCTTCCCTACTCTAATTTGATTGAAACTGATATCAAATAACCCCCTTTTCTCACTCTTTCTCTCCTAATCTCCATTTCTAGGGTTTTCGAGTTGAGAGGAGGAAGAAATGGATTCAATTGCTAGAGTTTGTTTACATTTCCAGAAATTCAATATATGGCCTACATTTGTAAGGAACTTGTCACCTTAGGTAAGTGTTTATTTCCCTCTTAATCTCTATATTCATGCTGAAATCCTAATTCTATCCGGCTAAAATAATTAGAAACCTTGCTTGCATTTGTATGTGATTAGGTATTGATTTGGAAAAGTATTAGGAATCAAATTCTAAAGATTTTGATTATTTATCATTGAATCGAACTGGTTCAATTCCTAATATATTGATTGAAATTGCATGGAAAATTCTATGAATAGAGAACTATGATGTTTTATGAGAATAGTGCCTAAAAATCAACCCAATGCCTGATATGCTTGGAATTGAATTGACATGCATATAATCATATTGAATTGTATTCGAATGAATTAGATAAGTGTATCGTTGAATATTGATGAAATTCAATATGATACATACATAAGGATCAATATGGGATGACCATTTTCCCTATTTAGGGTTTAGGTTCAGGGATTGAATCAAATGAGCTAATGAATCAATGTATACTTCTGATTGATGAATGCAATATGGGGAAGTGGAAACTAGGGTTTCCATGTGTGTAAATAGTTCTAATGAAACCCTGTGCACCATGATGAGATTACTGAATATATGAATCTTATGATGTGATGAACTAAGATCACTTCTTAAACCCTAGAAATCTAGTACTGGGCTAAGTATGAGAGATAAATATCAAGGTTGTATATAGTCTTGTGATTGTGATGAAATTATCAATTACAGGTGTTATTACTTCAATTGAAGAAGATAAGTCTAATCAACATGATCTAAGTCTAATTCATCTATCTTTTTAGTATAATTTATGGAATTAGTGTAAACCCTCATATAAATGTGAGTTTTTTATACAAGTTACACAATAGTGAATTGTGAAGAATAATTATAGATTATGGTGTAAGAAGATGTAATCCTATTTCATTCTCTTTACCTAAAGCGAGTAGTATAACATGGAATGATCATTTTTTATTATGGGAATTCCATTAGAAGTCAATTACATGGTACACATATCTAAATATAAGAAACGATATGAAAAAAATTGTACTGAATGGTGATGGCAAGTTAAAGGTGAAACTAATGAAGTTATTATGATCAAGTCTTTAATCTTTTATTTAATTACATATAACTTAACCCAAATTTGATAAAATATACCAAAATTAGACTTTGATGGTTTCTAGTGAGAAGAGAATCATTGTATATCAAGTGAATTAATAATGATTGGTTCCAATTATGTAGTGAACACAAAATGAAAGAAGTTGAGACTAATGAATATAAAATGAAGGAAAAAGATGGGAATTAGTAGATCAATCTGAGAACCTAACTCTAACCACAAAATGATAATTTAGATGATAATAATGAGTAATGACTCAAATGATGGATTAAGGAATGCACATAACTGTAGTTGAATGCAACTAAAAGATGAGGTTAAAGCATTGGAATTGATTTATAAGAATGTGTTCTTGGATTGTGATTGTTTGATAAAATACTTGTACTCTAAGAATGGACTATTTTGATGGACTTCAAATGATACTAAACATGTTTTGATTAGTAATCCTAACTGAATAATTTGAAATAAAAGAAGAAGAGAACTAAGTGTGTTATGCATGAAATTTATTTGCATCTATTGAAATTGGATGGAATAAGTATATGTTGTATGATAAATCTATTTTGAGTATGGTGACTGATACAAGATAACTATATGATTTACTGTTGCTAGTTTTAAGGTCTCTATAAATATTTGTTGAGACCTGTGATATAGAATTAAATGATAAGAAATATGTTGAGATTGAATTTAATATGCTCTGATTACATTTGAGAAACCCTGATGAGGGTAAATGTTGCACAGTGAGATTATGTCTCGGACTGAAAGCCTACTGATGATGATAAACCCTAATGGGGTAAATGTCAGATAATAAGATTATGTCTTGGGCTGCAAGCCCACTAATGATGACTGCTATGAGGTGATGTGGAAATGTAAAGAATATATGTGTTGCAAATTATAGATTAGTGTGCTTCTTGTTTTGGTCATTGTCTTTCTTGATAAGCCTAATTTGTTTCATGTTATTCTAGTTACTTGAGAAAACACAAACATGATATTTGATCTTTTGAATTCTTGATGCGATGATTTTGAGTCGCATTTATAGACTTGTTTTACTTGCTTTTTATGTGTTTATTGGTCACTTTGGTGGTTAATATTGCATAATTCACTTACTTTAGTCTATGATTCTTCTTAGTGTCAAATCTCTCTTATTTTATCATTTTGAGCATAAATGATTATAATTATAAGTTTTATCTCAGATGATTTGGTTTTGTTGTGCAATTTCAGGAAAAATACATATCTGCAACTGTCGATGCCATCGACATCAGTCGATACCATCGACGGAGCCATAGGCAGGCAACCGCAAGGAGCAGTGCAGAGTCGATACCATCGACTGGGAAGTCGATGGTAGCGAGATACCATCAGGTTGCTGGCGACCAGCCAGTCGATACTATCGACCCCAAAGTCGATACTATCAACACTTATAGCTTCAGCGAAAGAAAAGGGATAAAACCGATGCCTAAGGGTGTCGATACCATCGACCCACGTCGATGGTATCGAGTCAGCATCAGGTGGGACGACAGAAAAGAAAGAAGGCTTACCGATATCACGAGGGGTCGATACCATCGACCCACGTCGATGGTATCGACACCGTTAGATCAGAGTTTGTTTCAGATCGACTCAAATCCAACAGCTGTGATATTTTGGCAACCTAACTCGGTGTTAATACCTAATGACTGCGGTCAGGAGTAGAAAATCACGTCATTATCCGCTGCACACGTCCCGAGAAGGTGTGGAGAGAAGAACGGAGCCCAGAAGCATGCCTTGACCGTTCTGGAAGCTGAAGAAGACGTTTTCCACCGCCGAAAGGCTGTAGATCACGCACTCTACGTCAAGGAACGATTGGATCTTCTCCGTTCAGGGGTCACTACAAAAAATTTGGCCTTTGTTGAAGAACATTTGTGAGGAACCAAAAATCGTGAATAATGATGTCTATTTGTGAGGGCTCATCCTTTGAAAATGGGACCAAATCCCTCAACCGTGTTTTTAACATAGTTAGACCTTTTATGTGAACATTGGTCCCTCACGAATACATTACTCACTAATCACCCCGTGAAAAATGCATTAGATGTAGTTTAAACCACTTCTATTTATAAAATACAAATGTGTAAGACCAAAAATGTAGTCAAACCTATAAGACACAAACTTGAACCCCCCACTCTCAATCCCAAAATGAAAATATTTCATTGGCGCTTCTCCCGCGCGTCCCCATTCCTCCGCCAATTCCACTTCCCAATTCAACCTCCCATCGTGCTTCTCTACCCCTCCCCAATTTCACACTCTCCTCCCAGCCATGGTGTCTCCTTGAATCACTATGTCACTCCATCCTGCCATCATCGCCAAAAGGCACCACACATTGCCATGTTCTCCACTCGACGCATGCAACATCCCGTAATTTTAGGGATCCGACCGTCCTAATCACCTCTGCGCAGCAGGTGGAGGGCTGCATCGACGCTCTTCTTCTCTACCTCAACCAACGATTCATTCAAAAGACTCGCTTCGCGTGAAGCCTCCTCCTCGAGTGCGAGGATGCGTCCGAGAACTCGCTTCTTTGTGTCGGGTACGGAGGCTGGCTCCTCTATACTGTTGCCTCCACCGACGACCTGTCGTTCATCCACGAGCTCCTCAAACGGGACCCGCTCATGGTGTTTGGGGAGGGTGAGTTCGGTGTCACTGACATCCTCTACGCCGCCACTAGGAGCAAGAACGCGTAGGTTTTCCGCCTGCTCCTCGACTTCACCCTCTCCCCCAGGTTCCTGATGGGGATCCCCAATGGCATTGCCGGCGGTGTGCGGGTCAGGGAATCGGGCAACAGAGGTGATACAACCGTCTTCCGGTCCGAGATCCTTAATAGGGCGGTTCATGCCGCTGCTAGAGGTGGCAGCTTGGAGATCCTGATGGAGTTTCTAATAGGGTGCTCCGATGCATTGAACCCTTTCCAATACCACCTCTAGGTATCTGAATGTTTGATCTGGAATGAATTCTGGTTGCCAAGCTTTATGGTCAAGCAATAATTCCGTTATGTGCAATCAAATTCATAAGATGATATGGTTGAAGCTACTTTTTACAGCTGGTTTCTAGTTTAGTGGATAGTTTGTAAATATTCTAATGAGTATAACAAATATGATTCTTCTTCTATGAAAAACAATCATTGAGAATGTCCTACTTTCTAGGAAATTTTTCTGATTCTTCTTTGACATTTAGTCTTTTGTGTAACTGCAGTTAAAAGACCTTCAAGTTTTTACTGTTGTGCGGGTGATTTTCCAACTTGCAGAAGAAATTCCTTGCATTTCTGCTATAGTGGTTGCTCTTTTATCTGAGGTATGAATCTGAATTATTTTACCTGAAATTAAAATCATCATGTTATTCTTTGTGAAATCAACAATGTAAGCTAAGAAGAGACTTTAACGATGCGAAGTAGCATAGTTCACATATCAGTTTATGGATTTGTATGTTGACTATGTTAAAGCCTATGTTTCAATATTCTAATTATCTGATATACATTCTGTATAATAGTGTTTCCACGATAGAGGCTGTAGGAAATGGTCTAGATGTAAGACGAAATGGGGAAACTAGGAGGGAAATGGTGTATGGAATAGATTGCAGGAATTGAAGCTTTGTTGGTATTTTGTGTTTGATTCTTTTGTCCCAGTTACATAATACTAGAAATTACCCTTTGTCTTACCCTAATCTCAGTGGTAAGATGGAAAGAATAATTCATAGTTCTAGTGGGAAGATGAAGGTGCCACCTTACTTGACACGTTCCCAATTCAAGAAGTTGCAAGTGGATATTTTTCTACTACTCAAACTGCCACAGTTGATGACCTTGACTGAATCCATGTTAGACACTGTATGTTGGAATGTTAGGGGAATCGGAAACCACCTTAAACAATCTAGGTTGATCAATTTGGTTTGCTTCCATAAGCCTAACTTACTTCAAATTATTAAACTTCAGATATCTAGACATAACATTGAATAAGTCATCCAACTATTTGTTTTTTCTTGTTCTCATCAAGTAGAGGCTCGAGGGTTTTTGAGTGGTATCTAGCTACTAAGATAAGTGGGTGCTACTTATGTTCATGTAATAGAAAGTCATCAACAATACTTACATTGTTTTATAGACAACTCTTGCTATATTATAATTCTCTATGCACATCATGTACTGAGTATTCATCACCTGCTGTGGAATCATCTTCCACGGTTAGGTTACTCTATTTCTTGACCATGAATAGTCATGGGGGATTTCAACCTTATTCTATCTCCTTTAAAGAAAAAAGGTAATGCTTCTTTAAACTTCCATGAAGCACAATTATTCTAAGAGTTCCTTTTTCAAAACTGGTTTTCAAATTTTGGCTTCTCAGGATTTCCTTACCCTAATAAATCAGGCGAGCTTCATGAGCACTTGGATCAGGTTCTTGCAAACTCTTCTTTTCTCTACTGATTAGTTCTTCAGGGTTCATCATCTGACTTGTATACACTCAGACCATAACCCTATCTTATTTTTAAATTCTCAATGATGGCCCTTTAACCACATATTCAAGACTAAGAATAGCCAAAACACCAATGTTTCTTTCAAAAATCTTTTACAAAATCTTTGGTCATCATAGTTGGATTTTTGAAGTGCCATGTATTCTATTAAACCACATCTCATTGCTTGAGATAATTTTGTTAATTATGAAGCTCAAACAACAAACATACAACTTAATTGGAGTACAATTAATTAATTATTCTACCCTCAGTTCATCATCATTTGCACTTCAAGGGATGCCTTTGTGTTCGACATTGTGCAATGTGACTATGGTTCTAGTTCCTAAAGTCTAAAATTCAAGAAGATGTATAGACTTTTGCCCAACTCTTTAAATAATCTCTGCTTGAAAATGATATGGAAGATCCTCGTGAATCGTTCAAAACCCTTCATGTCTACATGGATATGTGAAGATCAATATAGTTTCATTCTTGGAAATAGAATATCATACAATATATTTCTCATATAGGAGTTAATGCATAACATTAGAATGCCCGAGTCTGCACCATTTATGATGGTTAAAATTGATTTGATGAAAAAACTATGATTGTCTCACTTAGACATTTATTCTAGATAATATCACAAAATTAGGGTTCTGTCCCACACTTATCAACTATATAATTCAATACATTTGTGGCGGTCCAATTTGCTTTTCTTGGAATAGAAAATGATTACCTGGCTTTAAGGCATCAAGAGGTCTTCGTTAAGGGGATCCCTTATCTCCATATGTATTTGTCTTATGTCTTAATAGAATTAGCCTTCTAATCAGGGATTTTGTAAACTGAAATCTTTGGAACCTTTAAAACTATCTCAATAAGGACTGACTTTCTATCATCTAGCCTTTGTGAAAGATATAATTCTATTTGTAAGAGATGGCATTTGATAGATCCAATTGATATTAACTTGTTTTGATTAATTTATCCAGGATTCACAACAGGCCATCTCAATAGATAAAAGATCCATTTTCTTCTCAACTTTTGTTCCTCATGCATTGAGAAGACAAATATGTTCTATTTATAGTGTGAAAGAAACCTCAGATCTTGGAAGGGTGTTCCTATCTTCTGTGGTTGAATCACACAGTCAACCTATGATCACTTGCATGATAAAATTAGTAATCGTACTATGAGTTGGGAATCGAAAACTTTAAACCTGCAGGATTGGTGTGCCTTGCCAAGGATGCTCTTCAATCTATCCCTACATTTTTTGTGCATACCTCCGTATTACACATATCTCTCTACCATCTTATTGATGCAACTATTTGTTCGTTTATCTTGAAAATAACTGCAAACCAGTCTTCACTTTCATTAGTGGCATGGGTTAGATTGTGACTCCTAAGTCAATTGGGGGTTTAGGTCTTCTTTGCATGCATGCATGTAATTCTGCTCTGATTATGAAAATAATTTGAGAATTCCTAACTGGCATACATTCCTCTTGGGTAGTTGGTTTATGAAATAAGTACAGATAATTTAGACCCCGTTCTGGTCACAAGATTATTGGTTTCTAGCAGATGGTGTGTATGTTGCAAAATCTTGTTCTTCAACACAATCATAAGACTATTGGTAATGGGACAACAATTTAAGTGTGTTTTGATAAATAGATTTCACAAGTTTTAGATCAACACAATCTTATCTTATCTCTGATTCCTAAAAATTTGTCTAAGTTACAAGTTTCTTAATTAGCAAACCTATTCTTTACATATGATACTAACTTTCTTAAATTATACTTTCCTTATAATACATCTATCTTAAATATTTACATCATATACTTATAACTATAGGTATATAGTATACTAAATGAATAATATACACAAATATACTGTAATATGAAATAAAAAGATGAAATAATAAAGGTCTGCAATTGATCAATATGGTATACATGTCCAGCAGCCCATCAAATCTCTCTAATAATGGTTTCAACTGTAACTCTTCATATTAATTCATGCATTCTTTTCTCTAATCATGACAGATATAATTGCAGACTGTGGCCATCTTGTTAATCTCTATGATTAATTTCACACCTGATGTATCACTGATATAAGTTTTATACACTATCTCTACTTTATAATTATTTGAAACTTATCAAAATGGGTAATTAAACCCCATAATTGGAGAGTTTTAGAGAACAATATATAGAGATACCTCCATGTTATTAGGGAAAATTTGTTTGATGATGATAGATGTAGGTCAGGGTACCACTGAATACAAGGACAAATAAATCTACCAGTAAGAGTGTTCACCAGCATGCAAGAAAATGCTCCTACAAGCAGTATCCTTTATTCATCTCTATATTCCTGATAATTTGTACGACTTAATCATACCACCAATAATAGTTTGCAAGAACTAATATGCATGAGAAACTGAGACATTCAACATCATACATACTGTTGTTTATTGATATTGGTGCTTAATATATCAAAATGGCCGGACTTCTGCATTACTATCCTTTTAAAGAGTCATGTATAACTTGTCTTCATGGGTGTCTGTTCTGTGCCCAATCGTCTGAACATAACTCTTGCAGAAATTTTTATAGACCATAATGAAAAACAAACAAGTAAGTCTTTCCCATTGTTGTAGGTATTTGAGTCTCAGTCAAAGTCTGGAAAACTGCTCACAGTATATTGTAGTTTGTAAATGCTATCAGTATATTTTTACTCCCCACTATGCTACTATATCTCATTGCCAGATGAAATAAATAAAAGCTGATCTAATCAAACTATTTAAAAGGAAAGAAAATCAAATATCAACAATTCAAAATGGATTTCAATCAAGCATGCCTTTAATGGAGGCTTACACAACCTATAAATATGCATCTATGACGAATCCAAGTTAAGTGTTTGGCAATGTGGGATCTGGGACCAAACCACAAGTCTAACACAGTTAAAAAACTATATCAAATGTGGGCCTGGTCATTCTGTCACTGTTGCTCCAGAGGCCGACATCTCTAGCATCTGTAGCCGTTGGGGACAATCACCTTTCTGGTTGTCACTCCTATAGAAGGTGACCCTCCTAGCAGTTGCTCCTTGGGGCAGAACACATGGAGGGAGTACTGCTGTTGTTGTAGCTTGCAGAACAAGGGAGGACTTCCTCTAGTGGAAAAGGAGAGGAAGACGAGTATGGTGATGACAGTGAAGGGAGGAGTACAATAGCTGTGACCTGGTGTGGGTGGAGAGTCCTAGGGTGGACCCAAACCCTAAGGGGCTTCTAACTTGGTCAAATTTATAAATTATCTAATCTTAGCAGAACATAAGTTGGGTGCCAAGACCTGGGTATGTGAGGAATCCACAACCACAAGTTCATTTTATTTATTCGGTCAGATGTACAGGTTGAAGAAAGATAAATATATCAACTTATGAAGGCGGGTACCACTGAATACAAGGGTACCACTGCTTAAGGGCTACTACTGCAGATGTGTATGTTCACTGCAGTTACTATTACTGAAGGCCAAAATGATCAAAGTTTTGTTGCAAATAATGAGGGTGGGATCCCCTCAGAACAACCTACATAAAGATTTCTACAAAAAATCAGGGGAAGGATTAAGAAGATTTTAATGTTTTTCAAATTCTGAACAGAGGTTATGCTGTCATGTTCCCCTAGCATATAAATCCAACCATTAAGATAATCTAAGAATATATCATGAATAAACTTCAACATGAAGCTTCTAAAAGACTACGAGAAATTCTGGATACCAAAGGTTGTATTCCATTCATTTACTGCAACAATGAGTAGATTGTAAAACAATTCTAAGGATGGAAAAAGTTTGGTCGCACTTTTTCTTGTGTATAAAACAATTCTCGCTTGTTTTCAATCATAAATATTTGATTGTGCTCCTAATACTATGGTAGAGTTTGACTACAGCCTAGAAGATCTGTTCTAGATATTTCTGGATACCATATCTCTTGATCTTATCACATGTTCTTCAGCAGGCACACAAGTTGCCTATCTTCAGTATCTAGTGATTTGGGCCAATAGACTCTGAGCAACATAACTATATGCAAGATGACAAAGACTCTGTTGCCTTTGAACCAGAAAACAACACGGAGCAAATGTTACAACAAGAATAACTATTGTAAGGGAAACATCCATTTCTCCTGTACCTCCCATGAACTCAATCTACCCACTGTTGGGACCACCAATTTGATCTTCTTCCAAGGCCACATTGCTTGTAGCAAGCTGTTCCAAGCTGCTAAGATCTTAAACGTCAAGATTATTGAGTCGTGTTGCTGCCTTTCTGTGACTTAGATGATGCAACAACAATAGCATTAGGCCTTGTTGAAAGTGTTAGGAAAAGAATCAAAGACCATGGATGCATATTTCAGGTTAGTGTATTTCTAATAATCAGCTTCTGCTACATTTTATATGGTAGTTGTTCTATATAAAAATGTGTGATTCAAACTGCTCCATGCACAACTATAATTGAAGTGCATGCTTAGGTCTGACGAAGTCTGTTCCACATGTTTAACTATATTTCTCTACTCTCTTGCACATTGGTCCCGAAATTGATTCCAATTTATGTATGTAAAAATCAGGAGTTCAAGTAGTGTTTAGCCAAAGGGCCCTTACTTGCTTTGACAACAAGGTCATACTCAGAGAACATCTTGTCGAACAATGGGTACTCTCTAGGTGTTTTCCATCACATGGTCAAGATTCTAGAGGGACATTGTGCACGCTATTACTAATTATGTATTATCTTTCTCTTGTCGAATCATTAGCATAACTAATCGAATGAGTTCAAGACACGAGATATTAAGATTTCATTACAATTCTGTATATTCCATGCACTCTATCCTTTGCATCCTTCATATTAGTAATATTACTTGTATAATATGTATCTGCAATGGTTTGTCTTCAATCTACATTAGATTCCAGTTATCCTTCTAGATTGACCTTATAACAAATTATGTAACAACAGTACCAAAGTATACCACTGAACTGGAATGAAATATTTACACATTCATTGATTATCCCTAAACTAGCAGCTTTGGTAGCCATGCTTGTGTCTCTTTAGATGTAAAGAACAGAGACTAAATGTTTCTATAGTAATGCTTAAATTGTTGTACATGATGAGGCACATATATGTGTAGATGCAAGAGTGCATTACCAACTAGAATCTATGTACTCAGTTCATGTCCATGCCAACTGATAGCTTGAGGAAGTCATCTATCCATTCTCTATGGTAACAAACTGGATCTGCTTTATGTGTGTCGGTTGTCGATCCATTATCTACAACAACTGGATTCGCCTCTTGTGTAGAGGAAGAGGGAGCAGACGATAAGGCTTCAAGGGAAGCCATCATAGTTGTTGTGTGGCGTGGGACTTGGTCAAACAACAATCATGTGAGGTGTTGACCAATGCTTAAATATTTTTCTTTTTATTTTTACGATCTGTATTTTATAAATGTTTCTTATGTTAGTTTGTATACTTTGTTGTCTTGCTACAGTTTGTGTGATAGGAAGGTTCTAAGAAGGTTGGTTTCTCTCTATTTTACAATGTGAGCCTGCAATTGGGAGGAGAAAAACCCAAGTCGATCATATTTGATCTGAGTACCAGCGTGACTAGAACTATGGTTCTTGCTGGAAAGACTCATCAAGATGGTAAGCAAAAGTATATAATGTTTTTCAGCTTCTATGTCAATCTATTTTGGTTTCTTACTCACACTTCATTCTATTGCTTTCGTATTTCTGTCATTAATTTTCCTCAATTATTTTAGTGGATATGGGGTCTTATAAATCATTTATGTAAAATTGTTTCTTTGACGATCCATTTTCCATTTGTAACAGATTAATAAAAAAATATCTGTGAGGATTATCTCTTTGAAGTTGGATTGGACTATGCACTGAGTATTGTGGATGGAAAACTAGAGAAGAATACTCAAGTACCCAACCGTAAGAGGCCTGGCATTGATGAAGAGCACCACACCATTTGAAGGAATATGGAGACATTATAGATCTTAAGAGTTTCTAGCATGATATGTTGATTGTCATCAATCTCAACTTTTAGAACCATATGTATTCATTATTTATATCAACGTTGAGCACACAATGTATGAATAATATTTTTCTTCATTAACAAAAATTGGTTTGAGGTGATTTAACATTTTTATGTGTCATTTTGGTGTTGAAACTTCTTATGATATCATGTGACTCTTATAAAAATATTATTTGAGGTTATATATACAAAGTTTTAATTCAAAATTAATTAACATTCAACAAATCATTCAATAAATCAATAACCAAATCATTCACAATAATCCCTCAAAAATATATCAATGAAGGTCTTTAGACCCTCAAAAATGAGATCCAGACTGGCCATCACAATTGCATTGATGACGACCACATAGCCCCTCAAAAATAATATTAATGAAGGCATTAGCCCTTCAAAAATATATTCTCCAGGACCATCAAGTCCCTCAAAAATGTATTTATGAGAACTAAACATGCCCTCAAAAATGTATTTATGAAGGCTAAATAGTCCCTCAAAAATGTATTTATGAAGGCTAAATAGTCCCCCAATATAACATTCTTGAGGGTCAGTTGGTCTGTGACAATTGTATTCGTGAGGGTCACTGGTATTTGTCACGTGAGTTCTCTTCACGGACCATTTGTGAGGGCCAGACCCACAACCGTCCCTATTTGTGAGGGCCTGTAGAGAGGGGTTTGTGATAGGACTCACTCGTGAATAATGGCCCAATTTTTTGTAGTGGGTTTCATCACTTGATCCACATTTTTATCCATGTTTCCCCTTTCTTCAATCATGTCTTGCTCTGAGATGAACATGCAGGGCTAATCCCCTCTATCTTTAGGACCGAGAGTAGCCCGGGGAAGCATTGTATGCCATTTTTATCATAGTAATTCATAATTTGTCTCTTAAATCCGTGGTATGATTTCGTTTTCTCAATTATATTATTATTCTTGATCACCATAATGATAAACTAATGCCCTTAATTACTTTGAAAGAAGAATTAATGGTTGAAAAGAGACAAAATTCACATTAATTAACAAATCCCTTGAACAAGGTGATGTACGATTAATGGTGGAAACCCATAGGTCAATTTTAATGCACCTAGTTTAGGGTATAGGTTACTACGATGGTGGAACCGACCTAGACTTAGGTAGTGAACTGTACCACGACAGTGGACAATTCTGACTACAGGACACTACCTGGATTGAGAGATGAACCTGAGTAACTATATGGAAATTCATACAATGAAAAACCCGCGGTGAAACCACAATCCTAAATATCTCCATTTGAATTGATTAAACTAAACACTTAATCGATTGCTTTATTTTATTTTATTTTCTTTTTATTTTTAACAATTCTTAGAACCTTTTAATTGGCTTAGCTGATTGCGAGTAGTTAGTAGTATTCTACTGACAATTCAGTGTCCCTGAGTTCGACTCGGGCCTCACAAAGGCCTATACTACATTGACGCGTACACTTGCGTCATACACACGATAAAAGCGTGTCAATTCTTTTAATGAGTAAAAGGGATTAGTAACAAGTGAAATGATGACACATCTAGTTAGGTGCCCTGAACACCGTGAGTTTTCCCCGAAGTCTACACTGGGGAAATAAAACGGATTCCCTTGTAGTAATGGATGAATTATGAGAAGGATTTCTAGAATGTGGATCGAGACCTTAAAGGTTAGACCACTAGGATTTAGGAGTGAGTCATTTGGAGTGGATCTAGCCCTAAATACTTACTGTGAAAGTCTATGTCCATGAGGAATAGACTCTAATGAAATGGAATATGTGGAATATGAAAATATGAGAAATGATGTGATATGTGATTTATTATTTTGTTGGTTCCTATCCCATATACCCAAGATGAGGATGTGAGCCTCTTTAGGCAACTTTAAGGTGGCCAGAATCTGTTGTTGATATCTCAGGGTGTCCAGTTAAACCCTAAGATAGTGATGGTGAGTTGTTGACATGAGAATTAAATGTGGTGACTTCTACTTGGGTAGGTACAAGACAAGTAGTTTCAGGGCAAATGAATAAAAGATGACAAGCCATGTAGAATATGATTTGAATGTTTGTTACATTCCTTGTACTATTATATGATAATTTACCATTATTGATTATGTTTCTTATTGTGGAAAAAAATCATTTTGTTATAGAGATTATCTGTTTCATATTCAGATTTGTCTTGTTGACAAGTAGCGAATGTTGGGATTTATATCCACTCTGAATATGATCTGGGTTGCTTGTCATTTGATATTGTTGTTTGGTAGACACGTCTTATGTGTACTTCAGCTTCAAGACTACATGATGTGTTCTGAGTTTGACTAGTGGGGTTTCACAAGGATGATGTCATTGTTATGTATTGATTCAAAATGTTTAGCTCTTGACTTGTTACTCACACAAAATGATTTTTATTTCAAGTAAGATTTATCTATTGATTTGTTCATAGACATGCTCTAAAAGATGTTTTAATGTTAGATTTTCTCTAGGTGATTATCCTATCTATTTGATTAGATTATCATTGTAAATTGAATTTGACTAGATGCTAGAACTATCTGCTAGTTCATTATCTACAAGTTTTATTTAAGTTCATTATATTGAATCTGTTGCTGATGCATGTATTCAACTTGAGTGGGATGTATCCACTCACTGGGGCTCTATATGAGTCTCTCAAGGTTGTTTCAAATGTTTTGAAGTATAATGATATCCATCAGACATGTCGTGATAAAGGATATATAAATAGAATAATCTAGATAGATTAGATTGTCCTTGTACACTCTTTTTCTCGGGATGGGTAGTATATTGAGTTTGTTCTTGCATGTACATGTATTTTATGTAAACTAAACTATATGTGAGTAGTAAGATTTGATTTTGGACTTGATAGAGTTAAATATGATTTTTGATATCTTAGTGTGATATCCGTGATGTGAAATTGGTTTGTGAAAATTATGAAGAAAGAAAAAGAAAAGTTTATTTGCGTTTTTCCTATATTGTGTTTATCGTCTTTGTTGACAATGAAGTGTTTTGTTTCTCAACCGGGGCTTAGATTTAGGGGTTCTCTCTAATGTTTGGCCTTTATGCTAATCAAAAGAGAGGTCCCGACAATATAGTTTGAAATTCACCATCTGTGATGTTGAAGCGTAATGAAACAATAGTAGATTTTGGTTTAATAGATTGAAATCCAGTGAAAAAAAATAGTATCCTCTTCTTCCAAAAGAATCACACATTTTCCAATCTTTGGAAGAATTTACTTAAATACTATTATTGAAGATTATACATCTAATAACATCCTTCTTCAGTAAAAAAAATTGATGCATCATATACTTACATCATTAACTTACCACTTATAGTATAACTTCGTATCTCTAGTGTATTTTTCAAAAAATAGAAGAGCCACTAGATAGTATAGTAGGAAATACTTTGTAAATATGTTTGGGTAAACAAAAAGTATGCCTTTTCAAAAGACAACTATTCTTAACTAAAATTGCGAAATGCATCCAAATATGAAATAGTTATCAATAGTAAAAAAACTTAGCATCTGGAATAGACATTAAAATATAATCAATCACATAAATCAACACTCCACTTTAAGATGATGTTTACAACCAAGACAAAAGTTAAGCTTCATAACTGTGGAAAAACCACTAGTGAAATATGATACAGAAATCATCAGGCTTCATGTATACTACATACGAGGAATGAATCAAGTAGGATCTAATCTTGTAAAAACATAATATATTAAATATGATATGTTAACAGACTACATTGCTTATTCTTACTTGAAGTCATAAGATTATATATCACATCTTTATGAAATTTTTATGGTACACAAACAAAAACTTGTAAATTTTAATGGAACATTGGACAGATCCTTCTAAGCCATTTGGATGCCAAAATGGAGGAGCACATACATAAAACAAGTCATTTTTGAAAAAAAAGTCAAGGGTTCCTTTATGAGTGAAGGAATGTCTGGGTTAGATATGCAAAGTGATTAGTGACCTCAATTAGAAAGGACTAAGTTGTACATATTAGTCTTTACGATTGAAAATTTTAGATAACATAAAACCTAGTATTCACGTGATAGTTGCATATATCAACAAACATGTAAATATGAAAAGGTTATCTCATTCAATATCTTTCTAACATGAAGATATTCTACTAGTGAGAGGTAACATATTGGTACCAAAAGTAAGGTTGAATTTGTCAGCAAAATGTAAGGTTTCTAATTTGATATGTAAATCCCTATGCCTATGCATGTTGGTTTTTAAATGAGTATCAATTATTGACAATATAAGAGATGAGAGATTAAATTATATTTGAGAAATATCTTTGAATATTAATGTTTATGTAACATACCAAAATCTTCGTATACCTAATAGTGGAACTCTTATTTCCCATGTCAAGTCATAAAGAAATTGGTGAATGACAACTAACTATATATGGTCCAATTCCCTCCTCTGACCTAGATGTTACATACTTCTTTAACATACCCAAATCACTTTACTGGGGTTAGTTTTACCAAGTTGTGTGAAATCATGCATAAATAACCAATAAGGATAGATACAAGATTAGTTTATATACATAGATGAAAAATGGATGTGTTATGTAATCTAATATAATTAATATTGACATATTCTAAGTTGATAATTGATTTAAAAGCATTAGCAGTTTTAAAGAATGATATATTATATTTTATGCAATAAGATTATATAGGACTCTTCTCATAATAAGTTAATGTCAAAATGAGCCTAAATACTAAATGTTGATGTTAGAGATAATATAAAATTATAAATATTAAGATAATTAGAATAAATCTTAGTTTATCTTTAAATCCTAGAGACAATCTTAAAATATATATTAAATGAAATCATCGGATTCCACATGGTCATGTATGGTTGGGTATTGATTTTCACTTAGTTTGTTTAATGTTTAATAAATTAAGTTGATAAAAGAATACTTTATCATACTATGCATTGATAATGCAACTAGGACTAAGGTTACAATCACGTTACATTGAGTTTTAACCAAATACACATGGAATGGGTTGGTGTCATGCTATTTTTGGATCCATGACTTATGTGACCTCACTTTTGAATTGTTAATTTATTATATGCAAGAGGGGTTTTTTATTCAGGGAGGAGTTTTTGCGGCTCTTAGAATTTTTACAATGTGCTTTCTTGGCATTCTATATCCCTCTCATCTCCTTTTCAAATTTTACTTCCTTCTTAGTACTTTCCTCAGGAGGTAAGAACTAAGAAGAGGTTGATCCATACTTTTTTAGGGATTCATCTCCCAAACTCTCTATCAAACCTCAAAGATTCTAATCCCATGTTCCCCTTCTCCATCGGGGTTCCTGACTATATCAATGATCCCTTTACACAAATCCCTACACATTACCATATTGATGTGACACCCAACTCCATAAATGAGATCACTCAAAACAAAACACACGATCAACGACTAAGCCATAATGTTACCTAGAAAAGTAGGTAAATTAAAACTGATCTCGTATTATTATTATGTGCGGAAACATATTACACAAAGGTCCAACAACTTATATCATATCATGTACCATATCAGGTATTTACATTTGTTCAATGGCATCAACCACAACCTGTAAAAGATCAGGTTCACATATACATGCCACATATACATACACTGGCACACTGCCAAAACCCACGTATCGAAATACATAATCAACAAGACACATACCTTCCCGGACGTGAGAGTACAAGGACGACACTAGGACTCTAGTACTAACAACTAGCAACTATCCAACCTTTTGCGTCTACTGATTTCCAAGCTGCTCTTTCTCAATAACACGGTCCTACCCACATCACTAACGACCACCTAAAAGATGAGGTAATCCATGGGGTGATACCAACCTCCCAGTAAGAGATATAACTCTCAACTAAAGGTTATTGTTATAGTAGAATGTATTATTATTAAATGAGATGAGAAAATTCAACTAAATAAGAAATTTAAATGATGAGACAGGTCAAGTAGTTATGACATATTAGACTATTCCAACAGGTTAGGAAGATTAAGCAAACTTAATCAGTTAAGTATAACAACTTAAATGACTAGAAGGAATATGAGAACATGTAAGTCTATCACCTACTAAGAAGTATAAGAAACAAGGCAAGGATAAACATCCAATGTGTAGTGTGTTTAACCCTAAGAAAATATACTACAGAGCTATATTATGTATTTTATGCCCTGAGGAGTTTAAGGTATACCACTCAAACTCCAGTTGTCCAATGTGAAGTAAAAAAACAATGCCATATAAGATCTAGGAGAGCCAAAATCCTAGGATATCCCACACCCTCAGTCAGTATAAGTCTATCACAGTGACATATAAAGTCAAACCACAAAACACCTAGCTCACCTTGGTATATATGTCACGACGCTAGACACCAGGGTACAAAGCCTTGCCACTGAAGTACAATAATCATTGCCCTAACAAATATCACATATATAAATCTCTGAGATACAAATGCAACCAGTCTCACACTGAGGCATGACCGTATCCACCCTCCATATATCTTGGGATCAAGATGATAGAGACACACAATCACTTGCACCTCGCATACGCAACATAACGTGCTCTGAGTTTCCCTTAGTAATAGCCATTTCATCATCCAACAAGTTTTGACACTGGAATGGATCTATGAAACATGGCACATGGCACTACGTGATTAGGGTTTCACTTGATTAGTTAATGTCAATTGGGTATCGTTTAACTGCATCAATCAAGTTAAATAAAAACCCTAGAAAGATTCTACAAAGATTAGGGTAGACTGCAACTTGAGACGTATAAACTTGTCATGTCACTATATAATATTGTTCCACTCTCGCTCATGAGACCATCACCATTATCACATCACCATGGGATTCCAATCCCTTATCACATCACACAGAGGGTATCACCTCAATTAGGGTAACCAACCCTGTCCAAGGTCATAAGACCATTCATATTGTTCCCTACATGTATACCATCATCTCTCCGTGTCTCATCAGGGTTCATCATCACCACCACACAAGTGTCACATAAGCTCATTATAATCTCACATTATGCACCAAGATGTTCATAAGATAGAAAATTAGGGTTACAATAGTTTAGGAGAGGGAAAGTATTCCATCATCATGCTAATTAATTAAGCAAGCTACACAACATCATTATGTACTTGAAATTAGGGTTAGGATCAACAAGGAAAACCAAATTAGGGTTTTAAAAACAGTTAGTACTAACCCTAACTATTGTCATCTCCAACAATCTTGTAATCACATATGTCAACCATCATCAATAGAAGGTCAACCACATGAGACCAGTACAAGTCCAGTGAATTCTCATCGACCGCTGAGAATGTGACTCACCTTCTTAATCGACCAAAGAGGTGAACCACCTACAACGACCATATGGGTTCAAGCATCACCACGACTGCTAAAAATACAAGATTGGAGACCAAAGAAAATATAGGGTTTAAGCCCTTCATCGACCGCTGAGAATGACCATCTTTAGTGACCATTGAATCATGGTTAACCACCCTCAATGACTGCATAGAATCCAAGGTTCGATGACCACATATGTTTAAGTCTTGGTTACCAAAGGGAATTGAGAAAATTCTCGTCAACCCCTAAAGGGAGAAAACCTTTAGCAACCAAAACATGTAGTTATTCTTGGATACTATGTGAGGAGAGAGAAACTCATCAACCACATGATCAAATAGGTCATTCAGCACCATGCAACCGAAAACCACCAAGGTGTAAAACACAAGAAGGAAAACAACTCCAAAACCCTAATTTCGACCACCAACATGAGAAGAAACAAAACCATGACTTAAAGAGAAAAAACCCAACGTTTAGCACATGCATGCATCAAAACCTCCATAAAAGGTAGATTTCGTGCACCAAGATTAGGGTTTCAGCAAGAAAACATGCTTGCTCAAGATCACCATAAAAACATAAACCCTAGATCATAGATATCATCTTCCACTTATAATTATGTTTTAAGGGTAGATTACTTGCATGTAAAGTAAATGCAACAATAATAGAGGAGAAAGTTATATAACTTGCCTTCACAAGGATGAAGCAACTCCAACAACAAGGTAGCTCCAAGAAAAAAGAGATTGCTAGCTTGATTACCACCTTAGGTCAAGATAACACCACCTCCAAAGAAAGAACAAACCCTAGGTCAGAGGGTAAGAAGGAGAGAAAAAACCCTAGGTACAAAAATAAAAGAAAGAGAAGTTCTTCAACCCAACTCAAGCACTACCATGGAAAACTATGGATTCATACAAGAAGAGAGAAGTCCTTCAAGCTCAACACAAGCTCCACCATGGAAACTCCATGGGTTCAACCAAGAAGAGAAGGAAGAAGAGGGTAGGGAAAGAAAACAAAGATCAAGATGGATCACTTACCCAAACCAAAGATAAGAGCAAAGGATCACCAAACAATCACAAAGGAAGGGTTGATCCAAAACCCTATCTGACATGCAAGATGGATCGTCCGCTTGAGCTCCACCTTCATCACCAAGAACAAAGAAACAAGCTCCAAGCAAGAAGAGAGAAGGACATGGTGCAAAGGGTTTATTTGCATGTAAGGAGATAGGCTTATATAGACAAGGGTTGTATAGAGAGAAGGGAGGTTGGGTTTCATGCAAACATATGTCAAACATCCAAGATATATCATCCATGCAAGCATCAAACCCACCCATGCAACTATAGGTTTTAAAACCAAGAATAACCAGTGACCTCACTTAGTCCAGAAAAATCAATGATCAATGAGAATCATTGGTGACCAAGATGCTTCACAAAACCATACGACCGCTAAAGATAAAAAAAGGTAAATGGTTGTTGAATATTAGAGATACGATCTGTAAGGCCCCTAAACTTGCTTAATGAGTTGAATAAGCTTAATTACCATAATTTAATGCTTATAACCCTAATATAACCTTGTGATATGATTTGAAATCATAATACAAGTGTAAATTTCAAATTTGGTCAAATTTGGACACTGTTTGAGCAAGTTATGCAATTTTATGTACATTTTGGACTTTTCTACAATTTACCCAATTGAGGGGTTTTCTTTGCAATTTGTCACATACATTATGTTCCTTAGATGTTATATTATCATTCTTGAGTATTTTTATCCATGGTTCTCCTAGTTGAGCCATGGTTTGAAGGTGTTTTACTCAAGGGTATTTTAGGGTTTACCCCTTCATGGATGAGCTACCTTTAGTAGCTACCAACTAATGAATTATGTGATTGGCTGAGAAATTCTACAAAGGAAAGCTAATCAGGTCTATATGGATGGTGGGGGATCTTCTTGTGTGTTTTCTTGTATATTATTAATAGTTTAAGGCCATAGACACATGGGGAAGCTACTTTTACACCTCATGCTTGCTTCCATTCTTATCCATGGGCTATAAATACCTCTTCCTAGCCAAGTACAAAACTAAGCTTGCTTTCTCTAGAGAAACGACTACACTCTGTTATTTTGTGGAACCAAATGCTCTAAGGTAGAAGACAACCTCTTTTTGGAGAAGAAGGTCTCCTAGAGCTCCATCTAGCCCTACCTAGGGTTTCCAAGGTTATCTTCTAGGGATTCGACCAAGGAAAGTTGTTTTCTTCCTTATTTCTCCGTTTCTCTTGCTCTTCTCCTTCCTTATACCTTCCTCGAGGTTGGAACCTTGCTGTTCCATGGTGAAAGTGGCTCTATAACTCAAAAATCTATCCTTCTTGTTTCTTTTTCTAGGGTTTTGCTTCTTTGTGGAGAGAAGTGCCTATTTGGACAAGTTCAGATCTGAATCTAAGGTTTTCTTGCCCTATTTGCTCAAGATTCTTTTTGTTTGGGATCTGACATACACTACAGAGGTGAGTTATATAACATTCTTCACTTATATTACTTACTAGAAGCTTGTTAGTTCATGTTTATGCTTTAATGTGATGATCTAAGCATAAAGAAACCATGCTTGTTTAGAATTACAAATTTTTGTGGTGTTCCCTGTTTTATTCCAGTTCTATATGAACTTGTAAACATGTGTATGACCTTTATAAGGTGTAACATGATCTGGGACAGGTTAATAGCATCAACCTATGGTACTAAGCACAAAATAATTGATGGTTCAAATTAGGGTTTTCAAGCTATTTCCTTTCCTATCACACAACCGATGGTCATACCATTCAATAACCAATGGTGTTACTATATTGGAAACTGATGTTCGTGATCAAGGGTGTCAAATTTATGGTGACAACCTATGATCACCCCCCTTAGGCCAAGTTTTGTCTCAATTAGATGTTTAATTATCATATACTAAGTATTCTAATAATGTTATCAATCAATGATGACATTAGCTTAATATTTGATGGTGTTAACTGAATGTATTACTGATCTAACAACCAATGGTGACCTAATGATCACAATTAATTGTGGATTAGGTCATCATCATATATGATGAGTTAAGAATGTAATTGTAGATTTGACTAAACCTTAAACTAATGATTCCTTGGTTCAATTGATCTAAAAATTGATAACCTTGAACAATGAACCTGATCCAACGAATAATATTGGATGCTTAAACATCCAATGGATTATAATAAATCACATGGTATTATATGTAGGTCCTAGTGATGATAATTCGATGGTCCAATACCATTAATTTTTAGTCTTACCTTTGCCATCATATATTTATACTTGATAAATCACTATAATAAGTCGATGCATAACTCACATGTGATCTAGCTTGTTATACCTAACCACTACTACAGAAAAGGCCTTTGGCGTCAGTTACTTAGAGCCTTTAGCATCGGTTTCCAAGCGACACCCAAGTGGGCGCCGCTAAAAGTCGACACATTCAACGTCGGTTTCTAACCGACGTCATAACCCTTCCCGCCACTAAAAATGCATTAGTAAGGGAACTATAAGCGTTGGTTCTTAATAAAAACCAACACTATATCATGATCAAAGACGTCGGTTATTAAACAAACACTGATGCCATAACCCTTCTAGCATGGTTGTGCCTGGCCACAATAGGCATCTGACCGGCCTAAATCACGCGTCCAAAAGTGGAGGCGGATTTGAGGTAGTCGAGCTTTTACATTTATAAACCCGAATCCTTCTAGGCCCCCGCAACTTTGCTTACGGGGTCGAAGTAGACATACGGGGTCGAACACAGGGACAAGGGGGTAGTGTTGAGAATCCAGAATTGTCACGCTACACTCTGGCAGGTATGAAGAGATATAAATTCCCAAAAGGGAACAACAAGATGTCACAAAATAAAACAAAGAAAACTATCTGCAACTGGAGCTACTAGAGAGATTTAAGATTTTAGTCATTTAGCAGTTTTTAGGGATTTTCATGCAACAGAAACAGAAAGATAACGACTAGAGCTGAAGCAAGGTACGAAGGATAAGACTACAGTAAAACAAGCGGCAGTGGTAACATCCTGCACCCCTCCTCTCAGAGCGGGTACCTCTAACTTCTGCATCAACACCCCTCTCGAGGTTGCTGGGCTTTAGTTAGAGTGGAATGTTACCGAAACAACTCCGTTCCAGGCACTCTCGTACTCCATAATTGGACCAAACACTAGAGACACAACACAACTCTCGAAGTTGTTGCGACGGGAAAACACGATTCGGTAGCTAAGCGAAACGCGATCCAAACATGCAAGCTAGAGTTCAGATATCAAACATAGCAGTCATCCAACATTGTGCACCAAGCATAGAGGAACAAGTAATTAAACCTTGCTATTTCCATAAACATTAAGGTCTTAATACATTGCATATAATAAAGAATTAAATAACAATTAAAAGATAAGTGTCGCCTCCTTGATGTAGAAGGTCGATAGGGTGCTATAGCTCTCCAGCCCGATATCGGTCTGGGGCCTAGCCCGATATAGAGGTTTCGGGCGGCACACCCTCTCGTGAGGCATGCTCCGACTATCGACTATATCGCTCAAGGGCCCTAGCCGATACGCTCTTGTCGGGTGGCACACACCGACTGTCGAAGCGTATCGGGTTCAATATTATGTCGGGCTAAGAGCTACGCATTCTTCTGTCGGGCTCTTGTGTCGCTCATCTACGTCGGCCGATATCGGCCCGCAGTGTCGCCCGGGTCGGTCCTAAGTGAACTGTCCCCTCCCTCTCGGGATGAGGAAAAGCTCACCTAGTGTCGCCCGAGACAAGCACTGGGGCACGATACTTGTGCTCTCGCAGTTTCCTCAGAAGATAGCTCAAGCTCCCAACTGTCCGAATCTGTCCCTTCATCTTCCTGTAGCTGCTATTTATAGTCAGATGGCTGGGAGGAGTTATGGTGCTCGAAGTGCCATGTGGCCCCCTTATGCGCCGATCGATGGACGACCGATAGAGGTATCGCACGGCGCAGAGATGTCGGCTGTCGGTCACGTGACGGGCGGCGCGCCCGCTGGTGGGTGGCTGTGTCGCCCGACAAGCTGGGTTGTCGAGGCGAGCTGGGCTCCCTGTCGGGTAGAAGGCGTGTCGTCCGCCAGCTTCTTACACGACATCACTTTGTCGTGCGTCATTGTGTCGCCCAACCCCTATCGGGCATGGGTTGTATCGGGCGTCAGGAAGGCCGAAAAGACTTGGACTTATTCATTGGCCGGGACGGCCTTATTGTACCAAAACGAGGAAAAACTCTGTAAAAGATGTGAAAATTAGATTACGAGCATTGCTTGGCCAATTATTGTGAAAATGCTAATAAAATAGAGGAAAATAGCAGAAAAGGGCAGTTTTGATAACAACATAAAGGGCAAAAACGTCACAAAAACTGATGTTATAACTCCCCCAAACTTAGCGTTTTGATTGTCCTCAATCAATGTTATATTTAGTGTTGCTTCTTCTACTCGGGAAGGATTTTTGTTCAAAAGGTGAAACAAAATCGTAATGCCTTAAAGATAATGCTGCCTTAATACGAACAAAAGACTTAGTTTTTCTTGCCTTATTGCTTAATTAAGGTTCTTCTCTACAACTTCGGCGAGACTTTGTTGTATGATTCTGAAGTTAGCTTACACACCAAACAACTTTATTTTCGGGGCAGAAAGTTGTGTACTGGGAAGGCTAAGGCTTTTTGGGGTTTTTCTTGTTTCCCATCAGTCCATCCAGGTAAGGGTCCGTTAACGGGCAAGTGGTCCCTGCAGTCCAAGCCAGTTGGCTTTAGAGTAGTGATTTCACATCCTACGTACCACTGCCCCGGATCTACCATGCCTAAAGATGGGTACTTTTGGAAAACAAGTGGGTATATATGTCTTTTTTTTCTTTTCTTTTATTGGGCACAACTCTCATGATTTTATTCAAACTCATAAGGCTTCTCTCTCTTTTTGGGCTTTTTGTTGGGTGAGGGAAAACAAAAGAGATTTCTGCTGTTTGGGAAACTTTTTCCTTCTCCATACTCGTCTCTTAGCTATTTGCGAGATTTATTATATTTTTCGAAATTTTTGGCATGGCAAAACATATTCTTCTGTTCGTTTGAAGCAACATTATCAAAAAGATATAACAACAACTTGTATCTCATTAAGCACATAGAAAACTAACCTTGCAAGAAGTCGCAACAGATTTTTATTACATTTTAGCAACTTTGTACATATGCATTGGGAAGATATAGACAAAATATTTTTCAAAATTTTGGTATGAAGATATATATGTACACAAAAGAATAACGAATATGGGACAAAAGAATGAAGAAATAGAGTGAAAGAAGAAAAAATTTGAAAATTTGTACCTCCCTCACTGGAACATGGTACCCCCCAAACTTACTCCACACTTTGTCCCAGAGTTGTGAAGTAGATAAGGTGAGGTAATGTCTATTCCAGTGAGGTTGCGCCTGCGTTAGATAGGAGTTCCCACACATATTCTCCTCGTTTGCTGTGATATCCTGTGTGGTGGAGCTGGTCAGGCGTTGCTTCACTTGCCATCCATTCCAGGACGAAGATGCCACAGTCGTTGGATAAAGGCATTTGCTGTGGACTGCAGTGGCAGAACTGGAGTTCGTGCCATTTGCCTCCCTGTATGTCCAGGAACGGATCGATCCTCTTTGACACTTCGTCGTAATATTTTCGAACTAAGCGTTCGACATGTGTCAAAGGTTCCGATGTACATCCAGTGCAACTAAGCGTTCGACAGGTGTCAAAGGTTCCGATGTACACGGCACTGGATGATTCTTGTTGCTGTCCGAGCTGTTGTAGAAAATACCTGCTCATTGCCGAGTATACATTGCCAGGAGTGTCCAATGATTGTAATGCAGAATAGGCAGGAATATAGTGCCTGCGATGTCGTCCTTCAATTCTTGCAGGAAAATTTTCTTCGCTCCTATTTCATCGGCGAGGCAGATATCGTTGAAAAGCAAAGGGTGGGCTATGTATGCATGTTCTAGCTTTGGCTGTATATATTGGATGTAAGTGGCTGCAACTGTTACAACCAAGCACCTCCTTCCTTCACCATGTCCCTTAGATCATCGACCAGGACTACAACATCTCCTGCCTGAAAAGCAACATCTGATGGGGTTGAGTCAGCTAGCTTCTTCTGGATAATGTTGACCTGCTCCTGTGTGAGAGTTGAACACGAAAAGCGGTCGAAATTTTTGATCTGCCCTTCAGAAGCTTCGGGCAAGGCAGTGTCTTGCTTCCCATGCACTTTCTTCAGGATTTCCAGCTGCTTGCCACCCCATGAATCTCGGTTGCTATCTCTTCTTCTTTTTCTGTAGGGCTGCTGGATCGAGAAGAATATTCTTCTACATCACTGTCCAACAACTGCTCCGACACCCCTGTGTCCAGGAAATAGCGCTCGTCCTTGATCAGCAACATGGCGTAAATGCCCCTGCATTGATAAAAGGACTTGCCTATGAGGAATCCTAAGTTTCCGATTGAGTTGAGCGCTTCAATGGCACCCAAGATGGCGATAGCGATGTTTCCGCTCCCCTCTTCTGCCTGTTCGGGAAGGTTTCGGATAGTGAAGTAGTTCCAAGGTCCTTGAAGACGTTGGATCCCTTGCTTTAAAGCTCGTAGCAGGCGTATTGGCAGGCGTTTCAACCGTCCATCCTCCGGGCGGTGGAAAATACCCCCGGAGCACGGTACTTCATCATTGCTGCAACACAGCAGCTGGACGTCGCGGTTTCTGATGTCCGCCACACAGAAAAACCACACGTTGCGATGCTTGTACGGGGCCAACACCAGATTTGGTCTATGCTTTTCAACGTATTTCAGCATGTCGACCACCACACGAGAGTCTTGATCTCCCTTCATCAGCTTTCTTGCCAAGGTCGGGGTGGCTGTGTATATTTGTCTCCGGCCTGTCCTACTGTGGATATTCTCTATTATCGGGTTCTCTAGGACCCTGAATAATCACTTGCCGACGACAGCCGGCGTGCAGAACATCTTCTGAATATCTCCCCGTTGTAGGGAGAGGTAGCAGTCACTCCAGATGACTTCTTCTTCATTGGCCTGCGACCTCAAGACCTTATTCAGCAGCTTCTGGTCTCTGATCGTCAGGTACCCGATGGCTCTTCTATCAAAGTCGGCCATCTCGAAGGAGGGTATCTCGGATGGCTCGTGGAATTTGTTCGCAAACGAGTGCTTTCCTTGGAGTGAATGTCTGTTATTCACTGTATAGACATCCCCCACCTCTCCCTTGGACTCATCAGACGAGTCTCCCCCGATGCTGATATCTGTGCCATCATCTTCAACTTCATCTAGGGGGATGGAGACGTTAGCATCTCCCAAACCTAAAGAGCTCTCTTGTCTTCCGGGAGACCCTTCGGAAGATCCTTGTTGCGTCCCGTCCTCGGGATGATATGTTTCTGGTTCTTCCTGCTGGTCATTCCCGTCGTATCTGTCGTCTTCTTCAGGAGGAGGTGAATCATGCCTATTCCTCTCTAGGCATTCGCCTTCCGACTGGGGTGGCTCAACGCGGGGAGGCATGATGGTCGGAGTAGGTGCTCAGTCGAACGAAGTGCCCTTTTCTTCTGAGGTACCTAAAATGACACAAAAAACCAATATCAGAAAATAGAATTATTTATTTTAAAGCAAAGAATAACGATAAGAAAAGAAAGAAAAGGAAACAGAGTGCTATCAAGCTCATTTCTAAGCTTGAGGCACTGGAGTGTAGTTAGTGGATTCGGGTCCGTCTACGGTACCACCTTTTGCCTTGTCCCCGACAACTGTGCCAAAAAGTTGACCGGCCTAAATCGCGCGTCCAAAAGTGGAGGCGGATTTGAGGTAGTCGAGCTTTTACATTTATAAACCCGAATTCTTCTAGGCCCCCACAACTTTGCTTATGAGGTCGAAGTAGACATACGGGGTCGAACACAGGGACAAGGGGGTAGTGTTGAGAATCCAGAATCGACACGCTACACTCCGGCATGTATGAAGAGATATAAATTCCCAAAAGGGAACAACAAGATGTCACAAAATAAAACAAAGAAAACTATCTGCAACTGGAGCTACTAGAGAGATTTAAGATTTTAGTCATTTAGCAGTTTTTAGGTATTTTCATGCAACAGAAACAGAAAGATAATGGCTAGAGCTGAAGCAAGGTACGAAGGATAAGACTACAGTAAAACAAGCGGCAGTGGTAACATCCTGCACCCCTCCTCTCAGAGCGGGTACCTCTAACTTCTGCATCAACACCCCTCTCGAGGTTGCTGGGCTTTAGTTAGAGTGGAATGTTACCGAAACAACTCCATTCCAGGCACTCTCGTACTCCAGAATCAGACCAAATACTAGAGACACAACACAACTCTCGAAGTTGTTGCTACGGAAAAACACGATTCAGTAGCTAAGTGAAACGAGATCCAAACATGCAAGCTAGAGTTCAGATATCACACATAACATTCATCCAACATTGTGCACCAAGCATAGAGAAACAAGTAATTAAACCTTGCTATTTTCATAAACATTAAGGTCTTAATACATTGCATATAATAAAGAATTAAATAACAGAATTAAAAGATAAGTGTCGCCTCCTTGATGTAGAAGGTCGACATGGTGCTATAGCTCTCCAGCCGGATATCGGTCAGGGGCCTAGCCCGATACAGAGGTGCCGGGCGGCACACCCTCTCGGGTGGCACGCTCCGACTATCGACTATATCGCTCAAGGGCCCTGGCCGATATGCTCTTGTCAGGCGGCACACCCTCTCGGGCGGCACGCACCAACTGTCGAAGCGTATCGGGTTCGATATCGTGTCGGGCTAAGAGCTATGCATTCTTCTGTCGGGCTCTTGTGTCGCTCATCTACGTCGGCCGATATCGGCCCGCAGTGTTGTCCGGGTTGGTCCTAAGTGAACTGTCCCCTCCCTCTTGGGATGAGGAAAAGCTCACCTAGTGTCGCCCGAGACAAGCACTGGGGCACGACACTTGTGTTCTCGCAGTTTCCTCAGAAGATAGCTCAAACTCCCAACTGTCCGAATCTGTCCCTTCATCTTCCTGTAGCTGCTATTTATAGTCAGATGGCTGGGAGGAGTTATGGTGCTCAAAGCACCACGTGGCCCCCTTATGCGCCGGTCGATGGATGACCGATACAGGTATCACACAGCGCAGAGATGTTGGCTGTCGGTCACGTGACGGGCGGCGCGCCCGCCGGTGGGTGGCTGTGTCGCCCGACAAGCTGGGTTGTCTAGGCGAGCCGGGCTCCCTGTCGGGTAGAAGGCGTGTCGTCCGCCAGCTTCTTCTTGCGCGACATCACTTTGTCGTGCGTCATTGTGTCGCCCAACCCCTGTCGGGCAGGGGTTGTATCGGGCGTCAGGAAGGCCGAAAAGACTTGGACTTATTTATGGGCCGGGACGGCCTTATTGCACCAAAATGAGGAAAAACTCTGTAAAAGATGTGAAAATTAGATTAAGAGCATTGCTTGGCCAATTATTACGAAAATGCTAATAAAATAGAGGAAAATAGCAGAAAAGGCCAGTTTTGATAACAAAATAAAGGAAAAAAACGTCACAAAAACTGATGTTATCAGCGTCGGTTCTTATTGATAACCGACACCAACCATGGAAGAGATGTCAGTTTTTTGCTAATAATCGACGCCGTATGTCTTTGGTGTCAGTTTTATACAAATAACCGACGCCTATGTTCTGATTTTTTTTCTTATCAGTTTGCAGGCTTGTTGTATGGCTGGTCATTGGATGCAGAACCTGCAGTTCAGTTCTGAACTGTAGGTTTACAACATCCATTGATATCAACCAACAACAGGCCACAAACCTGCAAAGTCATTCACATTCAGACACATGTACTGATCAGATACATGTAGAAACATGCAAAGTCATTTACATTCACATTTAGTTCCATTCATTTCATCTCTTTTCACATTCAGACATTCATGTATTGATCAAAAAAAGTCAGTCACATTCACACATATGACAATTCAGAAAAAGTCATTCACATTCACACAAAAATAACTATGAGAACAAAGTTTAGAAATATCATTCTTTATTCATCGTCATCATCATTGTCATCATTGTCCCAATTATATTTAAAATTTCCCACTACTTGTAGGGATTTTGTCCATTCTTCTCTTACAACATCTAATTCCTCCCTCGTATAGGGAGTATGTACATCTAATAACTTTCCACCTGTACTGAAGTCAGTTTTAAAAACCTTCAAAGAGAATGATGTATATATAATTAATAATATATAATAAGATTGATATATCTCATATTATCTAATGAGACTATATATAATACCTGATGTATAGTATCGATGTCCATTACATCATATTTGATGATTAGGTCCATAAACCATATCACATAGTAGGCACATGCCCAACCATTGTCTTGTGTAGCACACTATATATTGAAACATACAAAATATTCAAAAATACAAATAAGCACAGTTCACATAAATAATATATACATTGGAGTCGGGAAATTAATTTTACATTCTCCCAAACTAGTGGCTGATTCTTTTTCCTCGGGATCTTTCCTCCAGCTTTTTTGAACTCTTGTAAAGCCCTACATGTTAATGTAACACATTAAATTGCATAATTAAATAGTAACATAATAACAGATGTTAACAGATATAAAAATATAAAATATTTCTCACTAGAATAATGACCTTTTCATTGTGTGTCCATATAATGTATTCAATTCATTCCCCGCAGGATCTAGACAATAGACAGTGAATGTCTTGGGGACAATAACTAGTAACTCCTAATGCCTACCACTATAGGTAAGAAAGTTAAAAATTAATAACTCAAAATCCACAATAAAAATGTAATTTTCTTAAGTCCAAATTATAAGCAAAGTAAACTTACTCAACATTGAATGGAGCTATTATCACCGTCTTCTTATTTTTACCAAAATATTAAAAAGCATCACAACAGTATGAAGTAACTGAAGAAGGGTCTGTATCTATAAGACTAATCAAAGATGGAACCAAAAGTCCCACATGAGAAAATGCAAAATATGTACATATCTTGTGTAGGTGGCTGCAAAACATGTATTACGTATGCATTAATATATAAGAAACCAGATCAACATATATAAAACAAGGTATACAGATGATAAACAAGATCTCACCATATCCACACCTATATCATAGATGTGTTCAACCAATTATAATGAAACAACTCCAAAATATCTTGTAAAAATAGCTTGTTTTCGTATGATTGACCTGCATTAATACCTATGCATTAATACGTATGCAAAACTTGTACACATAGATTGTCATCGTATGATTGACCTGCAACATCCTCCAGAATTGTAACATTTATAGGGTAATTTCGATCATGTTCGCCAATTCATACTGCCATACCCCTACAATTAGGACCTAACGAGGCATGTAGGTCCCTTGGAAGCCAACTTGGTAGTCGAGGAGGTGGATGTGGAGGCCGAGATGTAGCGGGTGTCATCTTTTTGACCTGTATATATAATTTCAGATCAATTGACTCATATATACACACTAACATTTTAACATAATGTAAATTTACCATACAATATTAGTATAGATGACATCCGCTTTGGGCCACATTATCACTCCGCCTTCTGCCTCACTAAGCATTTCAGGATCTGGGTGGGAATATGGCAGTTGAAGATCCCTCCAGTCGGGGAGTATATGTATTGGGCTCAGACAAACTGCACGAGCTGGTACAGGAGTCCCATGAAACATCTCCCCTGGAAGGTCTGGGTAAGCCTATGCCTCTGCAATGATATATTCTTTACTTTTTAGATGACATAGCTTCAACCCCTATAAATTTACGTAAAGAATGTTATAAACATATATATACATAAACATATCTTTAATGGCTTCCTGAGCTCCTGAGGGCGCAGGCGGCAAGGCGACAGGGGAGGCGACGGTGTTGCGTCGACTGTCTCCCTCAGGAGATCCTAGGCCTGTCGGAGGTTTACCAGTTGCTGCTGCTAGCGCCAGATCTGCGGCAACGGTGGATGATAGTCAGGATTATGTTTTGAATCCTCCGCTTGGTTGGGAGAAGCTAAGGCCTAGTTTCACCGGGAGTCCATCAAATCTGAAGACTGTGGAGGTTGTTTTGGTTGATGGTAAACTCATCTATCCCAAGAAGGAGGCAGACGAAAATGCAAGCAGATGGAATAAATGTCTCATTGGGTACATCGTCGACTTCTTTCCTAATGTCCCGTGGTTAACAAATCACTTTGACTATCTCTGGAATACACGAAGTTTCTTTGAAGTCTTTGATAGAGGAGATGGTTTCTTCTTAGTCAGGTTTGACGAGATGGAAGATATGGAGGATGCGTTGAAAGGGGAATGGTTGGTGAAAGGGAGGCCGGTTGTTCTTAAGAAATGGAAGCCTGGGGAGGAGTATAACAGAGTCGTTCTATCTGACGTTCCTATTTGGGTGGATATCTTGAATCTTCCGACTGAACTCTGGGATTGCAGATCCTTCAGTAGGATTGGTTCGCTCTTGGGAAAGCCTGTAAAGATGGATGATGACACTGTTAATTTGCGACGTCTAGATGTCGCCAGGATTCAAGTCTTGATGAACAAGGATGCCAAGTACCCAAAGAAGATCACTATGAGGAGTGACGCAGGGGAAGAACACATTATCTTTCTGGACTACGAGTGGATACCTTACAAATGCTCTGTGTGTGGATGTTTGGGGCATGGTGAATGTCAGTCTAAACAACCTGCCAGGTCATTAAGTTCTAATGTTAATGTTAATCAAAGGAAGGTTTAGGAAGTCAGGAAAAAGTCTGTAGATGATATGTCTGACAAAAGACATGTGATGCAGTTGGAGGAAGTTTCTGAGTTTGTGATTGAAGAAGTTACTGATGCATCCGAAATCCTTAAGGGAAAGATGATAGTTGAACAGGACGAAGAAATTGCTAAAGATGAGGTTCTATCTAAATTAGTGAATGAAGGATTTGATGGCAGGAGCAGCTCTTCTGTTCCTTCGACACCTGTGGTGGCGCAGATGTGTAATATTGCTTCTCCGGATAGCTCCAATGTTGCTAAATATGTAGCTGAACCTATTGATAGAAGAAGAAACATTTTTCCTCCTGATCTACAAGCTAAATGTAGTACAGGAATATTTCATAGAATTGTTGAGGCAAATTTCCCCCCAATCTTGGCTCAAGTGGAGGAGCTGCATGTTATTTCTGATGATGCTGAGGCTGACATCTCAACAACCAAGGTATCCAAATGACTCCTTCCATTTTGATCTCCTCTTGGAATGTTAGAGGTCTTAGTAACAAGATTGGACCTGTCCAAGAGGAGTTAAGAAGGATGAATGGTGATATTGTTATCCTTGTAGAAACTAAAGTTAGAATAGAAAAAGTTAGTTCCCTGATGTCTAGATACTTTCCTGAGTATAGCTATATTTCTAACCACAACTCTCATTGTCTGGGTAGAGTGATTATTTTGTACAAAAATTGCTCTATTGTTGCTATTGAGGAAACTGATCAGTTTATTCTTGCTAAGGTGACTGTTAATGATTTCTCCTTTTTAATGTCTACTGTGTATGGGCATAATGGTGATGTGGAGAGGTCGAAGCTTTGGGAGGATATTGAAACTCTCAGTTGTTCTATTAATAAGCCTTGGGTTCTTCTTGGAGACTTTAATGCGGTTAGATCTGAAGTTGAAAGAATTAGCATTCAACCTCCAAATAAGAAATATATGGAAGACTTTTATTACTCTGATTCCTAAAGGACAAGATTCTTCTCATATTACCAATTGGAGGCCTATAGCTTTATGTAATACTTTTTCCAAGATTGTTTCTAAAATCATGGCGAATAGGTTGAAGCCTATCCTTCCGACTGTTGTTGATTGCAATCAGTGTGCTTTTGTTGGGGGCAGATCTATGAAGGATGCCATTCTTGTTACTAATGAGATTTTGAGTGATTTCAGTTGAGAGTCTAATAGTATGTGCATTCAAGCGGATGTGACAAAGGCTTATGATTCGGTTAATTGGAAGTTTCTGTTCTCAGTTCTATTTAAGATGGGGTTTCCTCTTAAGTGGATCAGTTGGATAGAAGCTATTTTTTATTCTACATCCTACCAAGTTCTTGTGAATGGTGAGCCTACTGAGACTTTCTATCCTTCGAGTGGGATTAGGCAAGGGGATCCTTTAGCTCCGTATCTCTTTGTTCTAGTGATGCAGGGGTTTTCTAACATGATGAAGAAAGGTGTACAATCTAAAGAGTTACAACCTATCAAAGCTCATAATTTGATGCCGATCTCTCATATCATTTTTGCTGACGATTTGATGGTGTTCTTGAAGGCTACTACTGATAATGCTCATAATATTTGCAAAGTTTTGAATGAGTTTGGCTTGAAGTCTGGTCTAAAATTGAATGTTAATAAAAGTTCTGTTGTTTTTAGCAAGAAGGCTAAGACTGATCTTATTCTTGGGATCCTTGATATGCAAAATAAGGATGTTAGTGAGTTGAAGTATCTGGGGATTCCTATGTTAATGGGCAAACTTTCAAAGAAACATTGTTATAGTTTGATTGATAAGCTTAAGAAAAGATTAGATTCTTGGAAAGCTAGGCTGCTGAGTTTGGCGGGGAGATTGGAGCTTATTAAGTCAACTCTTTCCTCTTTGTATCTGCACTAGATTGTCTCTTTTCCTATTCCTTCATCTGTTTCCGATTCTATTGATAAGATCATCAGGGATTTCTTATGGGGTCAATCTGAAGGTAGAAGCAATGTTCATCTGGTTTCCTGGGACAAAGTCTCTCTCCCCTTGTCGGAAGGCGGGCTTGGTATTAGGAAATGCAGAGATATGGTCCGTGCTTGTGTTCTTAAGAATGATTGGGATTTGAATAGTAGGAAAGAGAGCCTTTGGGTGAAATGGATTCATGCTAAATATTTTAAGAAAGATACTTTCTAGAATATTGAGCCTTCCCCTAAATACTCTTATATGTTTAACAAAATTTTAGCTACTAAGTATACTCTTTTGAATCTTGTCAAGTTCAATATTGGGCTAAATTCTCAGTTTAAAGTTTGGAAAGTTCCTTGGGTTAGAGGCAAGTTTCTTTCAGAGTGTGATGTGAAGCTGAATCCTATTAATACTGGGATTGGTTCTGAAGCTAAGTTGTGTACCATCATGAAGCTGGATAAGTGGTGTTTACCTTACTCTAGAGCTGCTGGTCTGGTAGCTAAGATTATTGAGGATAATAATATCAAGATTGGTAGTGTTGACTCCATTCTTTTTATGGATAATTCTGATGTTAATCTGAGAGTTGTTTGGGAAGCTATTAGATGTAAAGGTACGGATGTTCCTGTTCTGTTGTGGCTTTGGAAATGTAAAGCTCCTAAGAATCATTTGGTCCATGCTTGGAAAGTGTATCTTAATAAGCTCCCCACTCATGATTACAGTAGAAGAATGGGTCTTACTGTGGTTTCTAGGTGTTATTTGTGTGAAGCTGATTACAAAAATACTTCTCATGTTTCATTCCAGTGTGAGTATTCTTATCATGTTTGGAAGCTTTGTTTGGAGGGGGGTCTCATTAACTCTATTCCTAACGATATGAATGATGTGAGTCGTGTTAATCTTAAGACTCAGTACATATCCTATTTTGCGGTGCTCTATCTTTTATGGAATGAAAGGAATAAGAGGGTGCATGTTAATTTTTCTAGAGAGCCTGGTGTTCTTTTTAAGTTGGTTAAGCAGATGGTGGCTGATTTGAGTTGATGTGGCAGTGTGCTCTTTGTTTGAGCCTGTTGGTTTTCTGTTTTCTGGATGCTGTTCTTGGTGTCTTTTTCTCCTGTATGGGGCTCTGTTGGGGGTGGTGATGATTGTTTTATGAGAGCCTGTTTTGGTTGGTTGCTGCATGGATGGTTTCTCTTTGGTGATGGCAGAGTGGTCTGATGTTAGTGGCTGCTTTTTTGGTGGTTCTTTCTTGTGATGGCAGAGTTTTTCCTGGTTTCTATAAGCTGTTCTTGGATCGGCTTTATCTGGATGATGGCTTGCTGTTGTCTGCTTGGTGGATTTGGTGCCTGATGGGGGAGGTTGCTATTTGTTTTTCCATGGAGAAGGTTGCTTTTTTGATGGGTTGGTGATGGTCGGGCTTCTGAGAGTTTGGCTTTCTTTGTTCATCCTATCTGCTGTTAGTGGTTGCTTTTGTTATGGGCTTCTTTGAGGAGTGGAGCTGATTTGTATGGATGCTTGTCTTTTTTCTAATCTGTGGTGGTCGAGTCTTGCTGCTTGTTTCAGTTTGCTTCTCCTCAGTTAGTTGCTACTGGGGTTATGGCTTCTTTCTGGCTGTTGTAGTTATTTCTTGGGTTTGCTGTGTTTTCCTTGTCTGCTCTCCTTTTGTGGTTGGCCTGAACAGTTTGATGTTTAGAGGATGGGGTTTCCGGTTATGCAATGAGGGTCGAGCTGTCTTATGCAGAAGGATGTGCTGGTTTCCTTTTCTGATTCGGATGCTGGTTGGACCTCTTGTCTTTGGATGTTGTGATGCTGAGTTCAAGTTGCAGGATGAGCTGTCATGACATCACTTCCTTAGCACCTGTTTCTTGGTTGTTTGGTCTGAACTATCACTGTTTTGTGATGTTGGAAGTGAGGGTCGAGTCACCATCCTGTGGGATGTCGACGCTCCCCTCCCTCTCTATCATGTTGTGATGGTTGAAGTGAGGGTCGAGTCACCATCCTGCGTGGATGTCGACGCTCCCCTCCCTTCCTATCATGGTGTTTGCTGAAGTTTGAGGTGTGATGTGACATGAGGGCTGTTTGATGTGAGGGTCGAGTCACCATCCTTCGTGGATGTCGACGCTCCCCTCCATCATGGTGGTAACAAAAGCTTTATGGTTTCTAGTTATGCTGATATCTTCATGAAGATGTTGAAGTCTGGATAGTTATTTCTTTTTTTAGCTTTGGAGGAGTTGCTGTTTTTTATGCTGCTGTAGCTCTGTTCTGCAGATATAGTTTTGTTCCTATTGAAGGGTGGATGTTTCTGGTTTCTTAGGTTGTTTCGATGGCTGGTATCTTTATGGAGGAGCAATCTAGTTGTGGCTGTCAGCTGTTCTAGTAGTTTGGTGTGGGTTCCTTCTGTTCTGTAGTGATGGCTTTGGTGCCTTATGGTTGATGCTTTGCTGCTGTTGGGAGTGTTGATCATATCTTTGTTGTTTGGTTTTGGCTGTTTGATGTGAGGGTCGAGTCACTGTCCTTTGTGGATGTCGACGCTCCCCTCCATCATGGTGGCTTCATAGTTTCATTTCAGCGTGCTTTGGGAGTACAGTGAGGCTGTCAGTTATTCTGTGTTCTGTGGATACTTGCTCCTTGGGTGTTCTTCTGCTGACATGTTGAAAGCTGGATGGTTGAGTCCTCTCTGCTGTTATGTTTTTTTGCTTCTTGGGAGTTCTTTTGCAGACATGAGGGCTGTTTGATGTGAGGGTTGAGTCACCATCCTTCGTGGATGTCGACGCTCCCCTCCATCATGGTGGTAACAAAAGCTTCCTTTCAGATTGCTTTGGGAGTACAAATATTTTTTACCTGTTGTTGCTGTGGCTGTCAGTTGCTCTAGCAGATTTTTTTGTTGCTGTTGGACGTGATGATCAGAGCTTTGCTGTGTTCTTTCTGCTGTTCTGTGGTTTTTTGCTTCTCGGGAGCTTTATGCAGACATGTTGAAGACTGGTTGATCTGCCTTTCTGTTCGGTTGTCCTTGATCTTCATGATTATGGTTTCTAGTGCTGCTGATATCTTCATGAAGATGTTGAAGACTGGATAGATTTTTCTTTTGTAGCTTTGGAGGAGTTGGAGTTTTTTCTGTTGCTTATCTCTTTATCTCTCCTCTCTCATCCCTTTTTCGAGTTCACTGTATAGTTTCTTTCCCCTTTTGTTCTCTTTTCCATCTTCAGTTGGAGATGGATTGTTTTGTACAGAAACCAAAAAAGAAAATACAAAAAAAGCAACACGAGTTTTTGACCGACCAAAAAAAATACTTACAGAGGATGTTCTAGGTGGTGGGTCTACAAGATTACTCCCAACCTCTGCAGTAGGAGTAATAGAAGAGCAGCACATCACAAGTACCGTCTGAGATGCCTGCCACTTCACCATTGCTTCTTGGACTTTCCTCTCAATTAATTCATCTAACAATACATGTATAAAAGAAACATAGTCGATTATTGAATTCCCTTTCACAATAACATTCTAAAAAAAGAATAGGTTACCTCAACTTGTGAAATTCCCACTTTTGGGACAAGTTTGCGCTGAAATGGCCCAAAGAACGCTTTGATGCCCACACTAGCGCCTGCACCCCTAACACATCCAGGATGCTCTGGGTTACCCAGAGCAACTGTCAATTCATCCCTTGTGCCCTCAGGGAACTTGCCTTCCTTCCTCTGCTCGTGCAGCTCCCGCTAATCTCCATCAATAGAAATTGATAAGTAAATATAATAATAATCAATATCGGTCGATTTCTCTAAGAGTTGAATTTTACCATTTTTGCAGCCGCCTCAGTAGTTGCGGGTTCGCTATATCTCCCTTCTTATTTTGCCTCCCAACTATCCACATAGCATGGCGAGGCAGAGGTGTGGGACTAATAGTAGAGGACTCTTGAGTAGCAGCAGACTGAGCAGTAGACTCATCTTGTAGTCTTTGGAGAACGCCTGCATAGCCTATTGGACCCATTGTGTGGTCATGCACATTTAGTGGATGCCTTGCTTTTTGAACATCACTGATAGCCTTATTAGTAAGCACATTGATTTGGTTAGTAACACTAAAGGTTAATCTTGAATAGGTGAATACATAAGAACATATATTAATTAAATTGGGAGTGGCACTTAATACCTTGAATTCATCCATTTTTCTTTGGGTAACAAAGTCCTCCCAGTCTTTGGTGTCTAGGTAGTTCCATTGCTCAGTGGCTGTCTTTTTCCTAAATTTATTTTTTAAAGAGAATACAAGCAAAAATTATTACTGTAGAGTTAGTCAAAAAGTGATCAATGTCTAGAATTGGAAATCAATCAAGAACCTCTTCTCAGCATTGCATATGTAATCTCGGGTGAAATTTGTCCTATAGTTCCTTAGGACCCTCCCATAGCGTTGCATCATGCATTTACGATGCATCTTTTCATCCGGATCAAATATACTCTTTAAAATAGAATTGCTATTAACTAGTATCCTAAAAATTAGTAATCTACAAAAATAGAATTGCAAATAATAACTCACGCATAGTTCCTTCCATATTAAGTCTTTCTTCCCCTTAGGAACTTTATGCCAGGATTAAAAAATAGGACTACAATGGTTGCGAGTAAGAACCCCAAGATATGAAATAAATGAGTTGCGGTTCACTCCAACTGGATTTCCTGCATGATCAAAATCTACAACCAGTTTGGGTCCATTGCCCCTTTGCTGTAGTAACTTGTTTATCATTGTGATGCCCCTCACTTTCTCATTTTTTTTGCTGCTCATCAAGTGCCCCAATTTCTTTAGGGGGTACATCACCAACCTAAAATTTGATAAAAAAAACACACTTACAGGATATAACTAGAAATGAACATATAGATAGAAACCTCAGGGATATATTTTTAAAACTTACATTGTGAGGCGGCACATTGACGTTCTCACCCTCACAATAATCATCAACACGATCATAAGGAGAATGCTCAGCCATCTAAAAGTTCACATTCACATTGTAAAGTTCACATTCACATTGTAAAGTAATTCACATTCTAAAGTTCACATTCACATTTTAAAGTTCACATTGTAAAGTTCACATTCAGAAAAATAAAACATATAAAAAATATAAACATGTATGCCTCTAATATTGCGATCTTTTATCAATTAACAATCCTTCATTGTGATCTCCACACACATACAAGTCATCATTAACTTCAATATTTGGTGGTGTTTGTAACTCAACTGAGAATGGACTGGAGTCATCATACTTATCATAGTACTCTTCTTCATCTATAGGATCTTCAATGAACTATCTTTTACCATGAAGAACAACTGACCATTTATCATTTGCAGGATCATCGATATAATATACTTGTTTCGCCTACGATGCCAATATGAATGGTTGACAACGTTTGCAACATCGTGCATAATGTTTCTAAACATGGGAGGTGGATCGGGATGCTCTACCCCACAACTATCCAACATCGCATCAACGATGTCTACTGGAACTGGTTCATTCACATCTATGTCATTGGAGGCAATTTCTTCTTCCACACAAGCACTGCTATCAACATCCACTGATTTCAGGTTTGAAATCTCTCCATGCCAGTGCCATTCTGTATAGCCTTGTACAATCTCATTGCACATGACATGACTTTTGATTTCATCACCAGTGCGGATTTTCAAGTTGTTACCACAATGCCTACATGGACAGTAGAACCTATCTCCAGATTGTTTCCTATGTTCCTCAACAAATCTAATAAACCGATCAAAACCAGAAATAAACTCTGGGGTGCAGCAATTTGGAATGGACATCCATGATCTATCCATTCTATGATCAAAGAGAAAACAAGTATATATTAGAACAAGATTAGGGTCTAGGGTTAAAAGATTAGGTTTTATGGTTAAAACTTTAGGGTTTAAGGTCTTATATATAATAAATGGTTAAAACATCCTAAGTGAGATTAAGTGTTCAAGAATAGTCCCAAACCGGGGACTATCCAAGATTTACTCCTAATGAGTAAATCTTGGATGGGTTTCTAGGCCAACAAATACATGTGTTGTCATTCTTATATATAATAAATGTGTACCACCTATCCTATTCTTGAACACATAATCTCACTAGTTAGTGTACAATGTGTATTGGGTTTTTAAGAAAATTTCAACAACATTTCCCCCTTGTTCTCCAAGTGCATATGTACTTAGAGAAAAAATGTGGAAATGCTATCGAAATTTTCTTGAAAACCCAATACACATTATACATTTACATCCTAAGTGAGATTAAGTGTTCAAGAACAGTCCTAAACCGGGGACTATCCAATATTTACTCCTAATGAATAAATCTTGGATGAGTTTCTAGGCCAACAAATACATGTTTGCTATCATTCTTATACCTACAATCCTAGTTTCATCATTCATATCCTAAGTTTTTTGTAACATCATTTAATCATGCTTGTCAGTAAATAATAAATCGTAAATAAACCATGATTCCATATATCAAAGATTTGAATCAAAATGGAGCCTAATGGAACATTGGGCGATTGATAATATTATACCTCACTTGAAGACTGAAGAAGAAATATATGCAAATCAACAGCAAGTCAACAACACCTGCAACAACACAAATGTACGATTCAATTATGTTATAATGTATAAATTAGGGGTCAATCTTGAAGTTTTAACTAGAACTTCATTTATCAACATACATACTAGGTCACAATCATTTTAGAAATAGAAGACCCACATGTGAGTTAAGTTTGAGACGTCAATGTATCTTGAACACACATGTTTCAAGGTTCAATTAAAGCACATAATCAAATCAAATTAGGATGCTAGAATGGACAATTTTGAATGTTATTTCAACATACATCAAAATTTACTGAATTAGGTCAAGCATGAGGATTAGAAGCACAAATATATGCAAGCACAAGATTTATTCATATCCTAGGTAGATTTACAATAGCAACATCTAAATAAGTAAACTCAAAGCATTAGATAAATAAATATAAGATAAACAAATACAAAGCAATAGATAAAAAAGTACAGCTCAGTTGATAAACAAATATAAATAAGTAGTTGATTAAATAATTTTAAAAAGTAGATGAACACATACAAAGCCTTAAATTTAAATAATGTGATGAATAAAAAATCATTAGATGAACGAATGAGTAGATAAGTAAATACAAATTAGTATTTAAGTAAATATAAATCATCACATAAGTAAATATAAATCAGTAGATAAGTAAATACAAATCAGTAGAAGTAAATACGAATCAGTAGATAAGTAAATACAAATCAGTATATATGTAGATACCAATCATTAGATAATAAATACAAATCAGTTGATAAGTAAACACTAATCAGTTGATCGAAATCAACAAAATAAAAAACGTTGTTACATGTATTACTTTTGGGCGCCCACCTGTACAACATAGGGAAGAAGAGTGGAGGAAGAAGAGGAGTAGGCTAAATTGCACCTGTAGGCAGCGACGCGAGCTCGTGGCTCCTCAGTGCAGCGGCGACGGCGGTTGTGTGGTAGCTGCACGTGGAGATGGCGGTTGTGTGGTGTCTGACACAATAGCAATAGCAATAGCAGTAGCAGTAGCAGCAATGATGGCGACAGTTGCGCAATGCGGTTAGGAAGACCAAGAGCGGCGACAGCGGTAGCAGTAGCAGTAGCAGCAGCAACGACGGCGGAGAGAAATAGCCAGACCCTAAACTTTTAATCAGGATTGAAACAGAGAAAGGGGAAGAGTCTGGTTCGTGCGGGTGCTATTAAGTTAACAATAGATGTCGATTATTAAACAAAACTGACGCTTAAAATAAAAGGATTTGGTCACAAGAAAAAAACTGACACCTATGTTAAATGATAGTCATCAGTTTTAACTAGAATAACTGACGTCTTTCTAGATATGCCGACAAAAAAAAGTTCTTGGATTATGACTATAGTCGTCGGTTGCCTCAGAAAACCGACGCCAAATGGGGGTAAAATTTTTCACGGGGACAATGCGTGAAAACACTTCGGCGTCAGTTATTGCAAGAAAACCGACGAAAAAAGTGGGCCCAATTTCTGTCTCCCTAAAAACCTTTAGTCGTCAGTTATTTAGTCAAAAAACGACGCCGAATGTGAAATTTTGGAGGTAATTTTTTTGCATTGGAAAAATTGGATTTGATGGGTGATTTTAGGCATCGATTTCTTACTGAGCAACCGACGCTAAATTTGAAGTGTCTTTTTTGAGCCATGTTATATATACAAAAGGCGTTTGTGTTGATCCCAAGAAAGTGGAATCTATACTAGAATGGGAACAACCCAAGACACCAATAGAGATACATAGTTTCCTAGGTTTGGCAGGCTACTATAGGAGGTTCATCAAAGACTTTAGTTCTATAACGTTACCCCTAACTAGGTTAACCAGGAAGGATGTTCCTTTTGCTTAGAATGACAAGTGTCAACGTTCTTTCTAGCTATTGAAAGAAAAGTTGACTAGTGCACCAGTATTAGTACTGTCAGAGTAAGGGAAAGGCTATATTGTCTTTTGTGATGTTTCAAAGAATGGGTTGGGATGTGTGTTGATGCAGGATAAAAATGTGATTTCTTTTGCTTCACGACAACTTAAGAAACATGAGGAGAATTACCCAACACATGATCTAGAGCTGACAAAGGTGGTCCATGCCTTAAAGATTTGGAGACACTATCTTTATGGAGAAAAGTGTCAGATCTTCACGAACCACAAGAATCTACAGTATATCTTCTCAAAACAGGAGCTGAATATGAGGCAAAGGAGATGGATGGAGCTGATTAAGGATTATGATTACACAATAGACTACCATCTTGGGAAAGCAAATGTGGTAGCTGATGCATTGAGTAGAAAGTCATCTTCATTATTAACAGTAGATAATGCACAATTAAATTCCTTGACATTCCATAAGAGAGATATTCTAGTGTCTCCTCACCATATGAATGTACAACTAGAAGTTTTCTTGCTGGTAGAATTGCTGGCACAATTACAAGTGAAACCTACCTTGAGACAGAAGATTCATGATGCATAATAGAATGATACTATGATACAAAATATCTGATCAGGGATTGGCAGTGAAAAGTATGATGGCTTTCATGAGGCAGATAGGGATGGCAATTAGACCCAGCTAACCCATACCCAGCGGAGACCCCGCCCACCTCGGCCCATTTTTGTTGGGTTAATGGGTTGTGCTGGCATACCGGGTTGTGATGGGCATTTAAGTTATGGGTCAATTCTGAAAGCGCCCCGCCCATCAGAACCCATTGGACCCATCCGAGCTAGTCTCTACTCGTCGAGTGTTCGACCGCCCCCCCTTCCCCCTCCTGATCTTGCTCCGGTCTTCCGCCGCCTCTCCTCAATCCCAGTCGACCTTGTTGTTCGTCTCCCATCTCCCCAAAAGTGACCTGCTACTGCTCTCCCAACTTCACAAATCTCAAAATCACATTGACCAAATGATCTCAAGGCAGTTCCCTCCCTTTCCGGTTCCTATTTCCTTTCACGTTGTCGGTGAGGGAAGCAGGCTCCTCCATATGCCGAAGTCAACCACGCATAACGAAACCCATGTGGAGAGGCTGGTAAAAACGTTGTTGACCAGACCAGTCCATGATTAGATCAAAGTTGTTACCTGGAAATCATTAGACAACCCCCATCAAAAAGGTGCTTCTTGTGCTCGTTCCCAGCGATGTGCAACGAATCATCTTTGTCGAAGAATGGAATTTGCTCTGCCTGCCATCATGCATGGCTTTTTTCGGTCTACTCTACAAGTCTGACCGTCGCCGATCGTCAACCAGGACAAAATCACTAACAGAGGATCACAGTTCCAGATATGAGTTAGATTAGAATTAGTTACGTGGATGATAGATTTTATGGGGTTCCGTGGTGGATAATCATTGCATAATCACATACGTTAGAAATTTCTTCCGGACCTCATCGAGAGGCCTCTTCCTCTTTGCTTCCGCTCAATCTTATGTTTGTTCTAATCTACTGGAAAAATGGAAGAAACTGTATCCAATTTTTATATTTTGTATAGATGCACGTTACGTGTTTGATGAAAAACATGTGTTTGATCGATGAAAATCATGTGTTTGGTGAAGAACACTATCGGTGGACAGAAGCTAAGTACAAAATAATAGAATGTCCATGGTACCATAGTATGGGTTCTATTGTCCGTTGACCATATTTATCATCTTTCAGCTTGGACTTATTTGTCATTATTTCCAGTGTGTGGGCAATATTGGATACCCATAACCCGTTGGGGTGGGTATGGATACCCATTTATATTTCTTTTTTTAATGGGGCGGGTATGGGTCAAAGTAAAAAAGTAACGTGGGTAAAGCGGGTATGGGTATGGGTCACCCATACCCACCCCATTTCCATCCCTAGAGGCAGATGATGGTACAATTTGTTACTATAATTGGACAATAGTTCCTGATGTTGATGGGTTGAGGAAGATGGTACTTGAGGAGGCTCACTCCTCCATGTATGCAATGCATCTTGGAAGTACTAAGATGTACCAAAACTTGAAAGACATGTATTGGTGGCCAGGTCTAAAGTGTGATGTGGCAGAGTTCATTGCCAAATGTCCAACTTGTTAGTAGGTGAAGGCTGAGCACTAAAAGCCTACAGGGACATTACAACCCTTGCCAGTACCACAATGGAAATGGGATCATATTACTATGGACTTTGTGGTTGGTCTTCCTAGGACAACCAAGGGTCATGATTCCATATGGGTGATAGTAGACATATTGACTAAGTCAGCTCATTTTCTTCCAGTGAAGATGACATTTACAACAGAGAAATTGGCACAAATATATGTTGATGAGTTAGTCCGTCTGCATGGCATTCCAGTGACTATAGTTTGTGACAGAGGTCTACAGTTTATAAGTCATTTTTGGGAGCGTCTGCATTCAACAATGGGAACACAACTGAGATTCAACACATCTTTTCATCTGCAGATCGATGGCCAGTCTGAAAGGACTATTCACTTTAGAGGATATCTTGAGGGCATGTGTGCTGCAATTTCTTGGTAGTTGGGTTGTACATCTAACTTTGATAGAGTTTGAATAAAACAATAGCTATCAAAGAAGAATAGATATGGCTCCTTATGAGGCTCTATATGGGAGACGATGTCGATCTCCTCTTTACTAGTATGAGACAGGTGAATATCAACTTTTGGAACCTGAGCTAGTACAAGAGACTATAGAAAAGATTAAAGTGATACAACAACAGTTGAAAGTAGCCCCGGATAGGAAGAAATCTTATGCAGTTAACTGATGTATACCACTTTCATTCCAAGTGGGAGATAGAGTATATCTTAAGGTTTCTCCTTGGAAAGGTGTGCTGAGGTTTGGAAAGAAGGGTAAGTTGGCTCCTAGATTTATGGGACCATACCTTGTCCTAGCTCATGTTGGAAAGGTAGCATATAAGTTGGGGCTACCACCAGAGCTACATAGATTGCATAATGTATTTTTCATCTCTATGTTGAGGAAATGCCATCCAAATACTGACTAGAGAATCCAACCAGTAGAGGTTGAGTTAGATGAGGATATCTCCTATGTTGAGGGTCATGTGTTGATCCTAGATAGAAGGGTGAAAAAGCTAAAGAGAAAAGATGTAATACTAGTAAAACTTTTGTGGCATCACCGTGGCATAGAGGAAGCCACATTAGAACTAGAGAATGAGATGTATAGAAAATACCCATCTCTTTTTGTGTAGGATTTCAGTGCAAAATCCTTGTTAGGGGTTTATAGTTGTAAGGCCCCTAAACTTGATTAATGAGTTGAATAGGTTTAATTACTATAATTTAATGCTTAGAACCCTAATATAACCTTTTTATATGCTTTGAAATCATAATACAAGGTTAAGTTTCAAACTTGGTCCAATTTGGACATTGTTTGAGCAAGTTCTGCAATTTTATGTACATTTTGGACTTTTCTACAATATACCCAATTGAGGGGTTTTCTTTCCAATTTTTTACATACATTATGTTCCTTATATGTTATATTATAATTATTGAGTATTTTGATCCATGGGGCTCCTAGTTGAGCCATGGTTTGAAGGTGTTTTCCTCAAGGGTATTTTAGGGTTTACCCCTTCATGGATGAGCTACCTTTAGTAGCTACCAACTAATGAATTATGTGATTGGCTGAGAAATTCGACAAAGGAAATTTAATCAGGTCTATATGGACGGTGGGGGAGCTAATTGTGTGTGTGCTTCTATATTCTTAATAGTTTAAGGCCATAGACACATGGGGAAGCTACTTTTACACCTCATGCTTGCTTCCATCCTTATCCATGGTCTATATTTACCTATTACTTACCCAAGTACGAAACTATTCTTGCTTTCTCTTTCCTCTATCCTGGAGAAACGACTCCACTCTGTTTTTTTGTGGAACTAAGTTCTATAAGGTAGAAGACAACCTCCTTTTCAAGAAGAAGGTCTCCTAGAGCTCCATCTAGCCCTACCTAGGGTTTCCAAGGTCATCTTCTAGGGATTTCAACCAAGGCAAGTTGTTTTCTTCCTTCCTTCTCCATTTCTCTTGATCTTCTCCTTCCTTAGACCTTCCTCCAGGTTGAAACCTTTCTGTTATATGATGAAAGTGACTCTAGAACTCAAAAATATATTCTTCTTGTTTCTTTTTCTAGGGTTTTGCTTCTTTGTGGAGAGAAGTGCCTATTTAGCCAAGTTCAGATCTAAATCCAAGGTTTTCTTACCCTATTTTCTCGAGATTCTTTCTGATTGGGATCTGATCTACTCTATAGAGGTGAGTTATATAACATTCTTCACTTATATTGCTTACTAGAAGCTTGTTAGTTCATGTTTATGCTTTAATGTGATGATCTAAGCATAAAGAAACCATGCTTGTTTAGAATTACGAATTTTTGTGGTGTTCCCTATTTTGTTCCAGTTCTAAATGAACATGTAAACATGTGTACGACCTTTATAAGGTGTAACATGATCTAGGACATGTTGATAGCATCAACCTATGGTGCTAAGTACAAAATAATTGATGGTTCAAATTAGGGTTTTCAAGCTATTTCCTTCCCTATCACACAACCGATGGTCATACCATTCAATAACCAATGGTGATGCTATCTTGGCAATTGATGTTCATGATCAAGGGTGTCAAATTTATGGTGAAAACCTATTGTCACCCCCTTAGGTCAGGTTTTGGCTCAGTTAGACGTTTAATTATCATCTACAAAGTGTTCTAATAATGTTATCAATCGATGATGACATTAGCTTAATATTTGATGTTGTTAACTGAATATATTACTGATCTAACAACCAATGGTGACCTAATGATCACAATTATTGGTGGATCAGGCCATCATCATATATTATGAGTTATGAATGTAATTGTATATTTGACTTTTTTTTAATTAAGCCAGAGGGTTCTCTATTCATCCCACCCCTCCCTTGTGGGTGAAAACATCAACAACATACAACTCCTACTTATATGTCCACATGTTTGTTCCCCCCAGAAGACTAGATTAAAAAACAAATCATCACAACCCAAACATAGAAACAGCTAAAAAAGCACCCATGATTCATCAAGCGTCGATCCTCTTCCGGTGCACGTAGGGAATGCACCTTTTCTCCAAAGTTGCCATGCCTCGAATTCTATTCGGTATCATCCTTCTATCCGTAATAACTGTCATCTCTGAAAATCTTTTCCCCCATCACCCAATCTCTCTGGGTATAGAGTTAGCAACTTTGTGAACCATTGACCCAGTAATACTAGATCTAACCAACTCGGACCTCAACTCTCTAACAAACGGCTTGGTCCTCCATGATTCGATAGCATCCTTCCACAGGATATCGTAGACTTCTTGGTCATCAATCTCAATACATGAAACTCGTAGCATATGATCATCTGCCAGTTTCAGTCCAACATTGCCTGCCTGTACATATGCCAGGACGAAGTCTGGCGTCTTGAGCCAGGCATGGAACACCATGCATATATCTACATTTTGATTTCGTATCAGGCTTGCCACCCACCTCCTACATACCCCATCTTCTCCCTTATTTCTTCCTATTGTCAAGTTCATTTTCAAGTTATGCAAGTCATGCTTCATCCACCTTATCAGTTGAATCTCTCTCATTTTCATCTTAGGCTCAGTAATCCCACCATCTCTCATCCTATTGTAAATGCTCGATCCATGTTCAACGGAGAAGGATCTATGCTGAATCGTGTTGTTCACAGAAGAGATGATTAGGTTCCATTAAAACTCCCAAACCTCGCAGTTTGTCCCCAAATCTAGATGCACAACATATCCTCCAAATGCTGTGGGGTATGTTAATTGCTAACCTTCCTACAATCCAATCTGAGATCCTCCTGGAGTAACCTTTCTAACAAGTATCAAGAAGTGTTTGTATATCATGAGGTTCCTGCATCTGCGTCAAATTGGAAAATTTGTTCCAGAAGAACATGGCAACCTGTCCATGGAAGAAAAGGTGATCAACATCTTCTACTCTTGGATCATCACAACAGTTACACCTCGATACAAGGGGGATGCAACATCTGTGTTGAACATTATCATCTGTAGGAATAGAGTTTTTAGTCAACTTCCATATGATAGCACTCGCCTTAGGGGTGTCCATGCCCCATATTTTTCCTAGAGCATCCGGTCCTCCCGCTCTCGGTTGCACCAAAATCTTCTTCACTGATTTCATAGTGAAGCAACCCTTCTGGTCAACACCCCACACCAATTCATCATCTGCGTTCGTTATCCAAACACCTGCCTTTTTTATCAGCTCCACACCCTGGTCATCAACCACCTGTTGGATCGTCTCCCAATCCCATCCAACTTCTTCATTCCAGAAATCTCTAACCAAGAGCGACTGCCTTCTATCACTAGCAAAGATGGCATGGTTTGTGAGTCTCTCATCACACCACCATGAGTCCCAGAAAGGGATATTACCTCTCCCAATCGACCATCTACAAAAAAGAAACATTCTAGGGAACATGTTCCATATCTTCTTCCAGAAAGGGGACAGATAGTTACTAATCTTTAAGTGATTAGGATAGTTTCCGAACCTGTCTGTTGCAAGGTTCGCATACTTATCTCTGCAAAAAGATGCCCACAAAGTCTCAACATTGAGAATTTCCCAACACGCCTTAGCAACAAAGGCATCATTGATCATCTTCAAGGAAGTGAGGCCAAGACCCCCATCTATCAGCAGAGTAGAAACTCTTTCCCATCCGATCCATGCTTTTCTCTGGTGATTCTCCCTGTCTGCCCATAGAAAGCTCGAAAGTTACTCTCTATACACTGGATGATACCTGCTGGAATTCCCACCACTGCTGCCATGTAGACAGTAATGGACGACAACACATGAGCCACCAGTAACTTTCGTCCTGCAAAAGATAGCAATCTAGATTTCCATGCAGCCACTTTAGAGTTCACTTTTCTAACAAGAAACTCGTAGTCAACTAATTTTGTCCCTCCTTTTGAAATCGGTATGCCCAGGTAAGTAAAAGATTGTGTCGCCTTCTCCACTCCAAAGTCCTTTTCTATGTCATCTGCCTTTGCTTGATCATACCCCCCAATCACACAAACATATTTTTGTCTATTGATTCTCTGACCAGTTGCCTTTTCATATAAATCGAATGAGCTTCTAACTATATTGATTGACTGCTGATCCGCATTGAAGAACATCACAAGATCATCAACATAGAGAAGCATTGGAGGCGCCACCCCATATCCTCTTGTACAGAAATTGGCAATGGATCGATCACTCGCCAATCCACTAATCCTTCTGCAAAGAAGTTCCTCAAAGATAATGAACATGAATGGTGATATGGCATTACCTTGCTTTAAGCCTCTTCCAATATGAAAAAACCCAGTTGTATATTTGACTAAACCTTAAACTAATGGTTCCTTGGTTCAGTTGATCTAATGGTTAGACCTATACTTCAATTGATAACCTTGAACAATGAACATGATCCAATGAATAATATTGGATGCTTCAACATCCAATGGATTAGAATAAATCACATAGTATTATATGTGGGCCCTAGTGATGATAATTCGATAGTCCAATACCATTAATTTTTGGTCTTACCTTTGCCATCATATAGTTATATTTGATAAATCACTATAATAAGTGGATGCGTAACACTCATGTGATCTAGCTTGTTATACCTAACCTTAATGTAATTATATGATGTTGATTGGTTATAATAAGACCTCTTTAATGATTAATGTGATAATGAATCACACTCTTCTTGTGTTGAAACCACAATATAGTACTATTTGAATATCATAGTGCCTTTCCATGTTAATATCTATGGACACATATGTGCTAATGATCTTTTGAGCCTTGTTTAAGGCATGTAATGATGATGATAACCTTACTATGAATAATGTGATAGTCTTAAAGACCTTTGGGCATGTTTGAAGCCATGATTGAGGTGAAATCCTCTTCATGTTCCAATAAGGGTTAAAACCCTGGAACTTGTGATAAGATATTGGTATCTTGTAAAATTATGATGATAAGTGTGGTCCCTTAATTTGCAATGAATGATAGCATGTAGTAATGTGATTAGGATTTATGTCTCAAATGTTTTATATCTTTTAAAGTTGTTATACATATACTCTTGTTAGAAAATAATTAGGGTTTGAATGTCCATTTGTATGATTTAGCCTTAATTCACCCAATTGACATAACTAATTAAGTGAAACTTTAATCATGTAGTGCCCTGTGCCATATATTTATTTGAGTCTCAGAAATTGCCAGATAGTAAAATGAGTATTCCTAAGGGATACTCGGAGCGCATACTGATGAGTATGCAGGGTGCTTGTCATCCTGAATTCAAGTGTTAGGGAGGATGACAGTGGTCATACCTAGCCCTCAGTTTGAGAACGGCTGCGGTCGTGTCTTGATGATTATATATATATGATGAGATTGTAGGACAACTGTGGATGTACCTCGGATGGTAGGGTATGTGTACCTGCCTCCTTTCACTAGTGTCGTGACCTATACTGTAACATCCCAGGATTTTAAGCCGTGGATAAAATGATCTTAAAAGGAATGATTGGACTACCCATATCACCAAGGTGCACCTCCTTTTCCGGGAGCCCATCTCTAAATAACTCCATAGTTTAGCGTGCTCATCTTGGAGTAGTACTAGGATGGGTGACCAGTCGGGAAGTTTATCCTAGCTTGCACGTGAGTGAGGAAAAAACATGCAGTTAAGGCTAGTGGTGATCTGTGGGGCCAGTCATCATTCCTGAAACTCTGCTAGAGCCTTGGGCAGTGGGCCCGAACATATAAATGGTATCAGAGCCAATTCCCCTCCAGTAGGTGGGGCCCACATGGGCATGGCATGGCATTCTTGAGCCGTGCAGTCCAGGCATGTAGGAAAGGGCTGTCCATGGTTGACGTAGCCAACGTTGCACTGGTATTCCGTGATCAGGAGCTGGATGTCCATGGGTCATTGTGGGTTTGCACTGAAATAGGGAAATATTATGAGGCCGTATATTTGAGACTTGACGAGGACGTCAAGAGTCTAAGTGGGGGAGATTGTAACATCCCAGGATTTGAGGCCTTGGATAAAATGATCTTAACATGAATGATTGGAATACCCATATCACCAAGGTGCACCTCCTTTTCTGGGAGCCCATCTCTAAAGAACTCCATAGTTAAGCATGCTCAGCTTGGAGTAGTACTAGGATGGGTGACGAGTCGGGAAGTTTATCCTGTCTTGCACGTGGGTGAGGAAAAAGCATGCAGTTAAGGCTAGTGGTGATCTGTGGGTCCAGTCATCATTCCTGAAATCTGCTAGAGCCTTGGGCAGTGGGCCCGAAAGTTATATATACTAAGGACGAACTAGGCTGGTAGCAGCTTGACCTTATGTGTCACTGTGGCAGACCCGTATTGACCGGGGGTGGAGAAGATCTTAGGAGTCCAACTCTTCCTAGATCTTATATGGCACTGATTTCGACTTAGTAGTGGTCTGTTGGGACTTGAGTGGTATTTCTCAAATCCCTCAGGACAATGTAATAAAAGAAGTGATATAAGCTGTGTAGTATACTGGCTATGGTTAAATACATCTCACATTGTTTGATTAGTCTTTAACTTGTCTTTATACTACTCAGTGTTTACAAGATGATATCATATGACCTTTGAGTAATTATACTTCTTGTCAAGTTAACTTGCTTAATGGCTTAGTATGCTTAACCTATTCAATTTGCTTAAATTAATTATTCATTACTATATATGCTCAGTTCATTTACTATAAATCAATATGTTATAATCAATATATGTTGGAGAGAGTTATATCTCTCACTGGGATTGGGTCTCACCTGTGGGTCGTCACATTTTTTTAGGTGGTCGCGGGCAATGAGGTCGAGGTCGCGCTGTGGAAGAGAACCAACCTAGTGATCAATAGATTCAGAAGGTTGGTTAATTGTAGATGTTAGTAATGGAGTCCTAGTGTCATCCCTGTACTCTCATGTCCGAGTATGTGATGTGTTTTTTTAGATGATATACTCGTATTGACGTGAGATTTTGGTAGTATGCCAACGTTTATAAACATATGGCATGTACATGTGAATTATGTTTTGTATGCAGGATGTGACTGAGGTCTTTGGATCCATATGTGAATATTTGTTATAATATATGAGAATGGAATGATGGACCTTTATGTAAATGTTCTAGAGTTCATTTACATTGTTGGAATTGCTTTTAATTACTCCACATTTTTGACTATGTGATTAATTAGTAGTTGATTGTGTTTTTTGTTTTGAGTAATCTCATTTAGCGTGACGAGGTGTAACCCCATCGATCGCATAAAGCCTTACCCTAGGGTTTCTTGGTGACCAAAGAGGGTCATGGGCTCATTGATCGTCAAGACCAAGAGTACAAACTCAAACATAATCAACCTCCAAGAATCCTAGATCAAAGGATCTTGATGACTGCCAAAACCCAACTCAACAGTCAAACATACCATCAAGGTCAATTATCTACTTAGGGCGTCCAAGCAAACCCTAAAACTCAACACATGATATCACCACATCAAACGAAGGTACAACAAGGCGCCCAAGGCAACACTCTCTCCAACATTATGTCAAAACATGTAAGGCACAACTAGAATGTGAAAAATTTCAAGAAAATCCCTAAACTTGGGTAAATTAAAATTAAGTCCAGAACAAGCACATAAATGCATAACTAGCTCAAACATCATCCAAACTGACCAAACTTGAAACATAAGACTGTCACATGTTATCCAAGCACATTATGAGATAGATTAAGCCCTCTTCGGGAGTCTCCCTCCAACTCCATCTTCCATGTGCAACCGCCTAGTGCTCGTGGTCCTTCGGGAGACTGCTACACGACTTGGTAAGTCTTTAATGTCAATAAACAAATCCCAATGAAGCTACTAGAGTAAAAAAAATCCACCCAATTTGAGGAATCATTGTTTCCCCCTTTATAGTTAATATTGCACGGTTAGATGCCAGTGGGAAATTCGGTGATTGATTTTTGCTAATGTTTCATGTGTGTGAGTTCTAGGTGGTTTTTTTTGGAGCTCTTAGGATCTATTTTCTTTGATGGGGTTTCTTTCTATTGGTGCTTTGACTTCCTACCCCTCCTTCTATCATGGAAGAGAGGAGAGGCTCCTCTAGCCACTACACAACCCAAGTCATGGGTCATTAGGTTTAGGAGAACTTTGGTAAGTCAATGGCAATGCTTGTTTGTCTGGAGTTCTTATTGTGTTGATGTTATGTTCATAGGAAATCACCTCTCTATATGTATTCATTGTGTGGGATATTTAGAAATGGGAGGAAAATGATAGCTGACACTTTTACCATTTTATCCTGGTCTTATTTTAATACATGTAATGCTTAAATGGATGTGATTATCCTTTTGCCTTTTTGTATTTGATTGCATGTGTTCATTACCTAGTAAAGGACCAATGTGCCATGTCACACTCAAAGTAATTGATGTGTGATGCAAGGGCAGTATGATACTTTGTTGTGTCCTTTTTTCAAATAAACAAAAGGATATAATTTTGTGATGTATGGGTTTTAGGATATAATTTTGTGAAAATTAATGTTTGGGGTTTAACATACTAATTAGGAATTAAACTTAACTTATCAAAAATTGATAATAAGTGGTTTTAATTCAAATCATAGACATATTATTATTGGAAGTTGTAAGGATTGTTCATCAACTATTCTATGTTGTTCATGACTTTTATTATTTGGGAATATCTTTTCAAATCATGTTTCTATTTAAAATTAAGACATTGTTACTATTTTACCCTTATTTAGGGTTTCACTTTATCTCTCTTTTTCCATACCTAAACTTGTAGTGTATTGTATTATTATAAATCCTTACACCTTGAATATCTGTCCCTCTTTTTGAGACCATTATTGGCATCTTGATGTTTCTATTTGGACTGAATATGCTTTTATACCTAAATAGCCCTAAGATATTATTTCTCTTCTTTTAACCCATTTTTATAAACTCAGATTCTGTATTGTTGTAGACTCATGTTTCCATTAAACCATAATCCATGTCTATTGACAATTTATCCTTTTGACATTATAAAACCTAGATTTATGCATCCCTCTTTTATTGAGTGTCATTAGTATCTTAAGGTTTTTAATACTTCTTGGTCAATCATTGGTTCCTTATGATATATTTACCTCTTGTGAGGATTACATATGTTGATTAATTCTATGATGGACAACTTGTGTTACATTGATCCTGTATTTACATTTTAAGGATGTTGTGATTGTGGTAGATAGTGTGATGTAATAGTACAAATTCATCTAGGTGGTGGGTTCTTGTGCACATATTATAGAAAAATTATTTGGGTTTGGTTAGTGTTACCTAGACCCATGTATATGGGTGTTGGTGGCCATTACATGCTTCTATACTCTTGAATATACTAGGGATTGAGGTGGTGGCTATTGGTAATTGTTGGTTGTTTACACAAACGAGTTTCAATCCAAGTAAAGGATAGTTTACTCAACTTAACCAAACTCCGCAAGTATACAGAGGTAGTATAGTCAAGGTTGAACACAAGGAGCTTAGCTAACTTAATTGAGCGCAACAGTACTAAAGTTCAACAATCTAGACCGATTTTAAAGAGTAGAGAAGATTTGTTCTAAAAGCATAAAAATTCAGATTTTAACTACAAGAATTACAGATTCTAATTAGCAAGTAAGAATCACAAAAGAAATTCGATTTTAGAAAGTTAAGAAGTCTTGGACATTAGGATTTCACTCACATATCATAGCAATCAAGAGAAAAAATAATTTAAACATACATAAGATCATGTTTCAAAGAAAAGTTGTGTTACATTTCACCTCCCGGTGTAAATGCAACGATCATAACTCAAAACAACACACTCGTGTATGATTTTCGTTTATGATCACAAATAGTTCTTCAACTCATTCCTCTCTACTCTCGTAGAAGAAAAAGAGTTGCCAAGAAGAGCACCTCCATACATTCCTACTCATCTTCTCAAACTAAGCAAGAAGGCAGAAAATATGCACATAAAGTGGCCAACAATACATGCAAGAAAGAGATTAAACCGACACCTTCATGGTAACGAAACAAGAAACAAATGCATTTAGTACGAAATTACTTGTTCTATACATGCTATGACATGGGAGTTACTCCCCCATGCCCAAGAAAAAGGAGTCTACTCGTCCATAATGGTATACAACAGATTTGCTACAGAAATTTTAGTTCTAGACATGGTTTAGGAAGGGAAAGACAAAGAGAACTGAAGATGTAACCACAAGAAGTAAGAATTCTGGCTTGAGGACGAAATTCCCCTTCTTTAGCTTCTCCAAGTCAAACTAGCTCCTCTCCCAAGAAGCTGCTCGGAGTTGGGGAAGCTTAGCTGCACCTTGAAGAAGACAATGGAGAAGTGAATAAGAAGAAATGGTCTCTTTATGCAAGAAACCACTTTGGATCCCTCCAAATTCACCTTCCTCTACTCTCCTCTGGCTCTGGATGAGAGAAACTCTTCAAATAACTGAACGTAACTGTCCCTGGATTCCCTCTTTGTTTTAAAATTGTATTCTGAAATTTCAAATTTCTGAAACTGCCAAATGCACGTCGTGCATTTTGGGTGCACGCCGTGCACCTACAGTGCAGTTTGCTTCGGTTTGATCTGTGTACGGCGTGCACTGAGGATATGCATGCAGTGCGACTTTACAGAACATTTCCTTCAGCAGTTTGCGTTCCAGGTGCACGCCGTGCGTTCGTCCTCTTGTGCGTTTCTGGAATCTCGCACGCCGTGCGTTTTCTCCGTGCACGCCGTGCATTCTTCTGGCTGAACGAACCAATTTTCTCTGGAAACTTGCACGCCAGGCGTCTGAGTTGCACGCCATGCATTCTTCTATTTTAGCGAATCAACCTTTTTTCTGGAATGGTGCACGCCGTGCGTCTGAGTTGCACGCCGTGTATTCTTCTGTTTCTATAGAAATAACATCCGAATTTAGTTCTTTTTGTGACAAATTTACAATACAAGTTATGGGATAAGTAGAACAACAAAAAGATGGCAAAACTAATATGAAAGAGACTGAATTATATCAAAAAGAACCAAATTTGTGTGTGATAACATGCGAAAAGATGATATATAAATCACACTACAAATCCCCCTAAGCTTAAACCATTGCTTGTCCTCAAGCAAAAAGAGCATAGAAATATAAATGAAGAATTGTCAAGAACATGAATGGATCAAATGAAATGAAAGATGTGTATAAAACCAAACCAACCATGATCAACATGTTTATGCTCATAGCCATCAATTCAACTTAAACACCCAAGAAAGAGATTTTTAGTTTAGCAGGGGGTGGTTTCAATTTAATGAATCAATCAATTAAACAACACTAGGTAGAATTTGGATGACCAAGCCAAACAATTAGTGGATGTGCAACTCAAACTCTCAACTATTAAGGATACAAAATATGAAATCTTAGTTAAAAATTGACGATTTTTGATGTACTCTCCTTCTTTTCCAAAAATGATATGGTAATGGATAATGGGTTTCGACACTCGGCTGCTAATGTAGGCTTATGCACACGTGGAATGTCGGTTGGGGTATTTTACCCTCTTTTAAGACATAACACCTAACCATCGTGGCCAGATCGGACTTACACTAGGTTAGCATGATATGTGGGCAGTTTAGCCATCTTTAATGGGGTATAAGAGTTATTTAAATTTTTCCAAAACATGGGAGAGTCAACTAAATTGCAACATTAGCTAGATTTCATTCATTTGTTTTGAAAATTTTTCATTGAAAGAGTGTTTGCAAATGTACTAAGAGCTTGGCAAGGTCATCCCGTATTCTAAATGATCTTGTAAAGTTGATTTATTCACAAAATTGAAACCATTACATGTTTTAAGCAATCAAGGATGTGAAAGATGAATGTTCAGGATAGAAGCATAAACCAGAGTTAAGCACATGTTGATGGTCAAAAGGTTTCATTTGATTAATGCATGCCTTTTACAATTTCTTCAAATGATATTTCTCATCAAAAGAGGACAAACAGTTAAGCATAGGAGTTCTATCCACATATAAAAGATAAACCTCATATCATACTAGACTTTCCATCTGAAGAGAAGAACTGAAAACAACAACTAAAAAGTGAAAACAAAACTAAAGCAAATGACAAGCAAATAACATGAAAAGCAAAAGATAAAAGAACTAGGATACCAATACCATCCGGTTGCTCCCCCCTAAGCCTGATATCAGCAATGTCCTCACTGCTTTAATCGAACTTATGGAGTTCACAACCGGATACCTGTCATGAAAAGATCAGAAAAATGATCCGCCGCCTCCCTTCTCAGGGAAGAACTGACTAATGATGTCAGGGATGCCCATCGATGTGGAAGATGATTCTGGATGCTGGTCCTGGGGGAACTCGTGTTGTGGAGCTCCTGGAACTGTGGTCTCTTGGCGGGTGGGGGACTGGAAAGACTGTGATGTAGGTTAGTGGCCTTGAGAGATGTGACACACATCCATCTTGTTGACCATGTCGTACATAGTCGAGTACTGTGCACTCAAATGGTCAAATCGGGTGTCATACTGCGCACCCATCTGGTCTAGGTGGGTGTCTGAATGATCAAATCTCTACTGCACGTAGCCGTAAAGGTGCTAAACATCCGAGATTGTCCAACTGTACTCAGTCTGAGTACCAGTGGACGGTGGCTGAGGGGTAGGGGCTCCTGGTGTAGGCCCTAGTGTAGAGCTACTGGCACCCCGGGTGGGTGTCTCCTCATCAGTCTCTAGCTGTAGCTCTACCTTCCAAGTAGCCTTGTTCTTGATGTCATTCCGACTTGCATAGGGGATTGTGATGAACTACTTCTTTGTGATAAAAACTTTGAACTTGGATGTGCTGTTGCCATGTCTAGAGGTCAGACCGCAAGAGATGAGATAGTTGATATCGACAAGGTTCTTCCCCGGTGCAGGTTCTAGGGAACCCACATCTAAACCCAGCTGCATAGCAAGGATGCTAATTAGCCCGCCACACATGATGTCACCTGCCTCCCTTTTCTTTTGATTTTTAGTGTCAAGAAGCTTGTTGACAATGTAGTATCCAGAACTTATTTGCTCATTTTGCACCAAACACCATAAGAAGAAAAGATCAGCCTTTCCCACAACACCTTGAGTTTCGTTCTTTGCAAAAGGTCTCGTGCTAAGAAGACGATGAATAACTCAGAAAACTGGATTGTGGATGCTAGAAGCCCGAGCATTCCTTGCTCTATGCACTGTATCAGAAGTGATCTCAGACTAGAACAGATCGCTATTGAAAGTGGGAGGATAATTAGTGTAACCGCCGAAGTTGCATTTAAGCAAAGTGCAAAACCGCTCAAGATTCATAGAAAATGGTTTGTCCAAAAGGTGAAAACTGATATTCTGATAAGGGATGTTGCGGTGTTGTGGGTCACTCTCAGCCTTGAAAGTAGTGAGAAACTCATAGACAAGGCAGAGACAGGTCTTAGCAACCCGTGTGCAGAGATAGTGTAAACCCAAAAAAGTTAAGTGATTGACTACCTCATTTTTGAAACCCAGTTTGGTAAGGGCTTCATCGCACATGTACCGTGAAGGCAAAACACGCCTTGTGATGAGAAATTGGTAGTCGACGTCTTCTTTGGGATTGACCCTGAATTGGGTTGATGGTATAAATGTTGGAGGTGCTGGTGCGGAAGATCCTGCCTCAGTTGTGGGAGGTGGAGCAACAGTTGAGTGATATGCTGGGCGTCGACCAGACTTCTGCTTGATCGGTACCATTAAGTCTGTAAAGGTGCACGGTGTGTCTTTATGATGCATGGCGTGCATATGTACTGTTCGTCTTCTTCAAACACCTAGATGCACGGCGTGCACCTGCAGGTTTGGGGAAAACTGGAAATCTGCAGAGACAACTTTGATTTTGGGCAAGGTGGTTTCTGAAAGGGATCGGCAGAGCTGCGGTTGCTCTTTTGGCAGCTGTGAGCTGCTAGGGTGGCCCTGGTGGCTTGCTTCACGCCGGCAAGGTGGCTAGTGGCTGGGTGCTGGAGCTGCTGTTGGCACGGCCGGGCTAGTAGAAGATGGCGGTGATTTGTAGCTGCGGAAGACGGCGTTGGCTGTGAGTTGGCGCTGCTGTGTCGAAATGGAGAAGAAAACAACGGCGATCTGTAGCTGCTACTGCACGGCTGCTAGCTGCCTGTTGCTTGGAGAAGAACGGTAGGCAGAAGGGAGGCGGCTCGCATGGTTGGAGGAAGAAGACGGAGTCGTGCATGGCTGGTAGCTGCAGGCAGAGACGACGCAGCTGCGGATGACAGCGCGACTGTGAGGGCGGAGAAAATGGCGGCTGCTGGCTGCTTCTGCTGTTTACGGAGCGGAAGAAAGAAGGAGGTGGCAACTTGCATGGCTGGAGGAAGAAGAAAGAGATGTGCATGGTTGCTATTGTTGGTGCACGGCTGGCGAACGACGTGCGTTTGCTCTTGCTTTGATTGGCGGCGGCTGCACGGCTGTAAGGGTCGGGGTGCGCGACTCTAGGGTTGGAGTGATTAGGTCATGCACTCCAACCCTTTTTGTCTAAACTTTACTAAAAAGAGCACGATGTGCGTCTTGAATGCACGACGTGTGCTTTTGTAACGTTTAGTTTTTGAACTTCTCCCTTGCGTCCATGTGCACGTCGTGCGTTTTCACCGTTCACGCCGTGCGAGTTTCCAGAAACTTAATAGATTTCCATCATCCAAGTGCATGGCGTGCGTTTGGACTATGCACGCCGTGTCTGTTTCTAGAAGTTTTACAGAATTCTCGAAGACCAGGTACACGATGTGTAGATATTAAATGCATGACGTGCACTTTTCTAGAGAGTTGCCGAACTTTTTATTTCCCAGATGCACGCCGTGCGTGTTGATAATGCACAACGTGTTAGTTTCCAGAAACTTTTCTGCAGATCTCGCATACCAAGTGCACGACGTGCAAAGTGAAAATACACGCCGTGTCAGATTCCTAAACTTTTTCTACTATATTTTGTATTGAAGTGCACGACGTGTCTTGATGGAGCTGGGACTTACACCAAAAGGTTTTACTCTTCCAATGGGAGTCCCAGAGGATGCACCAAAAACCCTAGGGAGTTGATGTTCTCTCTAGGTTTACCTACAACTGGTGCTTAGATAAACACTCCAACCCCATAAGAGTATGGAAGCCTTATCATAGTACATATTTAGGATCGAACCCAAAAGACAACGGTCTTGTTGCAAGCAACAAGATGAAAAACATATAGAACTTCACTTAGCTACTCACTAGTTGGCACTTATATTGAAAGGTTGGATTTTGATGGTTTTAAACTAGAACATGAAAAGTAAAGAAAGCAAGTAAATCTAAGAGTTAAACTATGATAAAAGATCACTAGGGTGTGATCGGTTTTTCACCGCCACTACACATCGATCAACACATGTAAAGCAAAACTTAACCTGTAAAAAGAGTTCGGTCAGTTAGTATACTTGTAGACCTAGTCTCCTTTCGGATAACCTAGCTATGAGAAGTGCGGGAATGTTGCAACACCAGCCATTCTCGATCAAATGGTCACATTACTTTACATCATTCCCCTCGCAAAGTGTGTTCCTCGACTTACCAAGGTTTCACATCCATACGTCAACTGATTCCATTTCATAGTATGAAAGTGCAACGGATGATAGTGAGTTTACTCCACTTCTTGAGATGCACTTCTAGATACTGAAACAGATACATGGTGGATACATGCATCAAGAACCAACATGCAAACGAGTTTCGAATCTAATAGTACAAACGTAGACAATTCATACTAAAAGATAAAAGATAACACAAGTTGGAGATCAAGCAAAAAGTATTCATTAATCGTTTGATATTGAACTGACAAAGATAAGAACTCTACATTACAACCTAAGGATTACATTTTACATGATATGAAAGTATGGGTAGCGGGGCTACTCCCCGCACCCTAGTGAAAAAGACTACTCCCTCATGACTAAGACCAAGAAGGAGGCGAGAAGAGAGAGAGAGAGAGCATCATCCCCACAAAGGATGGAAGAAGGTCAACCCCTTCGAGAGAGAGAGCAACGATCCACCAGTCTTCGCAGGTTGCATGATGAGGAGGTCTCCCCTTCCCACCTTCTTGACGAAGAAGGAGAAATCAGCTTCAGGATGGAGTATGGACCTCAGACCGACAGCCCCAGGGCGGAGGATGGAAGTGGCAAGAGCTCTGGAACGATTGGGGCAGCCTTTAGACATCTGAGATCTTCCTTTTTTTGAGGACCCTTGGGGTCTTATTTATAGGCCTTCAGTGAAGTCCAAACGGTTTGGAGACCGTTTGGACCTCAAGACCGTTTAGGGCCTCAAGACCGTTTGGACTGTGAGACCGTTTGGCTTCAAACGGTCTTGAGACCGTATGAACTCCATGCGGTCTCGGGACCGTTTGGCTTCATGCGATCTTGAGACCGTTTGAACTCCATGCGGTCTTGGGACCGTTTGGCTTCATGCGGTCTTGAGACCGTTTGAACTCCATGCGGTCTCGAGACCGGTTGGCTTCATGCGGTCTTGGGACCGTTTGAACTCCATGCGATCTCGGGACAGGTTGGCTTCATGCGGTCTTGGGACCGTTTGACTCCATGCGGTCTCGGGACCGGTTGGCTTCATGCGGTCCTGGGACCGTTTGAACTGCATGCGGTCTCGGGACCGGTTGGCTTCATGCGGTCTAGGACCATTTGAACTCCACGCGGTCTCGGGACCGTTTGGCTTCATGCGGTCTTGGGACCGTTTGAATCCACTCGGTCTTGAGGCTGGGTTATTCTTTTATGATTTTTTTGCTTTTTCTGCATATATAAAAGGAATAAGTTAGTCTGATGGTGTATTTACAAAAAGGGGTAAAATTAGGATTATGTATAGTTTAAACGTAAAAAAGAGTATGGAAAACTAAAGAAAAAGACTAAGATAATCGACTAAAATAGGAGGTTATCACCCCCCCTAACTTAGAGTCTATCTTGTTCTCAAGTTAGATAGATCTGAGACATGTAATGGCGAGGCAATCTTATTTAGGATTTCCATACTCTTGCTTCAATTCTTGACCTGAGTTCCCCTGGGGTCATATCAAGTCTTATTGCATGCCTTGACTCTTTCAGATTTCGAGAGTTGCTTGGATCTCAGGTTCTTTCCGTATCTCAAAGTTTGCATTGGGACCACCTTTATTTTGTGCATGTTGTTAACTCTAATCAGCTTTATACCTCTCTGAAAAACCTACTGGAAGCTAGAGAGGGTATGAGGGTTGGCTAAAGGCTTTGAAGTGTAGCTCCCCCTTCAAGTGGGGGAGGGCTGTCTATGCTTTTTAGAATCTCACTACCGGGCACGACACTTCTGCCTTTATGAGGGAAGCTAAATGTACCGGCCGGGTGAGTCCTTTATGAGCCTTTCATATACTTGGAAACTTTAGGGTTTCACTACCGGGCATGACACATCTGCCTTTGTGAGGGCAGCGGAATGTGCCGGCCGGGTGAGACCTTCGTCAGTTCTTCATATAGATCCTTATGCGTGGCACAACTCTCATAATTTTATTCGTCTCTCTGGCTTTTATTCAATAACTCACAGGCTTGGGTTTTGGGATTTTTGAGAATTTATTTTGGGCGGCCAAGCCTCTTTTATTTTGAAGAGAGGAAAGCTGTTCTTAAAGTTTTTCAACATGCACTTATTTGGTTTGTGGTCCACTTGCAGAACTTTTTGATTTGGAAGTTGCCTGATTTCCCTCTCATCCTCGAGATCTTGGCTTATTTCTGCCTTGATTTTGACCTGTGGAGAGTCAGATAAAGAATTGAAGCAAAAATATGGAATCAATAGTGGGTGGAAATTGATAAATCGCCATTCGATGTCTAAGTGCTATTTACTTGTAGGGACTAACATGATTCTAGAGTTAGTTGAGGTGACTATTTTTGAAAAAGAAATTAAGTAAAAAGAATTGTAAAAAGAATTGTTTAAGAAGAATTTAAGAATAATGAATTGTATAGAAAGTGTTAAATAGAAAGAGAAGTGTAGAAATTGATACCTCGCCCTTGTCTAATGTACCCCCCCAACTTATCACGCACTCTGTCCCCAAAGTGGCAAAGTGATAGGTTGAGAAGTCATTAGGACAAGGGCCGCAGGTTAAGGTAAATATTCATTTGCCCCCAGAGAACGAAGTAGATTGGATGCGAACTATCCTCGTAAAGCGTGGTAGTCCACGTCAGTCATTTCCTCTACTGGTGTTTGGAGAACAATGATGGTGTACATCCAATAGAGGACGTGGAAGCCGCAGTCGTTCGATTGTCATATTTGCTGGGGGCATTTGTGGCAGAAGGCGGGGCGATGGAAATGTTCTTTGTCGTACGCCTTTGTATGCTGACTCAGAAAATCGATTAACTTCTCGGCGCACTCCTTTGCCACTACTTCTGTTGGCGTCTTCGGCGTCATGACGTAGTGTCGCTGTCGAGCGTTGAACTGGCTGTCAGAACTGTTGTATATTGTGGTTGTTCCGTCTGGGAGGTTTGTTGCCAGGAGAATCCAATGCTCATGATACAGGATGGGTAACATAATGAACGTCGGCGTTGTGTGCTGGAGATATGAGATCAGTGCGTCGGTTGTGCCGAAGTTCTTGAGCTTTAGGAGGTCATCTTTCATATATGGAGACGCCATGTATGTATTTGGGTTGGTTTGGCCAAGCAGAAACTGGTAGGCGGCCATGAGGCTGACAGAAAGGGATCCCTTATCCTGTAGAGTCTCTCGCAGTGAATCTGCCATCACAAGTATGTCTCGAGACATGAATACCAGGCCATCTTTGTCTGCGGAGAGTCACGCCATAATGATACGCAATTCGAGGTCATTAAGACCCTTGCAAGCATCACGATCAAAATTAGGAAAGGTTGGGTCAATGGTGTAAACAGGATCGCTCTTGCTTTTATCTTGCTCTGGCGACTTGGTCTGTTCTGACTCCTTCAGAACTTGTCGGAAAGGTCTCCGTTGTCGTCGCTAGACAGCTGAGAAAAGGTAGCGAGGAACATCATCTAGTGACATAGTTGGGTCGTTGAAGAATCGTCTATCACAGATGAGATCCATGGCATAACGTCCTCGTAAGGAATGAAAGTCTTCAGCTACCAGGTCGTTGAATGGGATTTCCCGGTTCAGCGCTTGGATGTGTCGGATGGTGCAGAAAGCGCTGTCCCCAGATCTCTCGGTGGCTTGGACTGGAGGGTTTATGATTTTGAACCATGGTTGGCTCCAGTCTTGGCGAAGAGATGGGCGTGCATCCCAGATTAATTTAAGCAGCCGGAAGGGTATACACCTGGCTTCTCCTGCTGCTTCTCCTACGAAATTTATTGTGCCGGCTGGTAGCTCGGCACTACAGAAGTTGTATACTTTGGCATCCCGAGCCTCGTATCCACGATTATAAAAATCCAGTGGTCTGAGACTTGGAAGGGCATTGTAAGATAATGTGTCCGACGTGCTAAACCAGCACGCAGTCGCTCGATCGACTTTGCTCTTACGTCTTTGTATAAAAGGCCAACAGACAGAGCAGACGAGGTGTTGAAGACGGGTTGCTGCCTCTTAGAACTTTTATATATTTCTATACAATTGGCGAGGAGGACACGGAAGATAGCTAGAGTCATCGTAGATCGAGGTCGGAGGATGTTGCAGAAATCTTCACGTGTCATCTGACGCCTGGTTTTGGTATTATGATAAATTATGTCTTCCCCTGGCTTTGCATCGTCCACTATAGTGTTCAGTATAAAAATGTCCTGAGCATCTAAAGTAGAGATGGCCGCCATATCTAGGTCGTGCATTTTGTGTGGCAGAGGAGGTGGCGGGGGAAGTTCTTGTGGTGGAGGAGAAGCAGGTTGTTCGAAGGCCTCTACATGGCCCTCTAGATTGTCGTCCAAGTCAGAGGTAGAGTCAAGATCCTCGTCCGTGTCTAGACTTACTCGGTCTGCCTCATCCTGGTAAGGGGGAGAAGGTGCTGAGAAGAGAGCAGAAGTTTTTGGCGGGCTGGCGCTGGATCCTAGTATGCATTGTTGTAACTCAGCATAGGCTGCATCCTTGGTAGCTTCCCCGATGGACCCCATAGCTGAATAGTCAAAGAATTGATCCCCATATGACATGTTGACATTGTCATTGTGTGGGGACTTGGGGTGATGGTCACTGTCCCGGTGACCTTTGTTGGACCCTTTTTGGGAGGGTCCTGCTGCATGTCCGGGGTCTTCTCCATCATCATGCTTGTCGTCTGAAGATGTAACTTTGTTGGAGTCAGCAGATGAGTCAGAGTCGTCGTCTTCTTCATCATCATCATCTTTGTCATCCGCAACTTCATCTGTTTGCTTTTTGTTGGCAGACGTTTTACACCGCCGATGAGTGGCTTGTAGCTCGTTGAAAGCCACTTGCAGATGCTCGTGTTTTTCGAGCAGTGCATCGTGGGTTTCTTTGAGGTCTGTGAATCTGCCCTCGACGGAGAGGAGACGTGCTGTCAGTTTTGTGACTTGAGCACGTAGCTGTTGGATTTCATCATTATTGGACTCCTCTTGGTGATGATGTAGCTGCGTAAGTGTTCCATCAATGGTAGCCAAGCGCGTGCTCAGGGCTTCTTGATGTTGCTCAAGCTTGCGGAGATTCTCTGGCAGAGGTTGAGTCTGTTTGGAGATCTCATCGACTTTTTGCACTGTTGCTTCTTGCTAATGCGTTGCTCCAAGGACCAAGTCCGATAGGTTGTTGGTGTGGCTGTTGATGTGCTCAACTTGCTTAGCCACTTCGTCCTGTCGTTGCTGGAGGCCTTGGAGGAAGGTGGGCAAGGCTCGGTGTTGTTCGTCGATCTTGGTTACCTGTCATGATAAATCCAATACACAAGAAAAAATAGAATTTAATATGTTAGAAGGATTGGTGAGGAGGTTTCAGACAGCGTCAAATTGACGGCCGAGTTCCTCACCGATGTTAGTAAAGGGGACCCCAGGAGCGGAAGGGTGAGATGACTGGGGTATGTGTGGAATGGTGTTAGTGTCTTGCAGAAGAGACACTGATGATGCCCCGAGCTGTGTAGTGACTGTGGATGAAGTCACCAGTGGTGTCGGGGTGGTGGCGGATGTGAAAAGTGGTGGTATTTGAGGTGAAAGCGGTGGTAGCGACAATAATGGGGTGGAAACTGCGGAAGTGAATGGAAAAGTGGTGAAGTCGGGCATAGGGATGGAGAAAGGGAAGCCCAAAGTAAAAATGGGTGAAGAAGTGGATGTGAATGGTTGCATGGATGTGGGGAGGAAGGGCGTGGTAGATGTTGGAATGGTGGAAGGCGGAGTGGTGGTGGCAGCGGTTAGCTGCTCGTGGAGACTCTGGATAAAAGAGTCGATGGAGGATGTTGTTAAGACTTCTTCATGGAACTGCTCAGCCTCCGGATTTGGCCGAGATGTTGGTGTCCCCGACAGCTGTTGGGCCTGCAACCGCCTTCTAGAAGGCCGTTTGACAGGTATTTTTGTAGGTCGAGCTGTCAGGGCTGTGATGCTCATCTCTGTTTGTCCCGCTGTTGCTTTTTTTTCGAGTATTTTGACCGAAGCTAGCATATGAGTAAGCTCCTCGTCAGAGAAGAGGAGCTGTGTCATATCATAGTGTGCTAACTCCGGGAGCGGGAGGAGAGTCCTTGATGACTTGACCATAGGGCAGAATACATAGTGTAGTTTTCCATCCTTTTCCTTGATTATGAACGAGTTCTTCAGAGTTTGCTCGTTGGTAAGGATGTCGCCCTTCAGTTGCATGCAGCGGGGTAAAGGTTTGTCCATCTTAAGATATTTGATGATGGATGTGACATGACCCCCCGTACATATTTCTTTCCCCAAGCTAGAGGCAGATAATTTCTGGATCATAAGCCATCCTATGTTGACTGGCCTTTTGTTGATGATAGACCAGAGAACGAAAAGATCTGATATTATAACATTCCCTCCTTCTGTCCTAGGGAAAAGTGTGCCGGCGAGGATTTTGTGCAGAGTGCGCACAAATCTGGATTGAATGTCTGATGCCATGCACGTCTTTGCATCATAAGTGGGGATCCCGGTTTTCCTGAATGTATGTCTGTTGAATTCTGGATGATCAGTTCCCACTGTTTTAGCCTTTTGCAGCTGCTCCTGGTCATCGATAAAGATGGAGTTCAGCATATTCTCTATTATGACGACCTTGCTGCAAAAAATTTGGGTGACAAGCCTTCTGTCACCCCCGTCCCGAGATTTATCCGTGCTATCAACGGGCTCCTTGGTCAGAAAGGAGAAGAATTGTGCGGTGGGTTCATAGTAAGATATTCCAGGTACTAGACACAACCTGGTGAGGTTGGCTTTTTCTAGTACGTTGAAGATGCGATCATGTATTCCCATCTTGAGCAGTATGCTGGAACAGACATACTTGGTGGGTTTTAGGGTTTTGTCGGTGGAGATGGTGGTTTGGATGAAGAGGTTCTCTGGTGGTGGTATTGTGGTGGTGATGGGAATGAAAGTGGTGGTAGTTGTAGGAATGGTGGTGGTGGGAATGGTGGTGATAGTGGTAGTAGCAGTGATGGTAGCTGCAGGGATGGTGGTGGTAGCAGCAAGAATGGAAGGCTTGGCGAGGGGTTGGTCCATGGCGGATACGGGTCGGACTTGTTTCCTTGCCCGCTTTTTGGAGGGCTGCCCAGATGCAGTCCCCGAAACCTTGCGCTTCCCCTTTGTCTCTTTGGCAGAGGATTCCTCCCCAGAGTTGAGGTTGTAGTCTGAACCTTCATCATCAAAAGAAGAGATTTCAACTTCTTCTTCTGGTTCCTCAGCTAGGCACTTCTCTAGGCGATCAAGTTTGCACAATACATCCATCATCTTGACGTTTGGGGGTGTTTTCCCAGTCCTGTTGAAGTCCGCTCTTATCTTTTGAAGCTTAGCTTGTTCTGCTAGCAGTTCCTCTTTCATCCAGACTTCAGAACCTTCGAACATGATGGCGTTGCTCAGTGGTGATGCCATATCTGAAAAATAGGAATTTACGAGTTAGAAAAAAAGATTTAGGAACACATTAGATTTTATTTGTAGTTATGTCTTTTTGTAATTTTGCAAAAGATTAATGGGTGTGGGAGACCAAACAGTTTCGAGACCAAACGGTTTCAAGACCGTTTGGTTCCAAACGGTTTCAAGACCGTTTGGTTCCAAACGGTTTGAGGACCGTTTGGTTCTAAATGGTTTCAAGACCGTTTGGTTCCAACCGGTTTGAAGACCCATCCGGTTTGAAGACCGTTTGGTCCCAAACGGTTCCAAGACCGTTTGGTTCCAAACGGTTCCAAGACCATTTGGTTCCAAACGGTCTCAAGACCGTTTGGTCCAAACGGTTCCAAGACCGTTTGGTTCCAAACGGTTTGAGGACCGTTTGGAAAACAAAAAGCCGCAGGGTTGCCGGCGTGGGTGAAGACGAAGATGAACCGGCGCGGAGGCGGAGGGTGTGCCGGCGACGGAAACGACGGTGAAACCGGTGATAAAAACGGCAATGGTGAAGACGGCGGCAATGAAGACGGTGATGACGACGATAGCGAAGATGAATCCGGCGACGGAGGACAAAGCCGATGGTTGCGTTTGGAAGAGAAACTTGCGGGAGACGATAGAAACTTGCGGATGATCATTAGAGATATCGGCGAAGAAGGAGACGATGGTGGAATAGACGGTGAATAGCACAGGAATGACGACGAAGGCGGCAAGGAAGAGGAGCGGCGTGCGTTGTGGTCGCCGGACTACCTTGCAGGTGGTTGGTGGACGAGAGTGTGATCGCGCGGGAGCAAAGGAAACAGAAGCAGCAAGACAGTTCTTCGCACAAGCGCTCCGGAGAGTTCGAAAGTTCAAAGAGAGAAAGACGAAGGGGTAGGGTTAATATTTATAGGGAACGGTTGGCAACCCTTTGTATTCCAAGTGGTTTCGAGGCCGTCTGGCTCCAAACGGTTTCAAGACCGTTTGGAGTTCAAACAGTTTCAAGACCGTTTGGTCCCAAACGGTTTCAAGACCGTTTGGTCCCAAATGGTTTGAGGACCGTTTGGCTCCAAACGGTTTGAGGACCGTTTGGCTCCAAACGGTTTGAGGACCGTTTGGATCCAAACGGTTTGGAGACCGTTTGGAGTCCAAACAGTTTCAGGACCGCTTGGAAGGGCAAAGGTAGAAAGGATTTTATATTTTTATGTTTGTTTTTGATTTATGTATTTTTATGTTGTTTGTTTTTGATTATTTTTTTTGATAGTTTTAGTTATGTAGATTTTTTTTTGTATTTTCTTAAGATAAAGCTAAGGAAAAAAAATAAAGAGCAGAACATAGAGTAGAAATCTTGGGTTGCCTCCCAAGTAGCGCCTTGGTTTTATGTCGCTGGCTCGACGAAGTTAAAACATTATTATGCTGCTAGCATAGTATTTGATTGTTCATGTCTATTCGGCCCATGTTTAGGGTTTGACTCGGGCTGCCCAGCAAAAGTGCCTGCCGGAGGTTTTAATTGTGCAGCAATCTGGGCAAGCTGGGCTTCAACTGCCTTCTGTTGGGCTTGTTTGTTGGCCAGCATGGTTTGCTGAGATTGTAGCATCTGTCTTATCGAAGATATCTCATCCTCCAGCTGCACAGTAGCATTTTTCTGAGGGCTTTGTTGTTGAGGCTGCTGAGTATGCAACTGCGGGTGAAGCGGGGGATGAGTGTACTGATAGTAGGCTGATTGGTTTCTAGGGTAGTTAGCCCTAGGGAAATTGTTCCTTGGGTTCCCTTGACTTTGGTTAAAATTGTTTGAAAACCCAGGAGGCGGCCTACTATCAAATCCCCCTTGTGTCTGATGTTGCGGATTCACAGTTCCAGAAGGATTCCCATACTGGAACCCAGGATGGTTCCTTGGTTGACTGGGATTATAGTAAACTTGTCCGGGAATAGTATGGATGGAGTTGACTTGCTCCAAAATCTGAACTTTAGCTTGATTAGTAATGGACTCATATGGTTGTGGTGGTGGATGCAGATCCATCATCACATTATACAGCATTCCGCAGGAGAGAGTCGGATGGTCCGAAGCATGACAAGCCTCACAGGAGCCTGTGACGGCTTTGACTTGATGAACCAGCAGGGTTTTCTTCTTATCAATTTCCCCTAGAGTTGTCTCGAGGGATTGCTGTTTATGAGAAATTGTCTTCAAGACCTCGGTTATTGACTTCAGTTCTATAGATTCCTCATCTTTAAAAACTTTAAGGACGTCTTTTCCAGCTGACCGTCCCCAGTTGGACTGGTTTTCAGCTCCTAAAGTAACGATCTTCCAGGCATCTTCATAGTTTTTCCTCATGAAATTTCCTCCAGACAAAGAATCTAGGAACTGTTTAATATCATCGCTTACCCCCCGATAAAAAGTTTCTATCAGTTGATTCTGTGAAATTCCATGATGGGGGCATTTGCGCAGAAGTTCCTTAAATCTTTCCCATGCCTCAACATGGGTTTCTCCAGGTAGCTGGGAGAAATGATTGATCTGCCCTCTGATTTCATAAGTCAGCGAGGGTGGAAAGAACTTCTCCAAGAATTTTTCCTCTAGAGGGGCCCAAGTGGTTATTATGGGTTCTCTGTCCAATGAGTTATGCCAACTCAAGGCCCTTCCAGATAAGGTAAAATGGAACAGGTGGAGCATTATCGCATCGAAAGCGATACCAGCTTGCGGGACCAGGCGGCATAATGCCTTAAACCTTTTCAAATGGTCCATGCAATCATCTCCTGAACCTCCAGAGAAGGAGATTCCTTGCATAATCTGGATCCACTGGGTCCGGATCTCAAAGTTTGTGATGTTGATGATCGGAGGCCGGACCGGGTGGTTGTCCTCGTAGTTCTTTGGGACTGCATAGTCCCTTAGTTGCTTGTTTCGTAACTCGAGCTGAGCAACTTTGGTTGCTGCCTCAGTCTCCGCTCTTATGCGGGCTTGCTCTTCTGCTCGTATCTCCGCTTGTATTTGGGCACTGGTGTCTGCGATAAGTTGTGCCCGTTGTGCGGCGATGGCAGCATTCACTCTCGCCATCACCAAAGCAGCTTGATGCTGTTCGTCAGCCATTTGTCTAGCGCGTTGGCGATTGAGACAGATTCGGCGGTGGAAACTTCTCTCTACCTCGGAGTCGAACTCCGGATCAGGGGAGAATCCGCAACTATGTGATGATTGCATGCACGTGTTCTACCTGAGTAGAGAAAAGAGAACACCTTTAGATAATAGTGAAAAAAATATGAAAGTTTCAAGAAGATATAGAGTTATGATTCAAAAAGAAAGTGTAAAATCCTAACCAACTAGAAAGGCACTAAGTGAAATAACAACGTTCCGTTGTCCCCGGCAACGTCGCCATTTTTTGATGGAGCTGGGACTTACACCAAAAGGTTTTACTCTTCCAATGGGAGTCCCAGAGGATGCACCAAAAACCCTAGGGAGTTGATGTTCTCTCTAGGTTTACCTACAACTGGTGCTTAGATAAACACTCCAACCCCATAAGAGTATGGAAGCCTTATCATAGTACATATTTAGGATCGAACCCAAAAGACAACGGTCTTGTTGCAAGCAACAAGATGAAAAACGTATAGAACTTCACTTAGCTACTCACTAGTTGGCACTTATATCGAAAGGCTGGATTTTGATGGTTTTAAACTAGAACATGAAAAATAAAGAAAGCAAGTAAATCTAAGAGTTAAACTATGATAAAAGATCACTAGGGTGTGATCGGTTTTTCACCGCCACAACACATCGATCAACACATGTAAAGCAAAACTTAACCTGCAAAAAGAGTTCAGTCAGTTAGTATCCTTGTAGACCTAGTCTCCTTTCAGATAACCTAGCTACGAGAAGTGTGGGAATGTTGCAACGCCAGCCATTCCCGATCAAATGGTCACATTACTTTACATCATTCCCCTCTCAAAGTGTGTTCCTCGACATACCAAGGTTGCACTTCCATACGTCAACTGATTCCATTTCATAGTATGAAAGTGCAACGGATGATAGTGAGTTTACTCCACTTCTTGAGATACACTTCTAGATACCGAAACAGATACATGGTGGATACATGCATCAAGAACCAACATGCAAACGAGTTTCGAATCTAATAGTACAAACGTAGACAATTCATACTAAAAGATAAAAGATAACACAAGTTGGAGATCAAGCAACAAGTATTCATTAATCGTTTGATATTGAACTGACAAAGATAAGAACTCTACATTACAACCTAAGGATTACATTTTACATGATATGAAAGTATGGGTAGCGGGGCTACTCCCCGCACCCTAGTGAAGAAGACTACTCCCTCATGACTAAGACCAAGAAGGAGGCGAGAAGAGAGATAGAGAGCATCATCCCCACAAAGGATGGAAGAAGGTCAACCCCTTGGAGAGAGAGAGAAACGATCCACCAGTCTTCGCAGGTTGTACGATGAGGAGGTCTCCCCTTCCCACCTTCTTGACAAAGAAGGAGAAAGCATCTTCAGGATGGAGTATGGACCTCAGACCGACAGCCCCAGGGCGGAGGATGGAAGTGGCAAGAGCTCTGGAACGATTGGGGCAGCCTTTGGACGTCTGAGATCTTCCTTTTTTTTAGGACCCTTGGGGTCTTATTTATAGGCCTTGAGTGAAGTCCAAACGGTTTGGAGACCATTTGGACCTCAAGACCGTTTGGGGCCTCAAGACCGTTTGGACTGTGAGACCGTTTGGCTTCAAACGGTCTTGAGACCGTATGAACTCCATGCGGTCTCGGGACCATTTGGCTTCATGCGGTCTTGAGACCGTTTGAACTCCATGCGGTCTCAGGACCGTTTGGCTTCATGCGGTCTTGAGACCGTTTGAACTCCATGCAGTTTCGGGACCGGTTGGCTTCATGCGGTCTTGGGACCGTTTGAACTCCATGCGGTCTCGGGACCGGTTGGCTTCATGCGGTCTTGGGACCGTTTGACTCCATGCGGTCTCAGGACCGGTTGGCTTCATGCGGTCCTGGGACCGTTTGAACTCCATGCGGTCTCGGGACCGGTTGGCTTCATGCGGTCTAGGGACCGTTTGAACTCCACGCGGTCTTGGGACTGTTTGGCTTCATGCGGTCTTGGGACCATTTGAATCCACTCGGTCTTGAGGCTGGGTTATTCTTTTATGATTTTTTTGTGCTTTTTCTGCATATATAAAAGGAATAAGTTAGTCTGATGGTGTATTTAAAAAAGGGATAAAATTAGGATTATGTATAGTTTAAACGTAAAAAAGAGTATGGAAAACTAAAGAAAAAGACTAAGATAATCGACTAAAATAGGAGGTTATCATGTCTTCAAAAGACACGCTGTGCACTTTGCGATTTCTGTAGAAAATTGCAGTCAGTCAGCAGTAAACTATGACGAATTGAGTAGAAATCAAGTCTAGATTATTACATTCATCTATGACAGGCTTATTAACGAAATTAAAGAGTGTTTTTGATTCGAAATACTTAAAAGAAATCTATCCTAATGTGGGGTCAACTCCCACGAGGTCCTCCATTTGGAGTCGGGAGTAAGACTTCTTCTAAAACTTTAGGCATCTTTTAGGGAGCAAGAAGCTCCTTTTTCCACTTCTTCTCCGCTTTAGTAACGTTTGCAACGTTGTCCATTGACTTTGAAGGTTCCGTCTTTGCCTTGGAGTTCTACAGCTCCATATGGAAAAATCTTTAGTACTAGGAACGAGCCGGACCACTTGGATTTCAACTTTCCTGGAAAAAGCTTCAATCTGGAGTTGAATAACAATACTCTATCTCCTTCTTGGAAGTCTTTCCTGTGAATTCTTTTATCATGCCAAGCTTTTGTTCTTTCTTTATACAACTTTGCATTTTCATATGCATCAAGACGAAGTTCTTCAAGCTCCTGCAGCTGCAACAGACATTTTTTTCCTTATCTCTTCATGTCGAAGTTCAAGAACTTAATTGCCCATAAAGCGCAGTGATCCAATTTGAGCGGAAGGTGACACGATTTGCCATAGATCAGCTTGAATGGAGTAGTCCCAATGATGGTTTTGTAGTCTGTGCGTTATGCCCAAAGTGCGTCATCTATCTTTAATGCCCAATCTTTCCTTGAACTAGAGACAATATTTTCAAGGATGTTCTTCAGTTGCCTATTTGAAATCTCTACTTGCCCGGATGTTTGGGGATGTAGGGCGTAGAGATTTTATGAGTCACACCATACTTGGAGAGAAGATTGTTGAATTGTTTTTCAGCAAAGTGTGTGCCTCCATCAGAAATAACGACACGTGGAACTCCAAACCGAGGGAATATTATCTTTTGAAAAAGCTTAATTATAGATTTGGCGTCTGGTGCTTGGGTTGTAATGGCTTCAACCCACTTAGATACATATTCACAGGCAACATGAATGTATTGATATCCGCAGGAAGATGGGAATGGTCCCATGTAGTCCACTCCCCATACATCGAACACCTCAACCTCTAAGATAGAGTTGAGTGGTATGTCATCACGGTGGGATATACCTCCTGTTCTTTGGCACCTATCACAAGATTTGACAAATAGATTGACATCTTTAAATAATGTGGGCCAATAGAAACCAGCTTGAAGTATTTTTGCATCGGTCTTTTCTCCTCCAAAATGTCCTCCATAAGGAGAGGCATGTCAATCAACAATGATGTTTGGAACTTCCTCTTCAATAACACACCTCTGGATCAGCCCATCACTTCCATGCTTGAATAGCAATGGTTCATTCTAGTAATAGAATTTTACATCATGAAAGAATTTCTTCTTTTGTTGATATGTCAAATCCGGAGGTAGCTGTCCAGTAGTAAGAAAATTAGCAATGTCTGAAAACCATGGTGCTTGAATGGATGATAATGTGTAGAGTTTTTCAACAAGTAAATGATCCTCAATTGGCAGTAGATCTCCAGCCTCCGTGGTCAATCTAGAGAGGTGATCAGCAACACTATTCTCAGTACCCTTTTTGTCTCAGATTTCAAGATCAAACTCTTACAGGAGAAGTATCCAGCGAATAAGGCGTGGTTTGGCATCTTTTTTATTCAACAAATACTTAATGGCAGCATGATATGTATATACAATCACTTTTGATCCTACTAAGTACTGTCAGAACTTGTCAAATGCATATACAATTGCAAGCATTTCTTTCTCCGTGGTTGTATAGTTGATTTGTGCTTCATCGAGAGTTTTGCTGGCATAATAGATGGCATGGAGTTTCTTGTCTCTCTGCTGTCCCAAAACAGCTCCCACTACATAGTCACTTGCATCACACATGAGTTCAAAGGGAGAATCCCAATCTGGAGGTTGGATAATTAGGGATGAAATGAGAGCCTCTTTGAGCTTGGAAAAGGTTGCTTTGCAATAATTATCAATACAAATTCTGTATCCTTTGCAAGAAGGGAACACAACGACTTTGCAATTTTTGAGAAATCTTTAATGAATCTTCTGTAAAAACCTGCATGTCCTAAAAAGCTGCGAATGTCTTTTACTGAAGATGGAGTAGACATTTTCTCAATTGCTTCAACCTTTGCCCTGTCCACTTCAATACCCTTGTTAGATACAACATGTCCTAGCACTACACCGGATTGTACCATAAAATGGCACTTCTCCCAGTTTAGCACTAGGTTAACCTTTTTACAGCGGGATAAGACTAGTGACAGGTTCAATAAACATTAATCAAAAGAATCGCCGTACACACTAAAATCGTCCATAAAAATCTCCATTATATTTTCAATAAAATCAAAGAATATGGCCATCATACACCGCTGAAAAGTAGTGGGAGACCAAACAACATACAACGATAAGCATATGTTCGGTAAGTACATGTGAAAGTGGTCCTCTCTTGGTCAGGAGGGTAGATGGGAATCAGAAAAAATCTGAAATACCCATCCAAGTAACAAAAATAAGAGTGCTTGGCAAGACATTCAAGCATCAAATCAATGAAGGGCAACGGGAAATGATCTTTGCGGGTTGCTTTATTCAAACACCTACAATCAATACACATACACTAGCTGGTAACCATGCATGTTTGTATTAACTCATCATTGTCTCCTTTAATGACAGTTGCACCACCCTTTTTAGGTACCACGTGAATGGCACTAACCCAGGGGCTGTCACTTATTGGATAGATGATTCCAACGTCAATTAACTTGAAAACTTCTTTCTTTACCACCTCAAGCATATTTTGATTTAGACGTCTAGGTGGTTCAATAGTTGGTTTAGCATCATCTTCCATATTTATTCTGTGCATACAAATTGAAGGATGAATGCCTTTTAAATCCTCTATAGAATAACCAATGACATCTTTGTACAAACACAATTCGGCAAGCAATTTATTTTCTTGATCATTAGTTAATTCATTATTTATTATGACAGGAGATGTAGAATTTGGGTCAAGAAATGCATACCTTAGCCCAGGTGGAAGGGCTTTTAGTTCTACCTTTTTTCCTATCGTACTTTCATCAACTTTATCTTCAACAAGTGGAGCATCTTCATTGATAGCTGTTGCTTTAGAAATAGAAAGTGCTCCAGAAATTTCAGAATTATTGAATTCAGTTGCATCATCATCATAAAGATTAACCATCAAATTAACATCATCTTCATTATCATTCTCAATAGGATCAACAATATCAAGCAAGCATATTTCTTCAACACGTGCGGGTGCTTTCATAGCTTCATAAATAAAAAATTCCATAGCCTCTTCCCCAACACGTAGAGTAAGCTTTCCTTCCCGAACATCAACAAGACATCCGACAGTCCCCAAGAATGGCCTCCCAAAAAGAATGGGGTTGGAAGGAACTTCCTCCATGCCAAGAACAATAAAATCACAAGGTATATAGAATTTCCCGATTTGTACAAGTACATCTTCCACCATACCTTTTGGATATTTAATAGAGTGATCAACTAATTCAATAGCCATCCTTGTGGGCTTCAAATCCCCAAGATCTAATTCTTGCCATAAGGTAAATGGAATGAGGCTAATACTCGCACCGAGATCTACTAAACCTTTGTCAAAAGTGGTGTCATTAATCTTGCAAGGTAGTGTGAATGCTCCCAAATCATCAAGCTTTTGAGGAAGACGATTTTGAATAATAGAACTTACTCGTTCAGAAAGCATTACAATTTCTACTTGATCAACTTTTCTTCTTTTAGTCAGAATCTCTTTTAAGAATTTAGCATAAGAAGACATCTCAACAATAACTTCAGTAAAAGGAAGGTTTACATGCAATTTGTTGATTATGTCCACAAATTTCCTAAATTTCTAGTCTTCCTTCTTATTGGCTAATCTTTGAGGAAAAGGTGCAGTGGCTTTAAAAAAGGGTGGTATTTCAGCTTTACCTTTCTCCTCGCTGCAATTTGGAGTGTTGGCCTCTTCTTCAACAGTTTGCTTCATGTTCTTCTCCTCAGATGTAGAAGGTCTTTCAATCTCAGCTCCGCCTCTTAAGATAACTGTATGAGCTTGCTGCCTTGGGTTTACTTCCGGTTGGCTTGGAAGAGAACCGGATTGCGGAGTCCTTTGTTGATTTAAAGCTTGTTGTGCTATTTGGTTTTCTAACATCTTGGTATGAGTGGAAATTCCATCAACTTTTCCAAAAAGTTGCGCAATAGCATCTTTTAAAAGCTTATCATTTCCTCGGAGTTCCTCATTCTGTTGCATCTGTGTTGATATGAATTTCTCCATCATAGCTTCCATAGAACAACCTTGGGGTTGTTGTGGCTGTTGATAACCCCTGTTGTTGAAACCCGACGGATTTCCTTGACGATTTACATGTTGCTGTTGTTGCTGCCCTTGCTGGAAATTTTGAGTGTTGCTTGCATTCTGGTAAGAGAAATTAGGATGATCTCTCCATCCCGGGTTGTATTGGTTGGAATAGGGATTGTATTTCTTATTCCCTTGCATCCCAACTGCATTAACCTGTTCAAAATTTCCTTCCATTGCATTAGGGGCAAAACAACAACAAGAAGAAGAAGTATGTCCTACATTACCACAAGCTTCACACGTTGCTTCAGTAGATTGAATTGGCAGAGTGGTCATCTTCTCAAATTTCTGTGTAAGCACATCTAGCTTTGCAGCAATAAGATCAACGACATCTATGGTGTGTTTTCCTCCTTGTTTTCCGGTTGAAGAGCTTGCTGTAGAGGTTGATTTTGCTCCTCTATCTCCTCCCCATTGGCAGTGATTGAGTGATATATCTTCAATGATATCATAAGCCACTCTATAAGATTTGGTCATTAATGCACCACCAGCTGCGACATCTAGAATCAACCGGGTATTGTAAAACAGTCCATTGTAGAAAGTTTGCAGCAGGAGCCAGTTTGTCAAACCATGGTGCGGGCAAAGACGTTGAAGATCCTTGAACCGTTCCCATGTATCATATAAGGTTTCTCCTTTACTTTGGGAGAAATTTGTGAGCTGGTTCCTCAAGTGAGCTGTCTTGCTTGGCGGAAAGTACTTTGCAAGGAAAACATTGAGGAGTTGATCCCAACTTTTAATGGACTTCTTGGGAAGAGACAAAAGCCACACCTTGGCTCTATATCTTAAGGTGAAAGGAAATAACATAAGTCTAATACCATCAACATACACTCCATTTATCTTGAAAGTATTCAAATATTCAAGGAATTCTGCAACATGAAGACTTGGGTCTTCATTGGCCGTTCCCCGAAAACGATTTGGCTGAATCATTTGCATCATAGAAGGGGCAATTGAAAAGTTATTTGCTTCTACAGCAGGTAAGTCAATGGCTCCAGAAATATTCATGGCAACCAGCATCGCGAAGTCTTTTAAAGGACGACCGTCCTCCATGGCTGAAATGCTCGGTGTAGCTGCTGCAGAAGATGAAGAAGATGGTGGTGGTGATGATGGCAGTGGTGATGGTGAAGTACCTCCAAATAGTGGTTGTTCCACTCTTCTTGTTCTCCTCAAACTTGAAAGAGTTCGCTCTATTTCAAGGTCTAACAAAGCGGATGTTTGGAGACCTCGTTGTGAACGACGCATACAACCGGAAAAATAACAAGAGAAATTAAGAACATACTAAGAGGTATATGGAAATTTGAAAATGATGATGTAGTCTCGAATACTAAATAGCACTTATTACTCCAATCAAATTACCGTAGCTCCCCGGCAACGGTGCCAAAAACTTGTTGGTTGTTTACACAAATGAGTTTCAATCCAAGTAAAGGATAGTTTACTCAACTTAACCAAACTCTGCAAGTATGCGAAGGTAGTATAGTCAAGGTCGAACACAAGGAGCTTAGATAACTTAATTGAGCGCAACTGTACTAAAGTTCAACAATCTAGACCGATTTTAAAGAGTAGAGAAGATTTGTTCTAAAAGCATAAAAATTCAGATTTTAAATACAGGAATTACAGATTCTAATTAGCAAGTAAGAACCACAAAAGAAATTCGATTTCATAAAGTTAAGAAATCTTGGACATTAGGATTTCACTCACATATCATAGTAATTAAGAGAACAAAATAATTTAAACATACATAAGATCATGTTTCAAAGGAAAGTTGTGTTACATTTCATCTCCCGGTGTAAATGCAACGATCATAACTCAAAACAACACTCTCGTGTATGATTTTCATTTATGATCACAAACAGTTCTTGAACTCATTCCTCTCTACTCTTGTAGAAGAAGAGTTGCCAAGAAGAGCACCTCCATACATTCCTACTCGTCTTCTCAAACTAAGCAAGAAGGCAGAAAATATGCACATAAAGTGTTTAACAATACATGCAAGAAAGAGAGTAAACCGGCACCTTCATGGTAACGAAACAAGAAACAAATGCATTTAGTAAGAAATTACTTGTTCTATACATTCTATAACATGGGGGTTACTCTCCCATGCCCAGAAAAAGGAGTCTACTCGTCCATAATGGTGTACAACAGATTTGCTATAGAAATTTTAGTTCTAGACATGGTTTAGGAAGGGAAAGACAAAGAGAACTGAAGATGTAACCACAAGAAGCAAGAATTCCAGATTGAGAACGAAATTCCCCTTCTTTAGCGGCTCCAAGTCGAACTAGCTCCTCTCCCAAGAAGTTGCTCGGAGTTGGGGAAGCTTGGCTGCACCTTGAAGAAGACAATGGAGAAGTGAAGAAGAAGAAATGGTCTCTTTATGCAAGAAACCACTTTGGATCCCTCCAAATTCGCCTTCCTTTGCTCTCCTCTAGCTCTGGGATGAGAGAAACTCTTCAAATGACCGAACGTAACTGTCCCTTGGCTTCCCTCTTTTTTTTTTTAAAATCGTATTCTGAAATTTCGAATTTCTGAAACTACCAGGTGCACGCCGTGCACCTGCAGTGCAGTTTGCTTCGGGCTGATCTGTACACGGCGTGCACTGAGGATATGCATGCCATGTGACTTTACAGAACATTTCCTTCAGCAGTTTGCGTTCCAGGTGCACGCCGTGCATCGGTGTGCACGCCGCACGTTTGTCCTTCTGTGCGTTTCTAGAATCTCGCACACCGTGCATTTTCTCCGTGCACATCGTGCATTCTTCTGGCTGAACGAACTGATTTTCTCTGGAAAATCGCACGCCGTGCGTCTGAGTTGCACGCCATGCATTCTGCTGTTTTAGTGAATCAACCTTTTTTCTAGAATGGTGCACGCCGTGCGTCTGAGTTGCACACCGTGCATTCTTTTGTTTCTATAGAAATAACATCCGAATTTAGTTCTTTTTGTGACAAATTTGCAATACAATTTATGGGATAAGTAGAACCACAAAAAGATGGAAAAACTAATATGAAAGAGACTGAATTATATCAGAAAGAACCAAATTTGTGTGTGATAACATGCGAAAAGATGATATATAAATCACACAACAGTAAGTATGCATAGAGAGCCAATCATTTGATGATTGTGATGGCATATCTTGTGAACTATTTGATTAATAATAAAGTGAATATTCCAATTTGTTCTGTTTCAATCAGTTATGAGATAATGATAAAACATAATGAATTTCTAAATAATGACATTACTCAATGACGTATGTCTTCGGGTTGATGACCTGAACAATGAGATCATACAGATGCTAAGAGTATGTATATTCTTGTTATGTCCCTAGTAGGATGTCATTGTAGAAGGATGATAGACAACAATGACACATAAGATTAGAGTGTGTGTTAGTTAATGACACAATTTCATCAGTCATGATATGTGATATCAAACAAAACACATAGATGCTTGTTAGACAATAGTGTATCAGATAGATCCCATAATGAGAGTGACACATGGAAACCATAATTGATTGTCAGATTCATAGCTCATAATGATGGTGGTGATGAGGGTTCTTAGACCTAAAGTCACTACACTCATCACATGTCGTTCGATGTACTTTGACACCATCCACCATAACCTTGAATAAGGATTGCCATAAAGGTGATTCTCAGGTACATTATGACACATGGGGATGACTATGAGTGATGTAGATGGGATTTGTCCCTCCTACGAGAGTTTAGTATCTTGGCAACTTGATAAGCGAGACTGAGAAAGGCATGCACATGCACAAGTGAATCAACATACGATATTTAGGTCACATATATCTCATACAATCTACTCTAGTCCAGGAATATGGATTGAACATTGAGAGGATGTTGATTCCATGCCTCGAGCTCAATTCGGATATCAATGACAAAGGAATTAGACAATTACTATAACACCAACCATGGATTGTATGTGGAAGTTGTTCTCCAACTTTCTAGATTACTTCATAGCAATGATGTGTTTCAAGATACCTCTCATTGCTTGTGATGCCATATATTAGTTATGGACATTCACTGCAAACATAACTTCGAACCTATAGGGTCACACACATAGGATACACTTGGAATAGGAGTTTCATCATGAATTATCTTTAACTAGATTAGTAAGGAGTTAGGTATACACTTTAAGCAAACAAGGGTTGAGAGACTTGATTGACTGAACTCTGAACTGACCGGTTGGTGTGTCAGGTCAACATAATCAATTTTGGCAATTCTGGACCACGAATCGACCAGTTCAAGAAGTGAACCAATCGACTCGGAACTATGAACTGGCCATCTTAGGTTGTGAACCAAGCACTTGGTGGATCAATTTGATTGACAAGGATTAGTGTTGATGTCGTGTTAAGCATTAAATCAGATGTAAATTGCCAATACAATTGTGATTGGAAAACATGATGAAATGACAGGCTCAAGGGTTGAACCAACCAGCTCACATTCCATTCGATTGGTCCACCTGTGAACTGACCATTTTTCCATTTGTAGGTTTTGAAAATTCATGAAATTTTGGTCCCTTTTTCTCCCATTCAGATTGGGAACCCTGACCCAAACCCTCCTATAAATAGAAGAGTATTAGTGGCTTCTCAGAAACAACTCAATTGCCTATGAAAATTGTTTATCTTCTCTAGTTGTGGTAATTGAGAGAACCCGAGCAAGTCCTATCCAATAAAGGGAGGGATAGAAAGGGAGAATAATTGTGGGAGAGAAAGTTGGTTCTATTACACCAACGTGGAGGGATAACTCCTTCTTATTAGTTCTTCTAGAATGATAGGAGTTCTTAGTGGTCCGTGTTGACTACTATAGTGGTGAGGATGCCATCACCTACTGCTAGGAGGATAACGTTAGGATGTTGCATGCGATGATCAACTAGGAACTACTGCAGACACTGTCTGTGGGCAACTTTAAGAAAGACACACACAACTATGAGAGGATAGTCCCTAGACTAGATCTAGGATCAGGTATGATCTTGCTAAACCATCCTTCCCATTACATAGTTATTGAAGCGATCCACTGGTTCATGGGAAATATGACAGATAAATTTTTGTTTCCATTTCCTACTCTGTCGCCATATTTCCCTATAGTGACGCCTCTTTGCACTAGTTTGAGGTGGTGATGCCTCAACCCTACATTTCATGTTGCCTCGTATACTACAATATGACCGTCCTAAAAGATTTCTCACTAACTACTTGAGAAATTATTGAAATGTGTTATATGATAAGATGTTATTTTTTAAATATAAAAGTGTGTTATTACCTCAATAACTGATTGATTAGTATTTTTATTTCTCTTGGCTTAGTTGAGTACATCTTTCATCTTCAACTTTATTTCTTACTTTATATTATATGACAATATCTTTTTTTATCTTCTTTCATTGCCCACCTATTACAACATTTGATTGTTTTTTTGATGTATTTCTATGTTGTTTCCATTGACCCAAATTAGATAATAGACATGTTAACAATTTTTAGTTGAAGATGACCATGATCCCAATGTGGGCTTGAATATAGTTTTATCTTAGCCATGTTTTCAAATGTTATAGGGATAGAATTAGATATGCCAGTATTTCATCCTTGTGATGATTATATCATCTAATTCCTATTTGCATTCAAAGATATGAAACCATTAGGATTTGTGTACATGGCTAAGATACTAATTTAATATATAACTTGATAAAAATATACAGTGGTTTCCATATCCATATCTTGTGAAAAAAATGTGGAGTGTAGAGGCCATCCAATTTTTGGGAATTCTGTGGATAAACCATCATGCTATATTTGTAGGTGACATTTAAACTTGTGTCCAATACACCCAAAAGAATGTGCATAGAAACCAGAGGTTAGAGATAACCTTGTGCCTGAATCTATACTAGTGTCCTTTTGAGGTTGACGTGCCTCCTTCTCCAAAGAATATGGTTGTGATCCTTTTCCCATTTAGGTCTAAAATCTTATAGATGAAATCGCTTAAGTGGTGAAATGTGACTTAAAATTGTAATCATGATATTTAAACTATACAAAAAACTTGGACATGAAAGCATTCATTCTAAAGCTGGTTGATATTAGGAAATTATGTTCACTAATGAAATTAGTATATCTAGAATTGTCCAATTTGGAAAGAGACATGGTGCTAGGGTTTGGAGGAGGTAGCAGACGATCCAGAAATGGATGACAAAGTGGGGGAAGCCACCATTCCCTAGGAAGGATGGTGCTGATCAACACGACATAGGGGACATATCCGTACCGAAAGGAGTAGGCGTAGATGATGCATTGGGGCCTTCTACTCAAACCTAGTAGAATATAGCATAATCTAAAAGATGATTCTTGAAAACCTAGAGCTAAATCTTAACTGTAGCATGCACCATAGAAGTCCCTTATTGGAAAGCTAGGAAACATTTCATGATGCATGCATTGATGGAAGTCACACCTCCATTGCCAGCAACAACACAATTTCCATGGCTACAGAACCAAAGCCAGATCAGGGTAAACATCACATGGAGGGAATCAATGCTAATTATTCCTACAAAGTTCCTAACGCACACACATGCCACCCACATGTGTCTAACAAATATGTTGTGGATAACTCACAGACACAAGACCCCTTTGCTGTACTGGATATGGGCACCCCTTTAAATGCTCAGGACTTCATCGTCATGCCACTGAAGGGATGACATCTTTTGAGATAAAGGAGGAGGTTGTAGATGGATAGTTAAAACCCTGAGTTTATGCAATTGTAGTTAGACTTCTATCGAGATACATATGGTATTTTACCCTCAAAGACAAGATTAGACTTTTGTGGAAACTAGCTGGAATCTTCAATTTGATCGACCTTGAAAACGATTACTGACTTGTTCAACTGAAACTAGAGGAAGACTACATGAGGGCCTTGACAGGAGGTCCATGGAATCTCTTTGGGTCTTACCTAGCCATCTAGATATTGAATCTTTTTTTCTCGACGGAAAACTCAAATCCATAAAAGATGATAGTTTGGGTTTGGATACCAAAACTACCAACCCATATCTATCATGACTCCTTTCTATCTACTGTGGGCAACCAGATAGGGAAAGTATTAAAATATACATCAACATGACTATGCAAAGAAGAGGTAGATTCACAAGGTTGGTTGTTGAGATCTCTATGGAGAAGCCCCTAGTTCCTACGATTCTCATATCTAGTAGGGAATACAATGTCAATACATAAATATTCCGTAGATCTGATTAAACTGTGGTAAAGTGGGGCACACAGATAGAGACCACCATGTGAGAAACTTCACCACCCAAATGGATACTATGATGGATAAAACTCCAAAAAATCAATCAAATAATGTGGCAAAGCAACATGTTTTTTCTATGGGCATAAATTAGAATTCAACCTTCAAGAAGCCCAGGAAAATGCATGAGACACATGAAAGATATGGGATACAAAATTGAAATAAATTAAAGATTTGTAGGATTTTGAGGAAGTCCAAGAAATTTTGATAGACAATCATAAACCACATGAGAATTAGGAACCTAAGATTGATTGGAGGGAAAGGAAAAGAAATACAAGAAGCATCAGTAAACATCATGGAAAGGACTAGAACGCTGAAGGAAATGTGACCCAAAAGGAAAAGAGAGCTACAGAGAGCATTATTGAATTGCAAGATGATGTTTTCTCTGAGGGGGTTGGGAACCACTTGACAGTTAGCCTCAATGGAGATGACATAATTGAGGGATTTAACTTCAAAACAATCCCCTCAAATAGCATAAGGTTCACATATAGGAAAGTCGATCCACTGAGAGATAATTCTAGGAGCACAAATTCACAAGTTGACATTCATTTGTAGAATAGAGAAATGTACTTTAAACTGACCAATTTAGGACAAATGTTAGGAAACAGGGGAAATCATCCCACCAAGGGGATCTTTATAAGGAGGTGCATGTTGTAGGGGGATATGAGACAACCACTGAGTTTAATCAATGATAGTGATGGCCTAGAATGTTTAGGGTATCCTGGAGAGGGATACCCAAATTATTGCAAAGAAACTAGTGCATTAGTATTTGGTTTTTGTGTTGGGTATTCTTGGGTAACATATCAGCATGAATGTAGCAACTCAGGTTATCCAGAGCCTGGGCTTCATACACTCACACAGAGTCGAAGCTTAGGGGTTTTTTGGGGGAATTTGGCTTCTTTAGAAGGATAAAATCCTATCTCTCAATATTCTCCAGTCCCACAAGCAATTCATCCATTGTAGGCTATATGTTAAGGTTTTCCTCACTGTTGTGTATAGTAGTACCTTTCAATCAGAAAGATCTGTAATAGACTGAGAAACATAAAAAACTCCTACAATGGGTCCTGGTTGGTAGTAGGTGATTACAACACACACATGTTCCCGCACGAGAAAATCAGAGGTTAAACATAGGACTCAACTAGAAGTAGGGAGTGATCTGATACGTGAAACCATTATGGGTTGGTTTATTGGGGGGATAATGCTCCTCTTATGACCTTGAAATGAGGAGTTTTCCTAATGAGACTGGAGAGGGCCTACATATACCATAAGTGGATGGAAAGCTACAATAATGTTCCAATCAAAATTGTTGAATGCATAAAACTTTACCACACTCATGTTCTTATTTCTACCAACAATGAATAATGTTTGTCTAACAGGAGGTGTAGAACCTACACACTATCAAGAACACAATGAGTTCTAGGGTTTACTTCATATTCATTGGCATTATGACAAAGAGTTTGTGGAGAACTCAAAATACTTCATGAAGGAAGTAATGAAATGGGACCAAAAAGTCAAAAGCAAGAGGTGGGAGAAGAAAAATTCTTTGCAAATAAGACTCCTCACACAAAAACATGTAGAGGAGCACTACAACCCTGAAGTAGAGAATATCATTATTGATACACAAGATCAGATCCCGCATGAAATGAAACTAAAGGAGATTGAGTGGAGGTAGAAGTCTCATTGTGAATGGCTCAGACTGGGGGAAAACAATGCAAGTTACTTCCATACAGCTGTAAATGCAAAATGATAAAGAAACAAGATCACAAAATTGAGAAACAATGAAGATGAATGGGTACACGATAAACCTAGTTTGTCCACTATGATCACTAACTATTTTTTTGAATTGTTGAGAGATCCAAACCCATCTACTTGTTTTGATATTTCTATCGATTATATAGGATACTTCCCACAGCTGAACCAAGAGCAAATCCTAATTATGGGCTAACCACCTGACAAAGCTAAGATCAGAAACAAACTTTTCTCTATGTCCCCACTAAAAGTCCCAGGCCCAAATAACGTAGATGCATGTCTTTTACAACAAAATTGGATGATAACAAAGCAGAGCCTATTCTCCTTTGTTAAAAAACCCTTCATTGTAGGTTGTCTGGATGTAAATTATATTGATGCAATGATTGGTTTAATTCCCAAAATTCAGTTCCCCACTACCTGTAATCACTTCTGTACCATATACATGAACAACATGTGTATAGAAGTTCTTTTAAAATTTCTTATGAATAGGATTAGGCCGTACTTAGATGATTGGATAACTCCTATTTGTATGAGCTTCATCCCTGGGAGAAGCATTCATGGCAACATTATACTAATGTAGGAGACCATAAACTCCATGGAAAAGTACAAAGCAAAGCAGTTCCCAATGGAAATCAAAGTTGACATCTTGATGGCATATGATAAGTTGAGATGTGACTTCATCCTTGACATGCTGCAGAGAACATCCATCCCTCATAATGTGATTAACACCATAATATATGTCATTACCTGAGGTCAATATTCCATCTTACCGAATGAGGGTACTTACCACCATTCATTACATCTCGGGGAGTGAAACAAGCGGACCCATTGTCCCGTTATATTTTCATTTTATGCATGGATCGGCTCAGCTAGGACATCCTAAATGAGGTCAGCCCCAAGCGCTGGACACCCACTATGTTCACAAATAAACACATCAAGTTCTGACAACTATACTTCAAGGAATATTTAGTCCTATTTGAGGAAGCTTATTTAGCCCATGATATTTACATCCTAAAATGCCTATGTAGGTTTAAGAGGGCGTCAGGGCTACAAATTTCTCAAGGGAATCAATTATCTTCTTCTCCAAATATACACCACCGACCACACGTAGGGCCATATGCAGACGACTAAACATACCACATGTTTTTGAGTTTTACAAGTACTTGGGTATGCCGATTGTTCACAAGAGAAACATGAAATCTCTCTATATTTAACCGCTAAACAATTTTCAAGAAAAGTCAACAACTTGGCAAACTAGAAAAACCTCTCTTTTTGGGTCTATATTACCATGACAAGGACTGCACTAACCCCCATTACAACACACATCATGCAATCTTCAAAGTTGTCAAAATTTGTATGTGATATATTGGTCTGAATCACAAAGATTTTTATCTGGAGTGGTCAAATGATAGGGAGGAGTGCACACTTGATCACCTAGGATAAGCTACTTTCTACGACACAAGATAGCGGTCTAGGTCTAAGAGATACCAGGGAATTTAAGGAGGCATTGCTAATGGAAGTTGTAGACATGTTTCTGAGGAACAAAAATACCTTTTGGGAACCTTTATTCAAGGCAAAATATAAGAAAGACAATTCACTCTGGGATTAAGGATCAATGACTCGGTGAGGGATCTTACCTCTACTTTCCAAAGCTGCTAACCTCACAAAAACATCACACACAAATAATCATGACACAGTGGTTTTGATAGACAAATCGATGCAGAATGCAATGGTGCCTGCCTTGAAACAAGGGATTGTATTACCAAATGATCTCATGGACTTAAAGGTATCCATTCTCATGATTTAGGAGGACAAGTGGGATGGGGAATTTATATCTATCTGTTTTGAAAAGGAAACAATAGACACTATCAAAGCAATGCCTATCCGGATGGATAGGTTGGGGGATGACAATATCTATTGGATATATAATCCACATGGGCAATTCTCAGTTAGGAAATGTACAAGTACTTCATACAAGAGAAGATGACTATATCTAAAGGGGATTGATATGTGATTTGGAACCATAAGATTACATGGCGTGTAAAGGTATTCATATGGCTGCTCCACCATGACATGTCGCTCACGAATGACCTTAGAAGAAAGAGGAATATGTCTTATGATCATATGTGTGAATGATGCAGTTTGAGTAACTAAACATGCATCCACACCATTAGGGACTATCCTTTGATCAAACCAATATGTAATTGTATTAATCCTAGTCTGATTGTGGCATTTTTTGGCACTGACAATATCAAGGTTTGGTTGAATAGAATCTGGGAAGCAATATTGCACAACAAAATTGGAATATTATTTCCATGATTACCATATGGAAAGATTGGAAGGCTAGAAACCCTTTCTTTTATCACTATAATGAGACATTGTAATAGATATTCAATCCTATGTCGTCAATACACTTCACACCAATAGAATTGTTGAACAAGGCCAACATTCTAGACAAACTACAAAGTGGAAACCTCCTCAACCTGAATGGACTCAAGTCTTGGTGGATACTACTTTAAACAACCGTTCAAGTGTATTATGCACAAGATTCATCATCAGGAATGAACACGGACAATGGATTGACGGGGGTGCACAAAAACATATGGGAACAAACCCTTTGGAAGGTGAAATTCTTGCCATTTTGAGAGGCATACAAGGAGTTAGCAATCTCGACTCAAGGAAGTGGGAGGCTATGTCTGACTCTAGACCATCAGTTGAATTCTTGGGGATGGTATCCTAATTCCAGGATAAGCATTGCCCGTTGGACAAAGAATTAACAAGGTGAGGAGTTCATGTCAAGACTTAATCATTGTAAAAATCAACAAAGAGGCCCAACGACCTATAAACAAGCTGGAAAAATGGTTCCTAAAGAAGCTAGGAGAAGCTTTATCATTCACTATTGGCCGGAAGAGTCAAAGGATTTGATTGCTCCAGACTTAGGGGAAGTTGTTGAATGATTTCCAGTATTGGTTAACAAAAAAAATCATTATCCACTTAGGTTTAAAGATGTCACAATGAGCAAATTATTATCGAGTTAGATTTTATGTTTTAAGATTATCTTATATGATTTCCAAAGTAACTCAAGTGTAACTAACTTATCTTTATATTTATACTAGATAATACAACTGATAATCACCATTTAGGATTTTAGCATCCTATTATTATCATATCACTACCACTAGGGTTATATTAACTTATCTTACATGAAATATGATATATGACCTAGTTTATCTGTCATTCCCATTAAATAAATATTCACCTACATAGAGCACATTGATTATCCCCATATACATTAAATTATGTAATTATTACTCGTTAATGCACATACAACACATTATAACACACATTAATCATTTTGCATATTTATTCACATAAACTTACTTATTAACACATCTAAGTCAGTGTGTGCATATAAGTGAAGAATATGTCATTTAGTACATGTTTACTAAACTCAAATTACATTTTAATCCATGCTTAGACTATTAGGTCCATTTTACATGTATTGAGATATGCTATATTATTATAAACCTAATGTCAGTAGTGTATCGTAAATGGTACCAAGGATGTATATATTAGGGCTAGTCAATTCTAACTTAGTGTTCATGTCAATAGAATCAATATTGATTTGATATACAACATCAGTAGGTACAAAGTCTAGCATTAGGTTTCATGAATCCATCTTATTTTCTCATTAGGGTTTATTGATCCATAGTATAGGTAGGGTGATATGTATTTTGTGTTAGAGGTTAAAACTATGCTACACATTTATATTCATTGTAGGACCATTAATGTCAAATGAAGTACATCCAAGTATAACATGAACCTCATTTGGTGGTTTATAAAGTACGGATCCCATATATTTATGATTCTTGACATTAAGTTCATAAGGTTTTAGTTTTTGGTATGTTACATTACTGCACCCCTTAAAGAGGATTTCATCCTCAAAATCTATCCAACCATAATCTTAGCATTACTTCTAATGTACGTGTTTACACTTTCCAAAATGAAACCATATTTATATTAACATTATGCCCTAAGTCTTTTCTTGCTATTTTGTTAGCACAAGAAAAAAGCCAAAACTATTCCAAATGATAACACTTACTAGGGTACCCATATTGGTAGTCCTATGCAAGTTAACCTACATCTTTCCACCATATGTGATATACCCATTATATTATACATCTAATCAAGTGTTTCAAAAATCACATACACCATGTTACTAAGGTAAACTTCAATTTCTCATCTTCTACTTCACGACATGTGTTGGTACCTCTCTATAAACATGTTATATATAAGGTCCAAGTAGGTTATTATTAATATTAATGCATTTCCTTCTAATTATTAGTCATTGATCTCATTAATATCAAAATATACATGAAGCACAATTATTTATATTTATAAAATTTGTCTGATTAGAAACAAGAACCTCATTATCTTTGATCCTTGATTTGGTTTTGTTATTAGTAACTCAAATCAGATGAGTATGCACATTAAGGAAGATGATGCATAGATTCATATCTATTATTCACAAAATAGATTAATGATACATCTTATATTATGAATGTTATAAGACTTCACATGTAATTTATTTTTCTTATGTATATGATTAGGGTACTTTGTTTTTGTTTTGAAAAGAATATTTCTCAGATGTGGATTATGGCTACTAGGTTTGAGAAAGCAAATACAACATATCATCCATATAAGAACGTTCTTGTGAATTATATGATATGTCATGGGCCACATTTATCACTAAATTCCTAAACATGTGCACATGAGTAATGTTGTAATGGGTTCACTATCATATTCGTTGTTAATATCATATGAAGTCAGTATGTGCCCTTACTATGTTCAACATTTTTCATGAGTTTCACTTTATTAACTAGAGTTACTATTTCCATCTCATTTTAGTCATAACGACTATCATCATTAATTTTCTTATGTAAATATTATAGAGATTATCATACAAACACTTAAAATAGTCATCATTAAACTAAAAAACCCTAAAGTTAGGTTATTCACCTAGAGACTGGCATGGTACACTCTCCTCCCATTTTAAGTATATACAACCAAACAAACCACTTAAAGGGGTATTATAGGGTAAGTCAACTAAGCCTTATATATACAAGACTTCACATTCAATTTTAGGGTTGAAGGGTTTGATCTTACCAGGCATGTGGTTCTCCTCTGTGAGGTTTCTCTACTACTTCACACTTCATCAATTGGTGACTTGATTCAAGAAATCATTGATAAAATCCAAGATTTTTTCAGTACATATAGTATCTTAATGAAAAATAAGTTTAACGACAAATCTTATTATGTAAATTTATGGTCATGTATTTATAGTTCATTTTATTTCCTTCTACATGCACAAATTGATACTTATCATAAATTTCAACAAACATCTACAAACCCTTATCACAAAACCATTGGGTTTGTGCGATTGCTAATAAAATTACAGTTTTATTTTCTATATTAATATTCCTTCACCATAAAGATCATGTAGGGAACATATGTATACTTTTTTCCAATGAAGGAAAAAATATCATCTTATGTTATTGTTACTCTTTTTTTGTTCAACAAGCATGTTACTCTTCTATTACTTACCACAATGGTTCTAACACTACACCAAAAATGTCTAATTCAATTACATGTATAGAGGGGAGAGGTAGGAATTTACAAGATCAAAAGTATACCTATAGTATATAAGATAGAGGAACTGATCTATAAGGGGGAGAGATGACCCATTGTTAAGGGAACAAAAACAATTATCGGGAAAAAAACTAAACTGATTACTAAAAAGAGTCAGTGAAGCACAACCACGATCCATGGGATGACATCATAAGTCCTCATCCAAATCTCCTTCCCCATAGAAGCAAGAAGAGAATCAACTCTAACCACAAATAGAGTATAAGCAGAACTTCTCATAAATAAACCAACTACACCTTGAAGAAAGTAGCCAGGATAGGGAACAATAAAAGAGCAACCATCATCCATGAAGCTAGATACTACCAAAAATAGAGAACATCAACACAACTCCTAGACAAAAAAAAATGCCAGCTCCCCAGAAAGAGGAGAGAATGTAGATCACCAACATGGATTAGAAGATTTTAGAGGCAAAAGTCAACTAAATATCTGATGACATCCAATTTTGTGGGTGTTACATGACTATTTTATCCTTATTTTCTCCTAGCATTCTAGGTTGCATATTGATAAATCTTGTTTTTTACTTACACTTTTGTGAATACTTCCTTCCATGCTTATAGTGATACATGTTTTGTGGAAAAAATGACTAACCTACTTTTACCATCGTCCAGAGCCCGACAACCCCTTGGATAGCCAAAGGCAACATCGAGGCAACCTTGTAGGAAAATCATTGATCACCCATAAATGAAATCACCCTCAACTACTCAGGGAATTGAGACCCATTATATCCATCAGCCACACACCGATGTTGATCAGGCCTTCATCCCCCGACTCTGATGCTTAGCTAGAGAACAATGTTAGGCTTCAAATAAATCCACCATACATTGATATTGATACTCAGCCCCACCATCAGATTATAGCTTGATAGCCACATAGACCAACAACAACATGATGGAGGACCAGATCTGATGTCTAGCCTACATGGGCCTGATGACTGAGAAGATTAGCAATGCCCTGACAAGAATTCATATCTAAATCTTTGCCTACATCTGAGCCCAAAAGTTGGTTAAAATTTTATCAACCACTAAAGATTCTTTGAAGCTAACAACCATATGAATTGTTTGCAATGTACGACCTTCATCACAGTTAGTCAAGCATGTGCCTAGAGGAACTTGCTTCAAGAATTGAGGTGCACACAAAGTGCCCTATGCCTAGGAGCCTTGGGTATACAAAGATAAACTTTAAATAAAGCCACACAACCTCCACCCAGAGAACCTTCGGCTAAGCCACAAAGTGTTGTCCAATTCCACATTCACCATCAACCATTGGAGGCCAAGGATGAGAGTCCCTGACTCTTCATCATTGACCTTCACTCTTTAATGCCTAGAGGACCATCATCAAAATAGAAGGACTATTGGATCAAGCACCTCCATCACTATCACCTTCACAATGAAGAGGGAGGCCACCATCAACCACTCAGACCCATGTGGTTATCATTTATTGTATCTTCTTCCTTCTTCCCCATTTTTTCCACCCCCTTCATCCATCTATCTCACTAGGTCTTTGTTCATGTGTAAATCCATATTGCCTCTCACTACCATGTTGGCTAGACCACTTTCTTAGGTTGGGAGTAGACATTAAGGCTCTCCTAACATGTAAATACTTATATCCATTAAGTTTATATACTCTTAGAAATACTCATCTCCATACTATTTCTCTTTAATGCTTCACTTGCATGATTAGATACTATTTTCTTTTGTTTCATCTCTAATGCCTCAAAAGAGTAGTATTAGAATATATCTAGAGTTCTATGGTAGTATGAATGAATGGAAGTGTTATACTAATTCTAATGATCATATGGTTGCATTTTTTATTGCATATTTGCCATCTGGAGAGAGAAACATGCCTATGATCTAGATTTTACCCGATGTAGACAGAGGAGGCAATAGACGCTAATGATGATGACTTGTAAACTAAGCTAAGGGTATACAATGGTTGTGAGTATCACATATTGGGGGTAGTCCTTACATAGTGGAGCCCAAACCAAGTTTGATCAATATATTTTAAATACACCAAAAAATCTATGTTCTATTCATATTTTGTTAACTTATATTTACTATTACTTTTGTTTCCATGCCCTTTATTAGGGTATTATCGTTCTGTAAGGGACATTTTTCTGGTATGTATGCCCATAGAGCCAACCATATGATGATTGTAATGGCATATCTTGTAAATGATTTGATTAATAAAGTCAATCTTCCAATTTATTCTGTTTATTCAGTTATGAGATCATGATATAACATAATAAATGTTTAAAGAATAATATTACTCAAAGACGTATGTCTTCAAGTTGAGGACCTGAAAAATGAGATCATACGAATGTCAGGAGTATATGCATTCTTGTTATGTCTCTAGTTGGTTGTTATTGTAGAATGTTAATAGAAAACAATAACACTTAAGACTAGAGTGTGCGTTAGTTGATGAAAAAATCTCATTAGTCATGATATGTGATATCAAACCAAGAACATAGATCCTTGTTAGAGAACAATGTAACAAACAGACCCACCTTGAGAGAGAAACATGGAAACCATGATTGATAGACAGATTCATCTCTCATAGTGATGGTGGTGATTGTGGTTCGTAGACGTGAAATCACTACACTGATCACATATCATTCGATGTATTTTGCCATCATCCACTGTGATCCCGAATAAAGGTTACCATGAAGGTGGTGCTCAGGTACACTGTAATACATGGGGATGATTGTGAGTGATGTAGATGGGATTTTCCCCTTCTATAGGAGTATGATATCATGGCGACTTGATAAGTGAGAGTGAGAAAGGCATGGCCATGCTGATGTGAGTCAATATGTGATATTGAGCTTACACATACCTCAAACAATCTGCTCTAGTTCAAGGAACATGGATTGAATGTTGAAGAGGACAACGAATCCATGCCTTGGGTTTAATCGGGATATCAGAGACACAATCACTATAACACCAATCACTAAAGATAGGCTAGGTTTGTTCTCCAACTTCTCCAATTACTTAGGTAGCAATGAAGTCTTTCTAGATACCAACCATTGCTTGTGAAATCATAATATTATTATGAATATCACTACCAACGTAGTTTGGAGCATACCGAGTCACACACATAGGATGTGTTGGAATAGGAGTATAATTGTGGATGTAATCGAAAATGAACCAAATCAAATTGATTACCAAAACATTTACATCTATTGGAATAATATTGGAATATAATCTGAGTTAATTTGTTAAATTATTTAAGACAATTACTTGTTAAGTCAGTTGGCTATTCCCAGGCGGATTGACTAGAGATGAGTGATGAATTAGTAAATTAATATGATTAATTATTTAAATTAATGGATTTCATAATATTCTTTTATTGGTCCACGAGCGGCTCATTTTAAATGCAACTGCAGCCCTTTTGTTTCCCCTAAGATTTTGGGAAACCCTACTTCCTTTCCTCAACTATTTATAGGGGCACAACATCTGTCTTTAGAGACACGCTTAAAAATGCTAACGCTCACACTCTTGTATGTGAACCCTAGCTGTCATCATCCCCAAGTAAGAGAGATGGAGAGCAACCGATGCTAGCACGTCATCAAGCAGAAGGCTACTCCTTTGAGCCGGCTTACGAAGCATGATGTAGAGTTCCAATCCATCTACATGGGAAAAGTAGAGATGCAGACAATGAGTTTCCTGCATTCTGAGGACAGAAGAGGACCGTCTTTGCATGCAAGGAGAGACACACATCATTGGGTGAAGGGACATCACTAGTCTTGCTCTAGGCTGAGGTTTATCCATACACCCTCTTTCCGAATATGTTGTTGTCGATGAGATCTGCTCGCAGGATATGTGGAGATTTTTTTTATTGTTTCCACTATGCCTATCGCCTCCACAAAACTCAACACACATATCTCTCTTTTTGGTTAGACATAATGAAGTCAAGGTCTTAGATGTTATACACTTATGACACCTTGTACATGTTTTTGACCTCATTTACTATACAATGCCTCATATTATCATTATAGGCGTCTAAATTTTAGGCTATGTATATAAGGTCTGATTAATCTAGAACCACCTCTGATTTGGACACAAGAGCTTAGGTGATCAAACGTTAGCGTTGTTTCAGGGACAAGGCTATCAACGACTGTTAAGGACCCAAGGTCTACTTAGACTATGTTAGTTCCTTATGTCTAGCAATAGACTTAACTGCACATCTTCTTAGATCAGATAAAACTATATATTAAAAATTTGCTTAAATGTTTCCAATTTATAACCTTGACCCATGTGATTTCTTTAAGGAGCTTAGTGTGAATTGGGTTTTCCTTCACCAACGAAACTAGTCATGGCTGCTCAAGGTGGTAGAAGAGGATGAGGTAATAGAAAAGGGAATGGAAACAACACTCCACCTAAAATACCGTCTGTTGGACAAAGTGCATGAGGCAATGGAAACAACCCACCCCACCCTATGGTGGTCCATCTCTCCAGTCCCTAGATACCACACATGCTAATGGGATGAGGTTACCAGTTGTCCTTCCCCATTTCAATGTTGCCAACATTGAGTTGGAACCTACTTTTATAAATGTGGTACAACAACAAACTTTTAGGAAGAACTCACTGGATGAAATTTCCTACAACTACTTAGATGCCTTCAAAAGCATCTATGACACCCTTAAGATTAATAGGGTTCTCTATGAGGTTATCTACTGCAAAGACTTCATGTGCTCCTTGAGGGATATAGCTCTCATTGGTATCAGGATCTGAAGCACAATATCATTATAGGTTGGAAGCCATTAGTGGATGTTTTTATGGCCAAGTTTTTCCTCGTGAAAAGACAACCTACTGCCAGAATAATATCATAAGATTTATGCAGAAACCTAGTGAGAACCTAAGTGAAGCATGGGTAAGGTATAAAGAGTAGCAAAGAGACTTTGCTCATTGTAACTTTGATGAGAGTTACCCGGTGAATCCATTATACATTGGGTTGACTTTGAGTGAGAGGACATCTCTGAATGCCATGTTTGGAAGTGATTTCATGGGTAACCACTCAAAAAGGTCAAAGGAGATAATTGGTGACATGGCCACTTTGTAATCTAGTTTATGATTTGAAAGAGGACCGACCGATATTGTCTCCTCTATGGAGACTAATGCAAATTCTACGACACTTGAAGCTCAGATTGTGAAAATTGACAAGATATCTATAGATGTCTGCATCATGAAGGAGACTGGCTATAAGGGAAGAATCACATTGAAACATCTATGAGTTGCATGGCATTTGGAGAAAGTTGACACAGAACATATTATTGCATCTACCTTGTGAAGAGGAAGATAACCAAGATGTGTCAACTAATATTGTCTCTTAGTATAACTTCAATAGACATGGCTATCCCATATTTCTTATGGGAACAACCTATGGAGGACTCTCACCAACAAAATATTCCTAGAAATCCTCCCCAAAGGCTACCAGGATTTGGGAGAGGCGGTGGACAATCTGGGTTCAACCACAACACAACTTATCAACAAAATAGAAACTTCCAAGACCAGAACCAAAAGTAAGGACATAGCCTAGGTCAGAACAACAATCAAAATTGGAATAAGAACCAAGCACTGCCTGTCATAATTTATGAGATGTTTTCCTTTGAAAAAGGACAAGATGATATCAATGATAAGCTCAACTAGAGTGCTATTAACACAAACTATATGTTGAGCATGATGTAAGCTCAGATGGGCACCATGATTGGGTAGATATCTGATATGCAGAACCATAATAGAATGAATGACCAATAATTAGCTAGCCTATATGATCTTATCAAGAACCCATTGGGGAGGTTTCTGTACTCAATGGAGTATAATCGTAATGGACATGAGACCGCAAAGATGGAAACCCTTCAATCAAGAACTATCCTTAAGATAGCATATCCTAAAGGGAAACAAGGAAGTGATACTACTACAAAGCATCAGCCGAAGATCGTTAGATTGAGGTTGAGAAAGAAAAGATACCTATTGGACTCATTCTTGAAAACACTAAGAAGAAAGAGAATATTAGTAAGAAGAAAATGTCCACCAAGGAGAAAAGAGTCGAGTATATAGAAGAAGATATAGCTAACATGGATCCTTACAATCCTAGTATTCCATTTCCTTATAAGATCATCAAAGCTTAGAAAAGGTCAGAGAAATTTATTGAATCTATGAAGAAGCTCCATCTGGACATTCAATTTATGTATGCTATATAGGAAATGCCTATCTGCACAAAGTTCTTCAAGGATATGATCACCAAGGGAAAATATGGAGACGATGCTCAGACGGTAAAACTCCCCAAGATGTTGAGGCTTTTTTTTCAAGACAAGATGCCCACAAAATATAAAAATCTAGGAATTTTAACCATCTCATTTGATGTGGGGGTCAACCAAGAGAGAAAAGGGTTACTTGACTTGGGAGAAAATATTAGCCTAATGTCGCTTACCTTACCTCAAAGACTGGGTCTTACCAATATGAAGAAGACATGAATGATGATTCAATGGGATGATCATATGTTCACTAAAACTGTTGGCATTGTGGAGGATGTGCCCATTCGAGTTGGAAGATTCCTTATCCCTTATAATATTGTAGTTATTTATATGGAAGACCTAACTTTCCCCATGATCTTTGGGAGACCCTTGTTGTCTGTAGGAAGAGCCTTAATAGATGTTGAGGTTGATAGCATCACCATTAGGGTCGCAAATGATCACATTAACTTCAAGGTGCAAGGCTCAATTAGGGGACCATCTCTATTTGAGTTAGCATACTCTAGGGACATATACAAACAATTATGTGAGGAAATTCAAGAGAAAATTGATTTTATTGATTGTATAATGAGAGCCCTAACAAAATATAATCACAATGTTGAAAACCCTAAGGTTATAAATTTGCTTGACTACCTTGATGCTAAAGTGAGTGACAATGAAAGCGAAGAAAATTCACAAGTTGAGGTAGTCATTTATGCTTCCTTAGAAAGGAACCCTAGTGATAAGGAGACACCTAAATCCAAACCAGAGTTGAAACCACTTTTGCAGGTTTGAAGTAAAAGTCCCTTGATATAAAAAAAATCACCCCAGTTATCACCAACTCTTACCTATCTGAGGAGTAAGAGGAGAGACTTTTATCTAAACTAAGGATGAGGAGAAAAGCAATTGGATATTCTGTTGATGATATTGAAGGATCGAACCCTGCAGATTGCATGCAATATATATATATATCTATATATATATATCTATATATCTATATATCTATCTATCTATCTATATATATATATATCTTGAGTCCAACACAAAAAAATCTCTTGCCCAAGGGCAAAGAAGGCCGAATCAAAACTTGAGAGAAGTTATTAAGCTTTACGATGTAGGGACAACATACCCTATCAGTCATAGCAATTGGGTGAGCCCGATCAATGTGGTACCAAAGAAGAGAAATATGATGATATTCAAGGGAGATAACAAAGACGAGATATCCAATAGAACTGTTACATGGTGGAAATGTGCATTGGATAGGAAGATGAATGAAACTACCAGAAGGGATCATTTTCCCTCCCCTTTGTTGATCAAGTATTAAAGAACCTTGCTCAACACTCCTACTTTTGCTATCTTGATGGATATTGTGCCTTCTATATAAGTTCCTATCCATCCTAACGACTAAGAGAATTGTACATTTACGTATTTTTACGATACATATGCCTTTAGACATATGATTTTTAATGCACATGGAATGTTCAAAACGTGTATGATATCTATCTTCTCTGACTTTCTTTAGGATATTATCTAATTCATTATGCATGACTTTTTGGTTTATGATACATCATTTGACAACTTTCTTAGAAATCTATCCCTAGTATAAAAGATATATGAAGAGAAACATCTAGTACTTAATATGGAGAAGTGTAACTTTATGGTTCAAGAAGGAGTTATGTTAAGACATAAGGTTTTAGAGAGAGGGATCAAATTTAACTTGAGCAAAGTAGAAGCCATATCCAAATTTGCACCACTAAGATCCATTACTAGGATATGAAGCTTCTTAGGTCACATGGGTTGCTACTGCCGATTCATCAAAGATTTCTCAAAGATCTCTAAGCCTATGTCAAGCATGTCAGTTAAAAATGTTGTCTTTTATTAGTAAAGTCAAGTTGTTTTCTTATTAAACTCTCCCTCCCTTAGAAAGCAAATTCAAATTGGTTGTACAATAACTAATTAGTCTGGGGAGAGGAAGCATGGTAGCACTACTACCATTACATAAGTCCTGTGTTAAGAAATCCTGAATCTTGGGAGGGGGACAATATAAGATTTATACTTCCTTGATATTTTTGTGTTGAGTTTGGAAAGCTTATAAGATACTCTATTTCCCTCTCTTCCAATATACTAGATAGTCCACATAGCCATCTTCATCATTTTTATACTTGCAAGCCACTCTACATACCTAGGGTTCTCTTAATGGCTTTTGGCCACCATCCTTACAACAATTAGACTATCCGACTCAATGCACACATATTTCCATTGACTGAGCTTGGATAGTTTGATGGAAATTTTAATACCATCTAGATATGCCTCCATAACATATGTAGTGTCGATATGTTCAACGAATGCCCCATCCGATGTCTTGTGTAATATCTTATAACTACATCACATATTCCAAAATTTTGTTTCATCATCGCATTAGTGTTATACTTCATGTATCCCTGACTGGGAATCATCCGTTGTGTGACCGCTGGTAGTTGGGTAGCTAGAATCTCTTTCGCCATTGCCTTCACTTGGATTTCAACTCATACCTGATGTATCTCACCCACTAGTTGGTATGTACCTTCTAGTTCTTGAAAAATCTTAAGAGATCTATCATAACTACACATACAATTGAAGCACTAGATTGGGATCTACTATTTGAATTAACATGAAATTCTAGTGATTATTTAGTAGGGGGAAGCTCTAGGAAGAAGAAGAAGAAGAAAAAAATCATGTGGTATATTACACAAGAAAAGCTCTAGACGAAGTTAGGGTAAACTACAAAACAAATAAGAAAAAGATGCTTGGCATAATTTATGCTTTTGATAAGTTTAGATCATACCTGACTGTATCCAAAGTTATCATCCACATTGAGCATGGGGAAAATAAATATTTAATAGCAAAGAAAAACACAAAACCAATGTTATTGAGATTGGCCCTCTTATTATAGGTATTCCCGTCATTAAATAGTAGACAAGAAAGGATTAGGAAATGTTGTTGCTGACAATCTATCAGGGATACACCTAGAGGAGGATCATTTGTTTCCCATTAATGATAGCTACCTATGCGAGTCACTCATCGTAAAGCCATAGACCAGACTGTACCTTGGCACACTGATAATTGCAACCATATGGCTTTCCAACAATTGCCAACATATATTACCTACAACTTGAAGAAAAAACTATTCTATGATTAGAAAAAATATATTATTATTATGATCCTTTTCTATTAAAGAGATGTTACATAATATTATACAAGAGATGTATTCTTGAAGAGGAGGTGCCTAAAATCCTCTATGCATGACATGCCTCACTTATGGTGGGAATTTAGGTGCCGACAGAAGAGCCACAAAGATATTGAAATATGGGTTGTATGGCCCATTTTGTTCAAAGATTCATAGGCCTATTTCAAGTCATGCATCAAATACCAAAGATTTGATAATATATCAAGAAAAAAAGAGATACCATTGTCCGATTGGATTGAAGTCAAATCTTTGATGTGTGGGGTTTGATTATATGGGCTCCTTTCCTTCATCAAGCGGCAATCAATACGTCTTGGTTGTAGTAGACTACATACCAAAGTGGGTCTAAGGCGTGGTGATCCCACTTGCAAACCTAAATCCATGATGAATCTATTTGAGAAAACTATCTTCTAAATGTATGGAGTCCCGAGAACCATCATTAGTGATAATGGATCCCATTTTATAGAAAAGAAGTTTGAAGTGTTTCTTAGGAGGTATGGGGTGAAGCACAAGGTTTCTACCCCTTACCACCCACATGCCCACAATCATATAGTCAAGTTAAAGTTTGGAATAGATAGATGAACCAAATTCTTAAAAAGACTATCAGTAAGATAAGAAAGGATTGGTCAATGAAGCTTGATGATTCTTTATGGGCATATTAGACTGCATATAATACACATATAGGGACCACTCCTGATAGGTTAACATGTGGAAAAGTAGTCCATCTTCTCATGGATCTCAAGCAGAAGGTATTGTGGGCGATTAAATTTCTCAACATGGACCCAAAAATAATTGGGAAGAAGAGACTCTTATAGATTCAAGAGCTTGAGGAACTACATCTACATGCTTATATGATAATGCTCCTATCTATAACGAATGAGATAAGGTGTGGCATAACACACACATAAAAAGGAAATATGTCAATGTGGGAGAAAAGTTCTCTTATTCAAATTTCCATCAAGCCTTTTCCAAGAAAGTTGAGGCCCAGACGGCCAGGCCCCTTCTTAGTTACTAAGATATATCCATCAGGGAAGATAGAATTGTGTTTCACAAAGTCAAGAAATTTTCCTATAAATAGACATGGGGTAATTTTTTTTATGAAGGTGAAGCGTTCACTTGAGGAGATGATCTGTTGCTTTAGGAACCACCAGCCCAACCCTTGGAATCAAGAGTTAGTTAAGCTAAAGGATATAAATTAGTGATTCTTAGGAGGTAACCCAAGGCTTTCTAAATCCTTTTGTAGTCTTCACTCTTAGTTTTGATAATTTTTTATATTTGTTTTCATTTTATTATGTTTTAGTTTTTCTTTGTTTCACAATCTTATTCTTTCGTTTGAATGCAATTTTATTTTGCTAATTTTTGTGTATAAAGAATAAGATAAATTGATAAAATTTGATGCTCATGTGATGATAGTAGACTATACAATGAAGCTAGAAGGGGAGTCTTGATGGCTTTTATGACCCTCGAGGATCTAACCTGCAACAGTTGATAAGACATGACCCCTATTGGAGCCCAAAGTTTGTTGCACCATTGGGGGACAACATGCACTGACATTACATTTCAAATTCAAAAATATCATCAAAGTCCTAGGCAGAACAACTGTTAGAGGACACTCATACATGTTCCATCAGAGGGTATTTAGATCTTTTCTCAGAGCGCTGAGTTAGATAAACCATTGGATGTTGCATAGACAAGCCTATCAGAGGTCCTATACATTATACTAGGATTTCCATCAGTTACACAAGCATAATACTCATCAGTCAATGAAATCCAAGATCTCCATTGGAGTAACAAACTTGTTTTCATCAGAGTCCTAGACAAGATCTTCACCAAAGGACATTCACTAATCCTCCATTGGGGCATGCTGAGACACATTGTAAAACATATAGGATTTTTATTAGGAGAGAAGGTCTTACAAACCATTAGAGCCCAGATAAATTAGTGAATCCATTGCTCAATGATGTTGTAGACTTACATTGGGGGGTTAATACCCTTAAGCCCCATTTATCCCCAGAGGCCTAATGAAGAGGCTGACTCATATATAGGTACAAACAAGGGTATAAAAGCACATAGTAGACCCACACTAAATCAGTGCAACACTAATTTCCTTAGCAAAGTGTAAACCCTAATATCTGCTATAATCTAATTGCCATGTAAAATCTAACTACCTCAGTCAAACCTAAGACCAAGGCCACTATTAGAGGAACGCCATTAGCCTATGGTCATCATCAAAAATCAAGAAGCTGGGTCAACAACTACCATCCGAGTCAGAGTATGTGTCATTGCTCACTGATGATAAATTGTGATTGGATCTAGAGAAGGAAGCAAGGATGACCAAACTCAACCTTGATCACCATTATCCTCATGATATTTGTAGCCAAGAAATCTAAGGCCTGAGTGAGGCACAGTAGATTGAAAAATTTGTTCCCTAATGAGGGAGCACAATTGTAACTCACTCCTCAGTTAAAGACCATATGAGTAAGTCCTCAACCCTAATTTCATCATCCCACCTCCTTGCATCCATCCCATCATGTTCTACTCTCCATCCTTTTGCATCAAACCTTGATCCTTGTTGGCCTTTGCTTCATCTCCCCTTAAGTAGTTTTATTTCACTTGATTTCAATTTCATTGGTCACCCTCCTATGATTCTTTCCATCAGAGGTAACTACCATTCTTGGGACAAAGACACCCCTGTCTTTTTCATTGACCTTGTACATATGATCACTTTCATTGGGGAAAGGCCTTCCTACAACCATTGTCTCTGCAATAACGTTTCATCAGACTGACAAGGTTTCTAATCGTTTGGGTTTAGCACTAGTAGATCGACAACAATATTGCCATTCATCATGCTAAGTATTTTGTCTGCATAGGATTTTTTTTAAAGATCCATCGATGCATGCTTTTCATTGGAGCTGCTAATCCTTTGTTGGAGCATTCTCACTAAGTTACCCTTTAAGTGTCCATCGACCTTCCCCTAATGAAAATTTCATGAACCTTGATTGCTGAACCCATTGATCATTAATAGACAATCCCTCCCATTCTTGTCGACCTAAGGACATTGTCCTACCTCGATGATAAATATCATGTTTATTAGTTGAGTCTCAATTAATGTTACTATTGATCTGTTTGTTGATTGGATTTGGAAGACATGATGTCTACCTCAGACTCCCATGAGTGGATGTTGTGCCAAATGAGGAGATAGATAAGTTGGACCAGGACATCAACATGTATTTAGGTGAGAACAAGGACATCCCCACTAGGAAGTTTGTGCATATGCAATTGTAATGGGATTGTCTACAGACCCTACTAGCCCATGTACCATCTGAGTCAAAAGGGGAGAGAGAAGCGACACCTCTCCCCTCTAAATATGTACCATCAGAGAATGAAGGAAGCATATGAAGAGAAAGATGGTAAAGACCCCCAATATCCCAACAAGCAAACTAGGGTAGGGAGAAAAGTAGAATCTAAAGCCAATGTGAAAGATGTTGAACAACCCAAATCAGCAATGGTGGCTATTCTAAGACTATAAAGTAACCTCTAGTTGTTGTGACGAAAAATGAACAAACTCCAACCATAGCATAAACTAGACAACTAGAGAACAAATTCTTCCCCAGGGATGATGAACACAAAGAAAAGTCCAATTCTAAGAAGCAAACTAAAAAGTTCAAAGAAACAAGGTACGGATGTGAAAAGATCCTCAATGAATCAGAAATATATCATAGGGTCAGTAAGATATTAAAAGACGTCAACCCAGTCCTCCCATGCTTTTACCAATTAAGGTCCTATGGGAAATTAACCATGGAATTCATGTCATTACTTAGGAAGCTGCTAGTGGTGGAGAAAGACATGGAAAGAGTGAGGGGGGGCTTTCATGCTTTCAATATGCTTGTTTGTCAAAGGAACACATCGTTACTAAAAAGGCGATAAACAAAATCTTCTCCTGGATGGATGAACTAGAAGCCATTTCTAAAAAAGAAAATATGATAGGGAAGTCACAAAATTCAACAAAGATAAAACACGGGAGAAGCTAATAGGATTTGAAAAACACTTATCGGATAATATAAGGCATCACAAGTCCAATTAGAGATTACAAGGGTCATCCATAAGATAGTTGTGTGTGCGGTCTTCACAAGGTTAGATACAAGGATCATGACAAGAGCTGATTTGTTTGTTAAATGGAGTATCATGGAAAAGAAGACAAAGAACATCATACGCCTATCAATAGACAAACCAACTTCCATGAGCAGTCCTGAAGGTTCAAAGTATATGTGCATGGGAGGGCATATCATACTAATATGACACCATCTATGGAAACCCCACATTATGTGAAACTTCAACCAAACAAAAGGAGTAGATTCATTGACATAATATTTCTTCTCTCCACTTCTATAATCGCCAAGAAAGGAGAAGTATTTCTATTGATTTGCTATAACAAATGGCTTACTTCCTCTACCAGAGGTGTGCAACTTCGATTACAACAAGCTCACATTATCCGTGGAGGACATATTGAAGATAATACTGAGAGTGACAAAGCGACATGATAAGGATAAAATAAGTACTACAGCACAATGACAAGATGATCTTGAGGCAGAGGACACATAGTCACCAAGAAGGAAAAAACTCAAACTCAAAATCTGCAAAGCTGTTACTAAAGGGTCAAAGGTTGGAAAGGGCGTCAATTCAGAACCACACAAACCACATAAGAAGTAGATGTCTAGAAGAAGCTTGAAGTAGCCAACAAGGGACATAAAGATTGTGTCACCCATGACTCCGAACAAGACCATAGTGCAGAAAAGGATATAGCTGTAGAAAAGGGCAAGGACCAAGAAGATGAAAGGGGATTGTAGGTGATAGAGGCAAAAAAAACTACAACACAAAGCCATTTGGAATAAAGGAAGGATTTTGCACCATCACCACCCCAAGCGGTGGAGAATACAAAATAAACAACAATGTCCCCACCCTGAGATAAACCTAAAATCACCCAATTGGAAAAAGAAATAGTTGCACAAAAACCTACACCATCACCATCCATACAACCACATGTTCCCAATCTAGGAGACAAAATTAGACATCAATTTGATGTCATGCATGAGAGAACTGTTCTTCTATTTTTTATATTTATCTTCTATCATGTAAAATACTAACAATGTAGGTAGAAATTATGGACGTAAGAATTACACTACTTCTACAATTGCTAAAATTTGCGTAAAATATCAACACCAAATGATGACCAACATGGTTGCCATGGCATTACAATTGGAATAGATGCAGAAAAAGAGTGACAAAATGAGGCAAGAATGAGACAAATTTCTAGAAGATTGGGTGAATGAGCAATGATGATATGAGGAAAGATTCACAAGAAAAAGATGGGAACAAGGTAAAGGAGCATCTAATTCATTCTCCTCCTCAAGCCCATCCACTTCATTATCCACAAAGGAAGCGAATCAACCGACATAAAATTCAAAAGAATAAAGAAAACTATGAGATTTCAAAGAAAAAAAGCAGTCAGATCATCCAAATAGACCTCAACCTCTAGCCAACTAATGGCAAGCCTCTTAGAATAGAAAAAAGGAATGAGGGTGCACCTGCACAACTGATGGGAGAACTTCCACACTAGACACAAGGATATTATCCACCCTCATTGGAAGTTGTGGTACCTAAAGAAGCAGTTGAAATAGGTCCCAAAGAAGCAACACCAATTTTTCTTGTGGATACCCTTAACCAACCCATCCAAGAGGATCCACCATCTCCAATAAAAATGGCATCCCTTGAAAAGATAGTGTCACCATGTAAAAAAGAGTCATGCATGATATACCAAAAGAATATGAGTCCACTATAAATATAGAACATATGCTAGTATAAGTAGAGAGCTTAATAAAGCTAGATGTCTTCACATATGACATATGTGACATATACCCATAACTTAGTGATGCCAAAGATCTTCTACTAGATATTAATGCAACAACAAATAGGATCATAATAAGAGGATCCATGGAAGTAAAAGCCACAAAAAGTGAAGAGCTTTTTGATGGAGATGAAGAAGGGATGAACTCCTTCTTCAATGATGTCCCTACCAAGGACCCTTCCCTTTTTGCACCTGAGCCCAAACCTCAAGAAGTCTGACAAAGCCCCATGCCTCCAACCCTTCCTTGCAAAATGGAAGGAGTGGACATGACGACAATGTCAAGGATATCCTGTAGAAGTGTCCAAATCCTCACAAATATTCTAGACAACGATATCGCTGGAGCACATATTTTATACACCAAGAAAGGATGCTCCTTGACAGGACAACACTTTAGAGGAAATTTTAGGAGAAGACACATATGAATGCATTGATATTCAAAGTCCTATGTGCTACTATTCTATAAGAGTTCCTAAACCTAACAAAAGTGCAACTAGTGTTTGGTGAGATACTAACTGTGGAAAACCATATATTCCACAAGAAAGAGTTATTAAAGCCAGTCATCGAGCTACAAGATGCAATAAATAAAAAACAAAACTAGGTTTATCACACTTCCATTCAAGACCAAGGACCATTGGTTTTCGATAGTGGCTAACCTTTATAGAAAAAAATGGTCATCCACAATGACTGGGACCAGGAACTCAAATGTAATGCAGCGGTCTTTTGCAATGTGTAGGCATGCAAGATTCAGATGCTCCCGATACGACTAGATCATGCAATAAAGGGAGCTAACAAATGATGCAAAACCAATTGGAATACTTGTCATCAACAACAAAGTTCTCAAGAAGAGATGGGATATGGGGACTGTGCATTTCTTGTAATAAGACTAGTGGAGGCTATCAATAGGTAAATTCATTTTGAGGACATGTTCTAAGAAGACTTACACAAACTGTGTGGCCTACATGCGATGGAGATTCATCTACAATAGGCCTTTCTTCCATGATCTAACAATACTTCCAGTGGCTATACCACACATACTTTACACAAGTTTACCCCTTCTAGAGAATCCCCCCTTTAGCGAGAAGTGATGAAGGAATTATAAACTCACTTTTTAGAAAAAGAAAGGGCAATGGTGTGAAACACTATAGGAAAATAGATACAACATCCACAACCACTAGGGAACTAACAACAGAAGACCAACGTAACATCTAAAGGGAGGAACAATAGACAAAAGGGCATAATGAGACTTCCCCTTAGAAGCACATGAATGAAGAAGAATAATCATGTCTACAGAATTTGCAATTCCCTCTATATATGACCAACATTAGGAGGGGAGTTAAAAGATGAAATACTCATTGATGAAGTCCTCGTAGCCCAACCAGATGATGATGACTTCTCAAAACTTTGAAGAAGCAATACCCGCTGGACCACCTGAGATTGTTATGGGTGTGTGAAAGTTAATCACAATATGACTTGGACCTACTCATTGACATGTTAAAAGAAGTTAACGACATTGCAAACATTGTTTTCAAAGGAAAAAAATGCATATCAAAAGACAATATTTGTGACACATTAAAAGTTAACATGCATATGTCTATGAGCATGATGCCGGTATGCATATCTCTGTTGGTGTAAGTAGTGGGGCCTAATAGGTGACCACTACTCACTTAGTTCAAGAAAATAATCTACATAAAACCCCATGAACAAAAAATGACCAAATAAAGGGGTGCAATATTTTTCTCTCAAACAGATGATTACAAAAATATAGTTTGTGGCAACAGAAAATAAAGTCTAACTATTACATAAAGTCATTGTTGATCTTAAAATTGGGCCTCATAAGAAAAGTCTAAATTATGAATCTAATTACCAGGATCATATTGTGGTGGAAAATCTTCCCATCTCAGAACTCATCCTTGCATTTGGTCGTGAGTAAAGTCCGCTCCTCCCTGTACCTGAGGATGAGTTAACTCTGGGTGGTTTGGAAGACAACACCCAAGGAAAAGGAAACAAAAGGAAGTATGTTAGAGAATGCTGAGTATGCACAAAGTAAAAATAATTGGGCATTAATTAAAGTGAAAGAAGATTTGAAATAAACAGATGTCAATAATGAGATGTACTATAGTGAAGAGTTTGTCAAAAAGATTTAACATGATAAAAAATGAGGCATTTAATAACCAAGATATGGTAATTAAAAAGAGTCTTTCCATGTACTTACACATCTCAAAATAAATAGTGGCATGGTGATAAAAATATTGACTAGCATATCTTAAGAAGCATGATAGAAATCCATGTACATCATACCAAGGACAGGAGGACTAAAACCTCTGTGCCAAACAAAATATATTAGCACAGGAGGATAAAACCTCATTGCATTGGTTGGATGACTAAAACCTTATTGACCAAATTAATAAATTATAGGAGGACTAGAACCTCAGTGCATTGGCGGGAGGACTAAAATCGCAATGCCTAAAACATGGTGTCACTACTTCTAGTTATGACTAGTCAATTACCAATGCTAATAAGGTAGGCAAGAACAAGATGAAATAGTATTATGAAAAGGGTAAGAAGTAAAAGTTGTCATCATGTGGGATCAAAGGACCCAAATAATTAATAATATTAGGTCAAAAGACCATCAATGTTTCATTCGCACATCATTTTCAACAAGTCATTGAAATATTCATAAAGGATGGAACTATCATAAGATGATATGCATGTTTACAATTTCATAAATGCCTAATACGGGAAAAGGTTGTTTAGTCTAATATTATGCCCAATTTAAATAGAGTAGTCATATATCGAGTCCTAATCCTTCCAAGTATAAAGCCAAATCAACCTACATATATAATTAGGTCCACATATTAGGGTTTAAGCCCTTATATATATTGGGAAAACCCTAGAAAACCAAATCCATTGGAAAAACCCTAGATAGGCTTATGTTAAAACCTAATATTGAGTTTAGAGTTTCTTAATGATATATTGAACCAAAATCACAACTTATTAATTATGATGTTATCTTTAGTTATTTTTAAGATCACAAGTGAGATCAAAACCCTAAAAACTCAAATCTTTGTTAGAAACCAAGTTTGAAACATGATTGTATCTTAGAGAGAAAGTTCAAGGTTACTGACCATGGATGTGATTCAAAGATCTCAATTTTATATTTTAAAGCCTGCCTTTAAACATTAATGTCACATTACAAATATTTGATACCATAAAAGTCCAATATTTAAAACATGTGAATCATGAAATGAAAACTATACCAAGAAGTAAAATTCTCACGATTCTATAACATATTTTTTTGTAATTTTTGGAGCATCTGATAAAAAGTTATGAATTTTTAAATTTCTGACCAATCAAAATTTTCCAAAAATCCACATCGGTAAATAAGGTTAAATGAAGCAGACGAAGTCAGTTGACTTGGCCCAATGGTGGGGGACCAAGTAGCATGGGTCCATTGTCGAATTGGTCCTCACAAGAAACACACTTCATATAATGCAATTATGTATCTACCCTTGGCGAAAAAACAAAAAGAAAAGAGAGAGTGAGGGCGATTTCTAGAAATCACCAGGGGTTATACCCTTCCCTGGCACCAACACCATTGTTGCTTGAGCAACACGACTGGTTCACACAAGGAACTGGGGAAAACCCAACACAAAGATGATTCAACAATTCAAAGGTACAAAGATGAAGAACATACACAAACTTACCCCTAGGCTCCATTGAAATTCTGCGACACTAGATGCCGGTACGAGGAGCAGTAAGCTCACAGTTAAATCCAGATTGATGGTAGTTGAAACAATAGTGCGCAAGGAAATTGAGAGAGGAAATTGTCACTGAGGGGTGGAACCTCTCATACCCTTTATATAGGATCAAGTTTTAGGGCATCCGTGGTCAAAGGGTTCGAGAGAGGGCGGGTGAAATTTGGGTGTTTCTATAATACTCGATGATAGGTCTCGAATAGGGTATGAATGCGTGTAGAACTGAATAAGGAACATATTAGTGAAGAAATATCACAAAGAAATCAAGTGTGGTGAGAGAAAAAAATCAATTTTTAGAGGCGTACACATGGGCCAAGTTTCCCGATCGGGTGCAAGGTGGAAGATGATTTCAGATTCATCAGATCATGATCTGACGATCACAGTTAATTGTGCTTACTGACCAAATATACATGTCACACGTGACATTAATGCATTTTGTAATTGTATTCAACTAAAGTGATGTATTTTTAATTTCTTGTTATTTCCTAATCAAACTGGGTGAGTTATTACCACCCATATAAAGTGAAAATTAGCAGGAAAGGTAATAAGGACCCAAAGAATAAAAAATTGGAGTCAATTTTCCTTTCGGAAAACATTAATCCCCGAAGCTCCCAATTGAGAAAAAGTGTATTTTCTTCATATTAATGCATTACTTTATTATTTATGAGCCAAATTTGTGTGTAAACAAAAGCTATCCACAGGAGAAATCTAGATGGATAATTTTAAACTCAATTTCCTTAATTTGGTAATTTTGCACAACTAACCTCAAACTACTCTATTGCTCTTATTTCTTATGTAAAATCCATAAATAATTGTGTTATTGGATGAAACTCTTATATTTGAATGTTATTAACATTCTCATGCACACCAATATTATAAGAGGAGTATAAAATAAAAGTTCACATTATTTACTTAAGTTTGGGTTCTTTACATCTGTGGATGGATTGCTCATTGGGAACGCGGCGTATTGAATTTTACAAGAGGCCCTATAAAACAATAACTTGGAGGAGGGATAAAGACTGATAGAATGCCTAAAAATCACTCTCTCATACTTCATCTTCATTCCTCTTCTACACAAAAATCATTGGGCCCTATCGGTAGTGATAATCAAAGCAAAAATAGAAATCTTGTAAAATAACTCTGATGTTGAGCACATTCCGGAAAAGTACACCAACATGACAAAGGCATAAAACTTCACTAAAGAGAAAGATAAATTTTGTTCAAAGGAGATTATAAAGCTTGTATAGAGCCACAATAAGGGATATAATTATGTCTTAGGCAATGAATTCAGGAAGCCACAATTTTGTCAAAAAAACCCTCAACAACTACACCAATCAAATGTTCCATTACCTGCTTTAGATGCAAGCCCTGTCCTTAAGGGTTGTAAAGGTTGAAACTTTACAAGTCAATAGAGATAGACAAATGTCGAATATATTCTTACCAACTATTTCGATCCCCTAGGCCAACAAGGGACCCCTAAACAAAGAGTAAACCTCCCTAGTTTACATTCAACCTTATTCTTTGTCACTTTAGAATAGATTGCAGGATAAGTTTTTTCTGTGTGTGGGGGGGAGGGTTAAACAAGAAAGGGAGGTACTATCTTCTTCTATCTGCATAAAACTATTTCTGATGCTTCTATGTTCTTATCATTGCATAGATTTCCTTTCAAAATTCCTCTCAAATTTGGAAATTTTGAAAAGTTTTGATCTTTTTATCCAATACATGTTAAGTTACTATTTTCTTTTAGTTAGGAGAACTTTTTGAGATGTAGGATATTGTTTTGGTTTAGGAATTTTTTTTATCTTTCCTAGATTTCATTCTCAATTTGTGATTAGATATATTTGTCTCCAAGCTACTTCTTAGTGTAATCATGTAATGAGTGACAAATTTGGACGATAAATTCACCTAATAACCTATTGAGTTATTATGATTCTGTTTAATATTCCAAGATATTGTAGATCACTGGTGAATGTTTACTAACCCTAGAGAAATTCTCAGAGATAAGGAGGACTTAGTCTGATACACTCTTAATCGATTACTCAAGCCTCCCGATACTGGTTGGAAGTGCTTAAATCTTGAAAAAAAAAGCTATCCGTGCTAGTGCTTGGAATCCCAAAGGGTCAAAAGAGGCTTGGCAGACCATGCATCCAAAAAACCCTAAGCCATGCAAGTAAGAATAACAGCCTGAGAGAGAATAAAAGCATGAGAGTTGTTCCTATAAGATATGAAGGGTTTTTCTTGACCGACGTATAGCTGCGCTCAAGAACACATATATGTCGTACCCAGTAGTAGAACCTAGAATCCAAAACATCACCCCTATATTTCAAGGGTGATCACATAAATCACATGTCATTACAACAATACTCATGGTTACGTGACCCTGAGATGGATAGTCTACAAGGTAGCCTTAGTCCACCACTACACACTCTCTTGATTATCTGAAAAAATACTAATTTGGGAGTGAAAGCTAACTTTAGCAAGATTAATGCACAAGTACAACTAGGAATCGAGGCCCTGAGTGAAACCAGAGAGGACCCTCCCCGAAAGAGGGTAGTAACAAATGGAAAGGTCAAGAAAATATATATCTTTGAGCAAGAAAAGGGCGATGCAACAAGCAAACTAAGTATCCAGTTAGAAATCTTGACCTAAATATGGTGTAAGAACATCATCCATACCAAATACAACGAAAATAAGAAAGCCTTTTGACGTTTCTTGATGCTTTTATTATATTTATAAGCTTGAGGACAAGCTAGATTCTTTAATTTAGGGGGTTTGATAAAATTCAAATTTGTGGATACATGCCTATTTTATTATCATTTTATTGTAGCATTTTGGGTTTTGTAATGATAAATCTTATTTTTACTTACACTTAATGAATACTTTCCTCCATGCTTATAGTTCTACATGTTTTGTAGGATAATTGCTAACACCCACTATTACTAACAGATGTAACTCGATGACACATTAGATAGCCAAAGGTGGCATCAAGGGGTCCTCACAGGAAAATCATCAATCACCGATCGACAGAATCCCCCTCAACTACTCAACACAAATGGAGAATTGATATCAAGTATAACCATCATCCACACAGCAATGGCGATCGGGCCTTCATTCCCTGACTCTGATGCTCAACCAACACATGACACCCAACCTCAAATAAATCCACCAAACACATCAATGTTGATCCTCAACCCCACCATCAGACTCTAGCCCAATAGCTGGGCAGACCAATAGTAGCCCACAGAGGACCGACCCCATTGGCTCACCTACATGGGCGCAATGACTAACCATATCATGATTGGTTCAATGAGAATTCGTCCACCTACATTTGATCCTGACAATCAGTTAGAATTCCATCGTATGATGAATATTCCTTGAAGCCAATAATTTGATGTAGTTTCTATGAAGTATGCCACCCTCTGTGGTTATTTAGAGCATTCCTCAAGGAATGTAGTTTGAGATTTGAGATACAAGAAAAGTTCCTTGTGACCATGAGCCTCAACTAAAAAAAGATCAACTATAAAATAGGTGCATAGACTCCATTTAGAGAACCTTTGGCTACACCACAAAATGTTGTCCTATTCTACACTCACCATCGACCATCAGAGGTCAAGGAAGAGAGTTCAAGTCTCTTCATCATCGAGTTTAACACCCCAAGACCTGGAGGAACATCTTTGAGAGAAGAAGATTTGATGGATCTGTCACCTTCATCACCATCACCGTCACAGTGAAGGAGGTAACCATCAACAATGAGTAGCCTTGTGTTTACTATATGTTGTATTTTCTTCCTTCTTCCTCATTTTGTTCACCCCATTCATACATCTATTTTTCTATAAATTCATTCATATGTAAATCCATATTGTATCTCATTAATATGAGTTCCTAGACCATTATCTTGGGTTGGGAGTAGCCATTAAGGCTCTCCCAACATGTAAATACAAATATCCATTTATTATATATACTATTAGCAATGTTTATCTTCATACTCTTACTCTTTAATGCTTCACTTGCATGATTAGCTACCATGTTGTGTTGTTTGATTGCTAATGCCTTAGAAAAGTAGTGTTATCCTATATCTAGAGTTCAGGATAGTATGAATGCATTGGGATGTTAGAGTATTAAAGTAAATGATCATACAATTGTAGTTTCAATTGTACGTTTGCCAACTCAAGAGAGAGACATGCCTATGATCTAGATCTTACCCAATCTTGAGAGAATAGGGAATAGAAACTAATGATGAGTACTTTTAAGCTAACATAAGGTAGTTCTGGAAATCAGGTCCAAGTTGAGCAGGTTCTATTTTGGGTCAACTTGGGTTAGATCAAATATACTCAACCTGAATCCAACCAAAAACTTTTTTTGGGTCACACCTTCTCGACCAAACCCAAAGTTGCTATTTGCAGGTCTGAACCGATGGACCCAAAAATACCATGTTATATACAAACCCAAAAATCTGAAAATGCAAACCCAGAATACATGAAAATACAAGCCCAAAAAACCCCAAAATTACAAACCCATTACACCTAAAATTGCTGCAAAGTTTGTTGGTTAATTATTGTTTCACAAGCAAAGATTGGTATAAACCATTATATTTTTATGTTTTTATATGTTTAAATTTTGTATCTCTAAGACATGGAATATATATACACATATTGGAAGATACAATTTTGGTCGTTCGGGTCTTACGGGTCAATAATTGCAAAACCTGACCCAACCTGCAGATAATTTAGGGTTACTCGGGTTTGGGCCATTTTAGTTTGGGTTGAAAACATGAAGACCCAAACCCACTTTAGTCGGGTCGGGTCAGGTTTGGTTTTTCCATCCCTAAGATAAGGGTATACAATGATTATGAGTATTGCATGTTGGTGAGAGTCCTTCAACAATGAAACCAAATCCAAGTTTAATTCATATATCTGAAACACACCAAAATATCTACAATGTATTCCTATTTTGTTAAGTTAGATTTACTTCTACTTTTTTTACCTTGTTCTTTGTTTGTACAATCTTCCACAAGGGACATTTATCTCTCCTTCTTAGTTAGAACCAAGCCAAGATCTTAAGTTATATACACTTATCACAACTTGTCTACATGTTTGACCTTGCTTACTACACATGAACCCATATTGTATTTGATTGAGTCTAAGTACATGTTATAAATATAAAGTCTAGCTACTCTAGATCTGTGGTATATGATTTTGGTGGTCAATGAAATATTGATCTTACAAAGAAAATAAATAAATGTATTTTAATATAATTTTTATAATATGGGCAGATTACTTGGAGGATCTTTAACTAAGTGTTGTTAATTAAATTGTGATAAATGAATCTAGAGATATGCCTTTTTAAGGGAACTTTTTTAATCCATTAGAACTTTCCTTCTGGTCCATTTATCTTGGTCAAGATGGAGTATAGAGTATAATAAAGTTGTGTTCAAGATTTCATCTTTTGGAACTATGATTTGTAAGTTTTACAAAATAGGAGGTATATTTTTGGTCAACGTTGATGATTGATTGTTGGACTTTGGTCAAATCTTGTGAATTTATCAATGGGTCATGACTACTATTGCACTAGCTCCTATTTTTGGGGACACTTGGTAACAAGTTATTGGGTGAATTTTGACCATTGGACATTTTCATTGGCCTCCATTTTCATGAAAAGAAAATTTTTTAGAATCCTCATCAATCGTAGCCTACATGAAGCTTTGACTATTCTCAAATTAAAGATCTCGTTGGTTCCTGTCTTAGTGTGTATAGAGAAAGGCAATGAGAGAATTTGGTACCTTTCACTATCACCCTCTTTTTCTAATGAACTAGAAGGATGGACCTAGTTGATTGGACCTACCATGGTGTTGGGTGGATATGGATCCTAGCCAATGTCATGGCACCACAACTTCACACAGTCTCCCGATACAAGCAAGAGAGAAAGGGGTGAGCCTTCCCCTTCTCTACATTCTAGACGATGGCCATGTGTCAAGGATTTTGTTTCCCTTTCAACCACACCAAACACCATATCAAGGTGTAGGATGGTACAAGGTGCATGGTCAGATCTTCACATTAAGTTTCCTTCACCTCCTTGAATCATGTTTGGGACACGATGGATATCAAGATAGGAGGCCTTCAACAACCTATCTTTATATTATAATTAGGGATGTCATTAGAAAAAGGCAGTAGGACCTCATGTTGAGTGGACTTGAGATAAAAGGAGAGGCCAAGGACAAGTGTAGTACAGTTAGGTGTGGCCCAACCTAACACAACCTAGACAAGTGTGACTCAACCTTTCTTAGATAGAAGGCATGCTCAATATGGAAGGCCTTAGAGAGGAGAGGGCACCCCCAACCAAGTGCGCTGATCACCAACCACTTGATCAAGGATCAACAACTTGAAATAATTAGAATTAAGGTATATTTTGCTAATTCAATAATCATTCATTAGAATATCTAACTGATCCAAATTTATATACCATTGTGATAAAGATAATGATACCTACAACTATATGACCCTAGATTTGGGGTTTGAAGCTCTTCATGAACTTATATGCATCAATGAAGACACACTTATAGTCTTATGTCAAACATATGTTATATTTTGAGATCATAAGACACCAATACACCGATTTAACCTTGATCCATATCTAGATTAAGAATGATGCATATGATCTTATATTATTTTTCCATAATAATTGAATATGGATAAAGAACTATTAACATGTTGGAAGACTCTAACTTCTTTCTATCACATGTACATAATAAATTAAATATGTCACATATGTGAAATGAGATGAGTTTGGGTATAAGTAATGAATATAGTCTATATTATAAAGCATGACTTAGGGGTTTGTATTAGGTTGACCCTAAAATCTATGAGACATAATCCAAGTCCTAATGATCTTCTAGATATCAATCTAATATGAGCTTGCATCTTATGACTTTTGCAAAGGTTCAGAGTATTTGAATAACTCTAATTGTTGATACGAGCCTGAGCCAAGGTACATGGGGTTATCCTCCTTGATGACTTTTTAGTCCTGTGGGACTAGAAGCATAATATATTCTATCTTTAAATGTTTGTTATTATCAGTGTTCTGAAAAGCGGTAATCAGTGTACGGGCGGAGAGGGTATCAAATAGAGTATATACGGTATGCGGGAGTATAAGCGGGAGAATATTCGGTTTTAATCGGTTTATTTTTTTTAAATATTAATCATAAAGATATGTAAATTATATATTGACCATATAATAATGACAATGATAAGTAATTAGAAACATTTATTAGTAATAGACTAATATTGAATTCATAAGTAGTTAGAAACATTGATGAAATTAGAGAAGAAAACATTGATAAGTAATTACAAACATTGATAAGTCATAAACTAATATCACATTAATAAGTAATTAGAAACATTGATAAGTAATAGACTAATATTGCATTAATAAGTAATTAGAAACATTGATAAGTCATAGATTAATATTGCATTAATAAGTAATTAGAAACATTGATAAGTAATAGACTAATATTGCATTAATAAGTAACTTGAAACATTGATGTTATTAGAGAAGAAACATTGATAAGTCATAGACTGATGTTGCATTAAGAAGTAATTAAAAACATTGATGAAATTAGAGAAGAAAACATCAACAATAAGGTTCAATAAACATTAACTATAAACTTATTGAGAAAACGTGAGGAGAAGAAAACATCAACAATAAGGATCAGTTCAATAAACATTAACTATAAACTTATTGAGAAAACATGAGGAGAAGAAAAAATATGTAAAGTGGAAGAAGAGAATGTAATTGTAATGACCAATAGTAGTATTAGAAAAAATTAATGTAAAAAAAATTATTACTAGAATTTAATTTTGAAAATCGCCGATTAATCGGCCGATTATACCCCCGAACGGCCGATTAATCGGTCCTGGACTGATTATAGGCCGGTTATTCATATTCAGAGCGGTAGACCCCCAAAACCGATTATTCGGCCGATTACACCGATTTTCTGAACACTGGTTATTATTATCATACTACTCAGCATATTAAATTATTTGAACTATTTATTCCCTAGGAATATCTTCACAAATTTTATATCTATTGTTGCAAAACTTGAATATAAATGAGATTACATCCATTGTGGAACTTATGGTTTGATTTGCCTTCTTTACTTAGAAGTGACCATGTCTTAGGAAACATGTGATTGTCCCTATTTGATTAGAAGTGGTCATTGTTGGTAAGTATTCCCAGAGAGCCAATCATATGATGATTGTAATGGAATATCTAGTAAACAATTAGATTAATAATAAAGAAATCTTCCATTTATTTTGTTATTCAGTTATGAGATAATGATGTTACATTATAAATGTCTAAAGAATGATGTTACTCAATGACGTAGATTTTCAAGTTAAGGACCTAAACAATGAGATCATATAGATGTTAAGAGTACATATATTCTTGTTATGTCCATAGTCAGATGTTATTGAGGAAGTTAGATATACAACAATAAAGCATAAGACTAGAGTGAGCATTAGTTAATGATAGAATCTCATAGGTCATGATATGTGATATCAAACCAAACATATATATACTTGCTAGAGAATAGTATATCAGATAGAGCCACCTTAAGGGTGATGCATGGAAACCATTGAATGGTAGTAAGAATCATATCTCATAGTGATGGTGGTGATGTGGTTCTTAGACATGAAGTAACTACACTCATCACATGTCATTTGATGTGCTTTGACATCATCCACCATGACATTGAATAAGGGTTTCCATAAAGGTGATGCTCGGATACATCTTGACACATGGGAATGACTGTGAGTGATATATATGAGATTTGTCTCTCCTAGGAGTTTGATATCATGACCACTTGTTAAATGAGTCTGATAAATGCATGGGCATGCTCATGTGAATCAATATATGATATTGAGCTCACATATGTCTTGGAAAGTCTTCTCTAATTCAAGGAACATGGATTGGACGTTGAAGAGGATGGGAATTCCATGCCTCGAGTTAAATATAGATATCAGAGACAAAGCAACTATATGATTATTGTAACATTGATCACAGACTGCAGATTGAAGTTGTTCTCCACCTTTTCAAATTACTTGGGTGGCAACGATGTCTTGCTAGATACCACTCATTTCTTGTAATGTTATAAATTGGTTATGGACATTCAATGACAATGTAACTTGGAACCGATAAGGTCACACACATAGGATGCATTTGGAATATGAGTTTATTCATGGATGGTATTTAAACTTTATTACTAAAGTGTTAGGTATTCAATTTAAACAAGATTAGCAATGAGGAATCTAAAATGACCAGTTCACTGAGTGAACATATTGGCTCAAATGTCTGAATCGACCGGTTCATGTTGTAAACTGACCATTTGGTTGATCAATTGGATTGGATCAAGGATTGATGCTGACGTCATGTTATGCATTAAATATTTCCAATACAATGTCAATTGGGAAAGTAAAGTGACACGACCGGTTGAAGATTTGAACTGATCAACTCACATGCAACTGACTGCTTCATTGTTGAATGGATCATTTCATCATTCGCATGATATGAAAATTCATGAATATTTGATGTCTTCGACTCTCGCTCAGTCGGGGTGGAAATCAAGTCCGGGTTGAGCGGGTCCTGTTTTGGGTCAATTTGGGTTAGCCTAAAATGCTCGACCTGAGCCCAACCTAAAAACAAATTTGGGTCACACCTTCTCGACCCAAACTCGAAATTCATATTTGCGGGTCCAACGTAATAGACCTGATGGACCCATAAATGACATTAAAATTCAAACTCAAAAATGCTAAAAAATACAAATCCATAAAACCCAACAATATAAACTTGAAAAACCTAAAATGCAAATACAAAAATATAAACCCCAAAAAACCCAAAATGCAAACCTACTAAACCTAATATTATTAAATATATTTGTTGAGTAAATATTGTTTTGTAAATAAACACTTATATAAATTATTGTAAATTAAAGGATACTAGTTGTATATATCCTTAACAATGAAAGATATGTTTGTACATATTAAAATTATATATACCTACATCATGAAAAGGATTAATAAAAATAATATTAGATGCAATTTTAGGTCAATCAAGTTTTTCAGGTTGTTAATAAGTGTAAACCCAGACCAGGTGCACAAATAAATTTGGGTATCATTTTGGGTCGGGTCCAAAAAATCAAGACCCAGACCCACTTTAGTCGGGTCGGGTCAGGTCCTTTTTTGCCAGCCATACTGCTCAGACTAGAACTCCTGACCCTAACCCTCCCATAAATAGAGGGATAGTCTAGGATTTCTAGAGACACAATAATAAGCTCTGACAATTGTCGCTCTCTCTGATTGTGGTAACCAAGAGAGGTCCAGCAACTTCTACCCATCAAAGGGAGGAACAATGAGGGAGAGATAATTAGGAGAGAAAATTGACGCTAATATGTTGTCTAGAAGGGACAACTCCTTCTTGTCCATTCCAGAGACCAACATGAGTTCCAAGTGGTCTATATGGACTACTATAGAGGCAAGGAGGTTGTTTCCAGCTGCTTGGAGAATGAAGTCAACTTCTGTATGTGGTGATCAGCCAGGAGGCCGTTGTTGATGTTGTACAAGTACAACTTGAAGAAAGGCACATAATACAACAAAGAATAGTTGATGAACTTGGTCTAGGACCAGATATAAGCCTTTTTGCCGTTCTTCCCATTGTATAGTTGTTGATGCGATCTACTGTATGAGGAGAATATGGCTGTCAAAAATTTTGTTTTCCCTGCCATATCTGATGCCATATTTTCCAGCAGTGTGTCAGAGCCACATAAATTTAATATGTTTTGGGATTTAATTGATATGATCAGATTTTAGTTTTATCATTTATTTATTATATGTAATGCAAAAAATTTAAATGGTTAATGTGCATCTCCAATTAAACACCACATATGATCCCTTAAAATAGTTTTGGCAGTGATTGGAAGCATGGTTATGGCCAATACCCTTAGACCTTTTATTCTTGGTTGGATGATTGTTGTTCCTATTTATATCTCAGTTTGCATACTGACCCTCTCTCTTCTTTTATATATGTGAAAGAATTAATTTTTTTCTTTCTATGCTCTCCTAGAATGTAACTCAAAGTTTCCCAACTACAATGTAATATGATAATAGAAATAGGATAGTTTTATTTTCTATCATGGCAAAGATGACATTCTATAATAGATGAATTGATCGGCTGGAGGACCTAGGAGGCCGATGATAGGAGGAAAGTCCAAAAGTCATAAGGATAGGAGGCCATATGACCAATCCAAGATAACAAATGACCATCCAGGAGGCTAGCCAACTGGTTCAAGGGTTGAATAGATTGACCCAGGCTGGTTTTAGCATAGATCGTTATCAACAACAAGCTACTACATATGATGTTGGCCATCACTGGTAGTAATTCCTTGTGGCTCCAAGGAATTACAATAGGATGGCCATACCCATTGTCTGTGTTTATTATTGCATGCTTTTGTTATGGTTATTGCATGTATATGGTACGTACTATAAGTATGTGGTGATTGGATATGTATATGTATCTATATAAAATACCTCAATATAATATCAAGTCTTATACGCTTTCTATAAGCAACACACATGAAAAAAATGATTGACGAATCATATATCATGCAAAAGTGTGGTGCAATTTCCATCTCATGGAAGTGTGATGATAGATATGTAGATCTGCCAATACAGGGTGCATATTCTATCATATTGGCTTTGGCTTTTGGGTCAGGCTTAACTAATAGGTGATCTTAATGAGATTAAGTACCTAGAAGCATTGATATGGATTATGAAAAAGAGTTGTGCACACCATCTATCTAAAAGTTACATTTAGATACAATTGGCAAAAGTTGCCTACCTAAATAGTCAAGTTGTGAGCGATCAACCAAAGTTGACTCATGATTTGATGAAACATGGATCTTGGCTCACTAGAAGATTGAATGATGCAATCTTTCGAATTGATATGTGAGGGCTATCAATTTGAAAAAAATAGTAGGAGTGAAAATTGTTGGATCCTAGATGGGTGATTAAATGCTCTAGAGGGGGGTTAATAGAGCTGAATGCACTTAAAAAAATTCATTAGACCTTTAAGATATATAATAAGATAAAGTTTCTAAATAGGAAATTTGAGTGCAACTAAAGAATGCATATAAAGGGAGAGAGAGATTGAACATACACCAAGTGACAAGCTATGTAGAGTGGTTCCACACTTCAAACTAGAAGTGAGTCAATCCACTACCAAGAGAGGTCAACCTATAGGATTTCTTAACCATTGCACTCTTATATTCATTCATAAGACTTACAATACATGACCAACCAAAGGGCTTACCTATCCAATACAAAGAGTATCCACCTTACCAAGGACTTACCCACTTTGTAAGAGTATTCAACCTTCACCAAGGTATTACCTACTCAAGCACAAGTCTTTCGCCTTCAAGGACTTTGCCACTCTTTTTGGATCTTCAGCCTTTGACTTCACCTTCACTCAGAGAAGCTTCCACCAAGTACTTGCCCACTTAAGCAAGGAGTCTTCTACCTTCACCAAGGGCTTACCGACTCTTGCTCCAAATATTTAGCCTTGAGCTTCACCAAGGGATTCTTTACCTTGTTCTTCTTCACCTCTCTTAGCCAAGAGAGAGAACCTTCATCTTCATGGTTGAAATGAGAGATAGGGAGGTGGTGAAAGTGAGAGCCTCAGAAGATATACATGTAGGACTAGCTCTCTTACAGATTTCCTACTCACTCTAACAAATGTAGCAAGTGATTAAGCTTAGAGAGAGAGAGAAGGCTGTAGGAAGCACTCAACTATAGAATATGAACCTCACATAGAGTTTTGCATTGAATGCTCAACCTTGGAATGAAGCCTAAGGGGTCCTATTTATAGTTGGGGATGCCTCTTAGCCTTTGAGAACACTTAAGAACGAAAAATAACCATTTTTTGGTTTGCAACAGATATATTTTCACTTGTTGCAACTCCACAATGGCTAAAAACACTTTTCTACACTTTTCAGTACAATACAATCGGTCGAGTTTCTATAAAGGTAACTCGATCGATCCCACTAAGAGACAAGACCAATGTAGGCCATCAGTCAAGTTTGTCCTGGGGTAACTCGATCGATTCACTTAAATTAGTTTTGGTCTGCAGAGAGATCAGTTGAGTTTTGTGAAATGTGAACTTGACCGATCAAAAGTCATTTTCAAGATCCAATCAAGATCGTTTGAGTTTGCAACTCAATGAATGAACAACCTGATGTGAATTTTGGAAAATGACTTTTGAGTGCTTAAACATTCGATCTAAGTGCTCTTGATTTTTACTAAGCTTAATTACAAGTCATACAATCATTACAAGTGATTTACAATATGATTCTAATGGATTTACATCATATTCCAAAAATGTGCACTTGTATTGACTTTAACTTGTCTTTTCTCTAAGTTGAGACATGCAAGTTAGGGCATTTGGAGTGTGTCTATACCTAATTTGAAATCACTCATGTAGAGACATTAGACACAATTAATTGGAATGGTTTAGTCATCATCAAAACAAGGGTTTAGTCAATTTAAACCTTGAGTCAACAAAAATTAATTCACGGCCTAATAAAATATAATCAAATTTTATTTTAATCAAACCAAATCAAAAGTGTTTTGAAAAATTACAAAATTTTCTCGTGCAAAATCTAATGATGACAAATAACACATTTTCCTTGTGACCGGTCCTTGAGAAGGACAAGTTGAATGGGAATGATTTTTAGACTAGTTCAAGACGTTGAGAATGTTTCTCACATATGAGTGTAAGCTCTATGTCCTAGAAGCACCAGAGCCAGATGAACCTGCTCCCACCATCCCTAAGGCTGACAAGTGCTTACAAGAAGCACTCTGAAGATGCCATGGATGTCAAAAGCCTGATTCTATGCTCAATGAACTATGAGTTGCAGAGACATCATGAGATCATTAATGTTATTGAGATGGTCACACATCTTAAGATCATGTACCAAGATTAGGAAAGATAGGAGATATATGATGTCTCCAAAGCATTTCTCAAGTGCAACATGGCATAAGGAGATCCATTAGGTCCTCATGCGCTCAAGCTTATTGGGTAGTGAAGAACCTTTCCAGACTGGGATTTTCCTTAGATCAAGAGTTGGCCACATAAGTGATTCTGCAGTCACTGCCAGAGTCATGCAACTAGTTTTTCATGAACTACAACATGAATAATTTTGACAAGTTGTTATTAAAATTACTTGGCATGTTGAAAATAGCTGAAGTATAAATGAATAAAGACAAGTCCAAGTCTGTGATGATGATCAACAAAGGAAAAGGAAAGTCCAAGGGCAAAGGAAAAGCTAAGAAGAGTTCTAAAGCTCATCAGAAGGCCAAGTATTCTACACTCAAAGCAAAAGGAGGGGTGGCCAAGGGAGGCAATTGTCACTACTATCACCAGCCTAGACACTGGAAGAGAAATTTCCCCCTCTATTTGGAGGAACTAAGGAATGAGAAGGAGGGGACAAATATCTCCACTTCAGATATATACATTGTTGAGATAAATTTGTTTACTTCTTCATATTGGGTACTAGATACCAGATGTGGATCTCACATATCTTTGAATATACATGATTTGAAAAGAAGTAAGCCTTTATGAAAGGATAAGGTTGAACTACGGGTTGCAAATGGAGCAAGATTTTCTACCACTCCACTTGAACCTACAATTTATCTCTTCCCATGAAACTTGTAGTAGAGTTAAAGAACTTCAATTTTGTACCTTCCATCAATAGAAACATTATTTTTGTATCTTGTGTGGACAATAAAGAATGGCCAATGTTCTATTTCAAAGATGAGATCTTTTATGACAATGCCCCAATGTCTTAAGGTATTTATTTGTTGGATCTAAAGACAAATTTTATAACGCAAATGCCAAAAGATTAAAACTCAACAACTCAAACAAAACATATCTTTGGAAGTTTTGCCTAGGGAACATAAATGAGAATCACATATCCATACTCCATAAAGATGGTTATCTAGAATATTTTGAGTTTGAATCAATAGATACACGTGAGTCTTGTTTATTCGATAAGAAGAAAAAGACTCCCTTCACTGGAAACAATGAGAGAGCTATTAATCTATTAGGACTCATTCATACTGATGTATGTGGCCCTTTTAGAAAAAATGCTATAGGTGGTTATCAATGCTTCATTACCTTTACTGATGACTTCAGTAGGTATGGTTATGTTTACCTGATAAAACATAAGTAAAAAACTATTGAAAAGTTCAAGGATTTCATGAACGAAGTACAAACCAACTTGGTAAAAGTATTAAGGTACTTTGTTCTAATCGAGGTGGGGAATACTTAAGGTAAGAGTTTGAGGACCTTCTAAGATACCATGGTATCATATCACAATGAACTCCACCTAGAACACCACAACATAATAGTGTGTCAGAGAGAAGGAATCACACCTTGTTAGATATGGTGCGATCAATGATGAGTTTCTGATCTTCTGACTTACTTCTAGGGTTATGCTCTAGAAACCACCACATTTACACTAAACTGTGTACCGTCTAAATCGGTTCAAAATACACCATATGAGATATGATATGGGAAGGGTCCCAATGTGTCTTCTGTGAAGATTTTGGGTTGTAAATCTTATGTAAGAAAGCAGTTTCCCGAAAAGCTTGGACCCAAATTAGATAAATATTATTTCTTGGATATTCTAGGGAAACCAAAGGATATTACTTTCATACCCTATATGACAACAAAGTGTTTGTTTCTAGGAATGTTGTATTCCTAGAAAAGGAATTCATTTCCAAAGGAGTCAGTGGGAGGAAAGTAGAACTCAAGGAACTTCATAACCAACAAGAAAACATTGAACCTATAGAGGTACAAGAGGAACATAGAGAGTCACAAACTATTGTGGAATTTTAAATCTCACATGTAACATAGGAACCTCACAGATCTAGTAGGACACACCTTGATCCAGATAGATTTGGTTATGTAGTGACACAAGAAGGTGATGAGTCAATCATTGATGATGAGTGAACTACCTACCTAGAAGCTATTGAGGGTCTAAAATATGAGAAATGGCTAGAGGCCATGAGATCTGATATGGAATCCATGTACACCAACAAGGTATGGACCTTGGTGGATCCACCTAAAGGGGTAAAACCCATAGGGTGAAATTGGGTCTTCAAGGAGAAAACCAACATGATGAAAGGGTTTCAAACAAGTTCAAAGTGTTGAATATGATGAAAATTTTCACCAGTTTCCATTGTTAAATCCAGTAGGATCATGCTTACCATTGTACCTCATTATGACTATGACATTTTCCATATGGATATTGAAAACACATTCCTTAACATGATTAATTATGAGGATGTGTGTGTAACATAACCTGAAGGTTTTATAAGTCCCTTGATACAAATAAAGTATGTTAGCCACAAAGGTCAATTTGTAGATTGAAGCAAACATCTCATAGCTGGAATCTTTAATTTGTCAAGATACTCAAAGAGTTTGAATTTAGTCAAAATGAAGATCAGATATGTAATTACAAAAGTTGAGTGGGTGCATATTTATATTCTGAAAAATGATGAGGAATAACATCCTTATACTACAAGTATTAAAACCTAACAAGGAAAGTACCTTCTCCATGAAGGATTTTGTAATGGACTAGATTTTGGCTTAATTTGAGGGGACAATTTCTTTTAAGGTGTGTAGGATGTGATAGAATGAACTTTTTAGAACCTTGAGGTCTAATGGAATATTTAAATCCATATATTTGAGTTATTTGGAGAATTTCAAGCATTTTGGTAAAGTTGGGGAGTCTCTTGATGTTGTTATCATAATTAAGACGATTAAGCTCATGTCCTTTTGAGATATTTATTTGATAGACCGGAAAATTGAGTTTTGACACCAAATTCTAGTACAATGTGGCTTGTATTGTGATAAAGCTATATATAAAACTTTAGGATAATTGGATATTCCTAGAGGAAGTTATTTAGGTTCAAAATTCTCTAATTTATTGATGAATTATGTAAGTTGGAGTAGAGTATTTGACCTTTTAGCATAAGTTTTGATTTTAAGCTAATGTCATGCTCCCAAAGCATAAAGAGACATGGATTCATTGTGTGGAACTATCTAGACTATAGGATGGGTGAGATCGGACAATCATGACCACTATCTTCAACCTAGTGGTTAGAGAAAGTGATGGATCATTTGATGCTACAAGTTTCCCACCCATCAGTGGTGGCCAACATGTGGTGGTAGGGAAATCCAAAGGAGCAGTTATCTTTGGGCATTTGAAATAATAAATAGGATCGCGGTTGAGAATCAAGGGATATTGAATTCCCTCTTCCTACTATCTCTCCACCAAACTCGTAGATGTGAAGTAGTGGTAAGAGAAGTAAAAAGAGAGGATCTACGATGGGGTTTGGCGGGATCTAAGATATGTAAAAGAGATCTCATGGGTCTCTACAAAGATCATGATAGAAATAGAAGGTGAGGAAGTCCACAATAGTAGAAACACCAGATTTGCAAGGCCTTCTCAGCCACAGATTGAGCCAAAGTTTAGGGGAAATTTGGAGATTCATGGATATGCCTTCTAATTAACGTTGTAGGGTCTCAAAGAGCTGACAAAGGTATTGAGAAGCTTTTGAAAAGCTTCAAACTAGTGAGAGGATGGGAATAGGTAAGTTGCCTCTTTGTCCCACCACATCAATCGCTATTACCGATGAGCTCATAGCAGACGCGCTCTAGAGGCAAATATGGAAATTAGACAAGCCTTGAAGATTTGCTTGAAGTCGCCGAGCTGGTAGTGGTGTTAGAATCTAATGAGGAGATCCTTCGTTGCTCTGATCACTTGCCAAAGATACCCCTTGCAATGACGCCCTATAGAACTGAGTCCCAGGGGACATACGCGATGTGAGATGAGAGAGTGAGGAAGCGGACAGTTTAGTTCTAGGTCATATGTGAACCCCCCAAAGCAAAACCTAAATTGGGTTTGAAGGCAAAGAATTGTCGACTTAATCAAGGAGTCACGTCCCTAGATAGACACATGGAAACCTTTGATTTGCCTAAAGGTATGAAATTTAAATAATTCCCAAAATATACTTAGATCTTTCAAAAATTGTAGTAAGTAGTACATTTATCACAAAAATACAAACACGGTACCAAGATGTTCAGAAAAATGAGTAGAACAACAATGAAGAATAATATCAATATTTTGATGCTTAATTATTAATGTTATCATATAATATGTCCTACAATTGTTTCATGAGTAATAAATATCAAATGGTGACCTAAAATTATGATAATACATCAATAACTCTAAAATATGATATATAATCCATCTGACATCAGATATTATAATTAGGATGCTCAAAACCATATAATTTTCTCCATATAGTTGATTAGTGCTAATAACTATAAATAAATTGCAAAAAATAGATATATGGTCAAGAAATGGAGTTTGTAGAATATGTTAGTAAGAATATATGGAGTCTGATGTCAAATTCTAATATAATGATGATACACATAATTCATGATTATATGATAATGGCTCATAACATATGGTGTGAACCCTAATTGGATTAATACATGTAATCTAGGGTTAATATGTGATATACCGTTTGATCAAGACGTCATTAACTAAGAAGAAGCGATCATTTAGCAGCGGATTACTAAAAATCACTAAAAATTAAAACCATTTTCAAAGAGATCCAATCAAGGGAGAACTCTTTCATAAAAGACTAAAGTACTTCAGTTATATATTGGTTCACATGTACATGTCTTGTATCATGTCATCTCAAATTTACATTAACAGTTGCTTTGTTGAACTATACACAAGCAACATAAAAACTTTAAGGCATTAAAACAAAATCTCAGATCATTTCTATAAGACCAACTACCGACTCCGAGGACCTGAGAGTACCGAGATGAGACATAGGACTTTATATACAAAGCTTGACAACCAATATTTCCACCTGAAGGATTACTACTGTCGCTGTTGTTGTTGTTTCTGCTCTTCCTCGGCTGTAGGGTTCCTACCTCTTTGTCGACGTCTACCTAAAAAAAATATTGGATCCCACGGGGGTGAGACAATTTCTAAATTTCCCCAACGAGAGATATAACTCTCTGCCGAAAACATTATTATTGCAGTTTAATAGAATTCAAATGAATAGTGGAATCATATATTTCAATAACAGATAAATCAATATCAATGCAGATTAGAACAACATTCCTATTCAAGTATTTCAGTTATAACTTGATAAGGCAGCATGTCTCTTATTCAATACGGAATTAAAGAACATAAGTAACATTTATGTATTAAGGACATGCTAAGCAAAATAGCATCAACCAGTGGTTCTCGTATTTCAATCTTATGCAAATACACTACACGGCTGATTACATTTACAAACATACTTAAGCTCTGAGTAGATGATGTATACAGCACATACTCCAACCGACCATTGCAAAGTCGAAACCGGTACCATACAAAGTCAATGGAGGAGTCAGCTTCCATGACCTCCCACATCTCGGTCAGTGCAAGATAACATGTCGGACATCTAGTCTCTCTACTAAATAGCTTGCCAGGGTATAGTGGCATCTTTACTACAGAGTTACATCGACGGTTGTACTCTCTTCGCAATCGAGAGATTTCATGTTTACCTCCATCAATCCAACATTAACATCATCGGGAGATTCGTGATAAATTCATCCCGACACACAAGGATTGAGAGGTTTCATGTTTACCTTCCATCAATTCCCCCATTTGGATGTACGGGTATTTTCGCCCATCGACCCCCACATATTCAAAAATATGCGAACTCCAGGAGATCCTATAGGAAAACCAATTTCACCATCACCAGCTACTGACGATGATGGATCTATGATCAGAGCACTACATGAAAAGATTTCACTTGGTTAATTAAGTACATTATCATATTCTTTTAGCATCAGTCAAGTTTTCAAACATAACTTATTAGGACAAATGCTACAAAGAAACATGTACTATTTTCATCAGTTACTTCTCAGTCTTTATAAGACATTGGGATCTCAGTCCCTCATTTCAATAATGGGAATACTCATCCCTTCACAAACTCAATGCCATAATCATATGGTTCTGGGTATTCAAACCCTTAACTCATCACTGAGCATTGTTACCACTTTTTCAGGTAACTATCACCTTCAAGTCATCTGACCAAGATAAACATGATACTTGTTACACAAGCATCTCTCATGGCACTTAAGGCCCATTAATTCTCTTATTACCTCTTACTAGGCAACAAGGCATATTATGAAACATAAGGCCCAACAACAATTTTAATAAATAAAACATCATAGCTCATACCTGGCTATATTCATCATCTCATGATACCTGCATGGTTAGTACAGATGATAATAGTTACATCATTTTCATATCAACACCATGCAAAACAAATATAGCATTACTATTCAAGGGTAAAACCACTATTCCCTCACTAGGGTTAGGGTTTTCCATTTCAGGTCAATTGGGGATACTCATCCCATTACCCAGATCAGGTTTATGGTTCATCATCATATTGCCCAAGATTAGGGTTTCATATAGCATTACATAGCATCACCCTAGATTTGAGTTCCACATCACATTAATATACCAGGGTTTTACATAACATTACCCTAAATTAGGATTCCACATAATATCACCCTAGATTAGGGTTTAAATTCAATATTCCACAATTAGGGTTTCATATTCAATTACCCATAATTAGGGTTACACTATTACCCTAGATTAGGGTTTCACTCAGAATTGCCCTAAATTAGGGTTAGGGTTTGTTAACCTTCACGATTAGGGTTTCATGATCTCTTCACTAAGGATCATACCCTAATCACATACTCTACATGATTAACACTCATGTATGAATTCTTCTCTCTCATCCTCTCAACTTGATTAGATTACATCCGTTGGCTAAATTGGACATTAGTATAATCCCTTTGTTTTGATGATAACAAACATTTCATTCTTGTCGATCTACGTGCTACTTGAGTATTGCAGGAATAAGGTGGATGACAAAGAATTGGGAAATCTATATGCTTGAATTATTGTAATTTCATGAAATGTAATCAATTGTAAAACTTGTACAAATATATAATGTACAAGTACTTAGACATCATGTAAATCAAGCGTTAGATCTTCCCTAGCTAAACACCACACTTAGATAGGTCATCCCATTCAATAGTGTCACATATGCACACTCACATACACACTTAGTACTTTAATTGAAACATGGTCATTCTTGATCGACAAAATCCTCGACCGAGACACTCTCGATCGACAAACTTCTCGACCGAGAAAGACCCAAGTAGCCATTAGACACAGCTGACAAGGTAGTTGGTAGTTGGAGATGAACGTTGCAAACACTTGCTCCAGAAAGTCTTTCGGTCGACAAACCCTAGACCGAGTAGGACTCTCGGTCGGTAATTCCTCAACTGAGATGAGTTCTGACAACACTTTCAGAATTAATTAACTAGCCATTGCTAAAGCAACTAAAAGTGTACCTAACAGCTAGTTAAGCACTTAGAACCCCCTAGAAAGTGTCTAGAACGTCCTTAAGCACTTGTAGGTCATTCCTATAAATAGGACATGCCTTAGGACACCTAAACTCACCAATTCTACACTTGAGCAATCCTTGAGCATACACTTGCATTAGCAATCTGTTTTGAGCAATTGAGCAATACTTGCAATTGGCTATTCTTCTCCTTGCTCTAAATTCGTGTCCTATAGGCTAGTATCTCCTATCCACCAAACCAACACTTCAATATCCATTTTTAGGTGATCTATACGCTTGATATAGGCAAATCAAGCCTTGTGCTTCAAAGGGTAATTGTAATTTCTTTTTTCCTTTCTTGTTCACTCTTATTGCTTGTACTCTCCTTGCTACTCCTAGGGTTGGAGGCTGCGGATTGGAGAGGGTCTTGATCTTCTTAGTGAAGGAGACTTTGGACTACTTCTAGAAGGCTGGTGCAACAGGAGGCTACTTCAAAGAGGAAGGCTACTTCAAGGGGGAGCTTGAAATTACTTCAAGAAGGCTGCCTCAAGTTGGTGCAACTACTTCAAGGTGAAGGTTGTCCAAAGGGGTGTAGAAAGTATTGAATATTATGTAAATTCCTTGAGAGGTAATAAAATTCATACTTTCAAAATCCCAGTTGGGTAAGCAACCGGGTAGTGGATTGACTGCCTTAGTATTTGCTAAGGTTGGAACCACTCTAAACACATTGTCTCCTTCTTGCTATTTCAATTGTGGTTGCTTGAGTTAAATAATTATTGAAATATTTATAAAACCCTATTCACCCCCCTCTAGTGTTTTTTAAATTGGTATCAGAGCAGGCTTCAAGGAGATCTAATCGAGTCTTGAAGAATGAAGGGTGGTGGTGCCTACAACCGCAAGCAAAGGAGCAGCTTGGACCAACCTTCAACAAGTTGTAATTGGTGCTTAGGAACAAGCCACACAACAATTGGTTGCCCATGGAGAGAAAAGAAGGAAGAGGTCCACAAAAATTGCCTTATTGCTACAACAAGTAAAGAAGAAGAAGAGGTAAGCCTTTTCGATTTACCTAAAGAAGGTTTAATTGCTAGTCTTCAAGAAACGCATGAAAAATATAGTGAGTGCAAAAAGAAATTAAAGAAATCAAATAAAGAAAATAATGAGTTACATGCTAAACTTCTTCCTCTTACATCTGAAAATGAAAATCTTAAAAAGGTCATTGAAGATCATAATATTAAGCTAAAATCAATAGAAGCAAATTGCAATCTTCTTTCTCTAGAAAAGATAAACTTGCAAACTCAAGTAAATGATCTTAAAAAACAACCCGTCTTGTGTACACATCTAGATTATGATACTATCGTGAAAAAAAGAGATTCGTTATCATCTAATCTAGAACAAGCAAAGCTAGATATCAAGAAGAAAATGGATGAGATTGCTAAGTTACAACAAGAAGTTAGTAGTCTAAGTAATAATGGCATTCTTGATAAAATCTTAAATGATTCTTACCATCAAATTGGAAGGAGAGGACTAGGTTACAAGCCTAAAGGAAAATCTTATCAAAAACCTAGTTGGGGAAGAACACAAGTGCCAAAGAGTCAATCTATGTATGTACCTAAAGGCACAAATACATATGTACCCAAGAACAACCTAGAACAAAATCATAGAAAGAGATATGAGATTGATTCTATATGTTGTCATTACTGTTTGCGCCTTGGACACTATTCTTTTTCATGTCCTTACAAGAAAAAGGATGTCGAGTTAGTATGGGTTCCAAAACCCCCAAACTAAATGAACAAAATTAAGTTGAGATATGACCAAGGACTCTAGTTGCATATTTCTATGTCTATCTCAACTTAACATAATGGGATAACAAATTAATTCAAGTATCTAAAACTTCTAACTTGAAAATATAAAATTCTTTTAAATCTACAAAGACAAATTTTTGCCTTAATTAAAGTTCTCAAAGCATAAAGACTTAAAATATAATTAGTTGAGATTTGATCTAAATATTACTTTGATATTCATATGCTCTATCTCAACCAAGCTAAATTTTCAAATTGCATAATTGAATTGAAAATGAACTTTGTTTTTACTTGGAAACAATTACTGAAAATTGTTCTGAAATAGTACAGAACTTTTCTCGGTCGAGACACTGTCGACCGAGAAGAAATGTCGGTCGAGAAATGGTCGACCGAGCAGGTTTCTGTTGTCAAGTCTGAAATAAATCTGCTGAACTTGTTTTCAATTAACCTAGCTTGCTATAAATTTGTTATTAATGATTGATTTAACATGCAAATCAAGAATAAAACCCTGGAAGACAGTTTTTAAAGTAAGACATATTGATCTTCTGCATTATATAACATTATGAATCCTTAAACATATTGCAAAAGTGCTATAAGAAGACTGATCTTGAACATACCTCATTCATTGTTTGAAAAAGTTTCTTAAGCATGATCAATTATAAAAGTTTGTCTTAAAAATTGAAAACTTATATGAGATTATTTTTGGTTTTACTATCTAAATGGTTGGACTTAAAATTGAAATCATGATTAGTTTAACCAAGGAAATTACTGTTTTTATCTACATGGTTTTCCTAAGTACTCCTTGGAATATCTATACCAAAACCATGTGTGTTGAAATTTAGTTTAAATGATCATAATTATTGCATTTATATGTTGATCATTGTACTATGGATATGCTTCTACCTTTTATAGTGCCATGATCATTATATTTCAGTAATTTGTCTAAAATCCATATATATTTCCCATAAATAGATGATCGTTGTCATTCAACACATTATAAATATAGATGATTCTATCATTGAAAGTGAAAATTTGAAAAACAATAAAACTCTATGACATAAAGCATCTTGATAAAATAGAAAATGATTACTGTAACAATGTTTCTTAAAACAAGATTTTAATGTTTTATCCATTTGTTTGTTCTAAGAAATCAAAAGCAAGGGTACAAGGAAAAATGCTTCTAAAGTATATTATCTGAAAACAAGGGTAAATGGGATTTGATACTCGCAGTAAAGCTTATATGAATTCTCATACTAGAAATCTATCAAAATGCTTCAAATTAATTTAATCTAGCTACCTGCAGACATGAATATTTAAACAATATATACACAGGAAACTGCCTCTTGGTTGAAATCAAAGTTGACCAAGGGGCGCTATGGTCGCAGTCAAGGTTGACCTAAAATAAGCTTGACACAATGCTTATTTGGATATTATTTTCAATACTCAATCTTAGTAAAAATGTGATTTTGATAAAAGGACAAATTAAATTATGACCATAAGATTGCTCAAATATTGATAACAATAATCACATAACTCCCTTAGAAAATATATATATGCTCTACAAATTTAGTCTATCACTTGCAGCTTAAAATTCCATTCACAGTAAGTTTGTCGGTCAACAAAACATCTTGACCGAGACAAACTCGGTCGATGAATTCGTCGACCGAAAACATCTCGGTTGGCTATCTCTCTCGACCGATACACATCAGGTAAAAGCTACACGAGCGAACTCAGACATGATTCCGGTCGACAAATTGTTCGGCTGAGTGAGCGTCGGTTGACAAAATGCTCGATCAAGGCCGACCCTGTGAACCTTCATTTGTACGAATTAAAAGGCGACATTTAAAAAAAAATTGATCGTTGCCCTCGCAATGGCTACTCGATCGATCGTTGGATGACCGAGAGGCGCACCTAGGAAATGACCGTTGCAGTCATCGGTCGACAATTGGTCGACCGAAATAGGTACTGATTTGCTATAAATAGGACCAAAAATGAGCCATTTCCTCACACCTTCACATTCTCACTTCTCTAGCTCCTCTCTAGTGCATTTTTGTGCAAATCTTTAGCTTCTCTACATCCAAGACGTTCTTGCTACTTCTCCACCTCAAAGCAATGAAATGGCTTCATCATCTGCGTGTGGAAAGAAGCAAGTTGCTGGCAGGAAAGGAAGGATGGTCTCCCCACCGCCGTCGATCATCAACGACATCCCTTTCATCGACGCAGCTGCAGGCGATCGCTACCTCAGGCTCTCCTCAAGAACTCCTCTTCCACGACGGCCAGTTGACGTCATGGACTTGTACAACATCATCGACTTGGAGGATCTCTTCGAGGTGCAACATTTGACTGATTATATGAATCCCTCCTTCCCTTCCTACTCTTCCAAAGTAGTAAATGAATTCTATACCAATTTAACCCCACATCCCGATCATGACTCCTCCTCTATGGTTAATGGGTATGGATTCCACTTTACTGAGGAGGGTATTCTTGATATGCTTAACATAGACTTAGAAGAATATAAAGATTTTCTTGACCTTACCACTGAAAATCCACTCAAAAAATTCTCCCAAGATGACAATACAACTAGCCTTAGTGACAATTAAAGAGCCATTTTTCAATCCAATACAACTTGTCATGAAGATAGGGGTACCTATTACGCCATAAACCTCAAACCTGAAGCTAGGATTATCAACCTCATTGTTTCCACAAACATCCATCCTAGAGCAAATAAATATGAAGTACCCACCTTTCGTATGTATCTTATATATGCCATACTCAAACGTATTCCCATAAACTTTATTCGCATCATCCTTAAGAATATGCTTGAGTTTTCTGGCAATCCCCCTTATGCTGACTTTGTGTGCCAAATCACTCAACATTTTCTTAAGAAACATATTGAGGATCTATGTTACACATGGGATAGAAAACCTCAAAAAATAAGCAAAAATACGGTAGAAAAAATGGGAATTGATTTTGGCCACAAAAGGGCTAGGACAGAAGGGGAGACATCCACTCAAGACATACCTCCACCACCTCCTCCTACCAACCTACCCTATGATCCCATCACAAACACTCTAACGTACATTGTTGGATCCCAATATCATCTGAGTAGGCAATTAGATTACAATCACCATGCCATGACTTACTTAAACCAAAGGATACAAGATCTCTCTCTCCTAATCAACCTGATGAATATCCTTATTCTCCAAATCCTGGCATGATAAATCCATACGACCCTTCCTGCAACTACTACCAAACTCCACCTCCACCATCTCCTGATCTCACACATACTCAGTTCTCTCACATGCAACTTCAAGATATTACTGCCCATTTTTGCTTTGATCGTGTTCCCACCTTCTTGGAAGATTATGCCTTAACCAAGATTGGTGCCTTGGAGTGGTAGACATTGGTCAAGTATTATGGAGCTGAGCCCTTTCTTGGGAAAGACCCAGATATTGATGTAATACTTCGGTCTTTTCTGTGAGTTTATGAGTATTTCTTGTAATAGTTGAAATGGAATGGTTATCTCTGAAATGATTGTAATGGATATCTTTTAAGCAAGCATGTTTTATGAGTCATCTTGTAAATTGCTGAAGCACTAAGTTATTCTTAATAAACGAGTTCCTTCTATGGTTTCATTTGAACAAATACATGGACTATTGTAGTAGAGCATACAAAGGGGAGTAATATATGCAATGGATCACAAAGGGTAATTTTTTTTGCAAATAATTGAAAATTTTAATTGTGGCTAAATTTACCATTAATTGGAGTGCATTAATCCTTTGAATTTAATTGGATATCTATTTAAAGGGGAGCAATGCATAAGAAAGAAAAATACAAAGTCATACTAAATAATTATCTTGGATATCTTTTTGAAATGACAAAGGGGGAGAAATAATATAAAATCACAAACATAAAATTAGAATGAGTTTCCTAATATCTTGGCCAGCATCCACTTGCAAAACAAGAATGGCTACAAAAGGTAAATTTCAGGTATGAAACTCACATGATTTATATTTCCTTATTTTATAGGAAATGTTTGTCATATTCAAAAAGGGAGAGATTGTTGGCTAAATTGGACATTAGTATAATTCCTTTGTTTTGATGATAACAAACATTTCATTCTTGTCGATCTAACGTGTTACTTGAGTATTGCAGGAATAAGGTGGATGACAAAGAATTGGGAAATCTATATGCTTGAATTATTGTAATTTCATAAAATGTAATCAATTGTAAAACTTGTACAAATATATAATGTACAAGTACTTAGACATCATGTAAATCAAGCGTTAGATCTTCCCTAGCTAAACACCACACTTAGATAGGTCATCCCCTTCAATAGTGTCACATATGCACACTCACATACACACTTATTACTTTAATTGAAACATTGAAACAGGGTCATTCTCGATCAACAAAATCCTCAACCGAGACACTCTCGGTCGACAAACTTCTCAACCGAGAAAGATCCAAGTAGCCGTTAGACACAGCTGACAAGGTAGTTGGTAGTTGGAGATGAACGTTGCAAACACTTGCTCCTGAAAGTCTGTCGGTCGACAAACCCTCGACCGAGTAGGACTCTCGGTCGACAATTCCTCGACCGAGATGAGTTCTGACAGCACTTTCAGAATTAATTAACTAGCCGTTGCTAAAGCAGCTAAAAGTGTACCTAACGGCTAGTTAAGCACTTAGAACCCCCTAGAAAGTGTCTAGAACGTCCTTAAGCACTTGTAGGTCATTCCTATAAATAGGACATGCCTTAGGACACCTAAACTCACAAATGCTACACTTGAGCAATCCTTGAGCATACACTTGCATTAGCAATCTGTTTTGAGCAATTGAGCAATACTTGCAATTGGCTATTCTTCTCCTTTCTCTAAATTCGTGTCCTATAGGCTAGTATCTCCTATCCACCAAACCAACACTTCAATATCCATTGGTTAGGAGATCTATACGCTTGATATAGGCAAATCAAGCCTTGTGCTTCAAAGGGTAATTGTAATTTCCTTTTTCCTTTCTTGTTCACTCTTATTGCTTGTACTCTCCTTGCTACTCCTAGGGTTGGAGGCTGTGGATTGGAGAGGGTCTTGATCTTCTTGGTGAAGAAGGAGACTTTGGACTACTTCTAGAAGGCTGGTGCAACGGGAGGCTACTTCAAAGAGGAAGGCTACTTCAAGGGGGAGCTTGAAGTTACTTAAAGAAGGCTGCCTCAAGTTGGTGCAACTACTTCAAGGTGAAGGCTGTCCAAAGGGGTGTAGAAAGTATTGTATTTTATGTAAATTCCTTGAGAGGTAATAAAATTAATACTTTCAAAATCCCGGTTGGGTAAGCAACCGGGTAGTGGATTGACTGCCTTAGTATTTGCTAAGGTTGGAACCACTCTAAACACATTGTCTCCTTCTTGATATTTCAATTGTGGTTGTTTGAGTTAAATAATTATTGAAATATTTATAAAACCCTATTCACCCCCCTCTAGTGGTTTTTCAACATCAACCTTTCCATCAAGTACAAAGAACTATGGTTGACATAGTGAATGATTGCTTTCATAAACTTTTAGGATTAATCATTTTAAAGGTACTAATCATCTAGGTACTTTAGGGTTTCAACCTTTCTTCCTATCCTTGATAATCATTATTATCAATCTTTGGATCAATGGATCAATCATCACCTTAAATCTCCATAAGGTTTGATCACTTTAGACCTCCATTCGGTTTGATCATGACCTTCAAACGGTCTTGAGGTCCCACCCTCAAATGGTCTTGGGGTTAGACCTTCAAACGGTCTTGGGTTCATACCTTCAAATTTTCTTGGCCCTTAGCCCCTTAAACAGTTTTGAAACCGTTTCCTTTCAAACGGTCTTGAAGACCTTTTCCTTCTTAAACGGTTTGAAACTATTTTATCTCAAACGGTCAACCTTCACCAAACGGTCAAACCTATCAAACAGTTTTGAAACCGTTTCCTTTCAAACGGTTAACCTTTCTCAAATGGTCAACCCTTGATCCTCAAACGGTTTGAAACCGTTTGAGCACCAAACGGTTTGGGGAAACTGTTTACTCAACCAACATGAAATTGAATCAAATCAATTAGGGTTTTAATGGTTCAATTCGATTAGGGTTTGCAATTGGTAGATTATCCACTCATAGAACCTTTAGAAACCAATCAATTAAATCTATTAAATAATTATTCAACACATTAACAACCCTCCTCAAATGGTCAACCCCCTCCATTCGGTCAACCACTCCAAACGATTTGGAACCCAAACCTCCAAACGGTATGGTGAAACCGATTGGACCATATTGTTGAAAACGTTTGCAACTAAATCTCATTAAAATGTGTTCTTAAGATGATGTCATCATCATCAAGCTTCAACCCCCGAATTCTACTTCCATTTCCATGGTAGTTTCATCAAATAAGAAAAGAAATTTCAAGAAGAACAATTGAACATATTGAATTGAGGAATTGAATTCAATAACAATGAATAAGGGTTCAAGTTATATAACCCACCTTAAATTGAGATTAAAATCTTGGAGCTTCACGTCAACAAAGGTGGGAGAAGCTTTCTCAAACCACAAGGTTCGTTCCTCAAGATTTTGAGTGAAAAGGATTGGCTAGAGTTGAAGATTGAGTGAAGAAAAGAAGAAATCAAGCATTGATTTGTGATTTCCACCATGAAATCAAGGTGAAAGAAGGTCAAGAAGCTTACCAACAGGTTGTGGGTCGTCCTCCATTTTCTCCCAAGATCCCTTGGTCGTTTTGCAAGCAAGAAGTGAAAGTGGACTCGAAATTACCCTTTCAACTCATGGATAAAGGAGCATATCTATGAATTTTATTGAAAATTCCTTTAAGAGAGAGAAAGTAGGGATTATCTCCTCCATTTCCTTGCCACTTGCCCCCTTCCCTTACTTGGTTACGAGGCTATATCCTTTGACTCTTATTCCTCCTAATTATCCATGATTTAAAGAAAAGCAAATTAAGCACCTTAACCCTTATAATAATAATATCCATAAGTTAGTGGATATTTCTTTTTATTTTCTTAATGTGAATGGGTTTTCCACTCACGTCGATATTTCCATTGCCTTTGCAAGGCACTAGGACGTCCATATATGTGTATTTCAACCTCTACAATTTTGGTTGAAGGTCAATCCATTTAATATAATTATTTTTGCATTAAATTGAATTAGGGTTTCGATTATGCTTAAATCTTGATTATTTTACTATCAAGATTCTCTCTCCTTCAAAGAGGTACAAATGAGATGCCACTCTAATTTTATTTGCTCTACATTATGCCAAGAAAAATTAGGGACTATTTTGAAGTGGTAATTTACATATTGAACCTGGGTTTTTGGTAAATTGCACATTACACCAAAACTAGGTATTCATGCACAAGCATTGCTTTATCAACTCTTTCTTGGTACTCAGGATTTCACTAGCCATACCTCTGCATCATTTTCATTCTCATGATACTTCAACATTTTAGGAACATTTTATCATGCAAAATTTGCAAATTAACCCCTCAACTTGGGTAAATTGCACTTTAGTCCAAAACAAGCAAAACGTTATTTTCAACATTATTGAAAATGGACTAAAATTGAAATATGAGTTCCTCTTGAGCCTTAATTACTTTTCAAAATATAATATCAAGCATATAGTTATCTTTCTTAAACAAAACACCTAGGGTTAAAGCATAACCCAGGTCAAGGATGTTACATAATATGTGTACCTATTTATATGAAACATAATATTCAAATGATTTAATATTGAACCAACACATAATTGGAAAATAAGACCGGTAACCTAATTCTAAGAAGATAAGAAAAGTAATGACACACATATCCTAATGACTAAGCAAAACCTAATGAATCAACTAGGGTTAAGATGATGAGAACCTGATGGTGACATGTGATCTTATCTTAACCATGGTCGACCAAAGATATAGATGATCCAACAATATATGATGATTAGATTATCTTGGTTCAAGGTACACTTTAACTCTTGCTTGGCCTCCTATTTAGTATGGTTATATTTTGTGTGTACAAATACTTGGCATATGATATTGGATGAATGATTGTTTTTGTATGATATCTTGCTTGATTTTCTAAACTTACAATTATGAAACATCAAACATAATATATCTGTTCCATTATATCCAATCACTTCAACTCTTTGGTAGTACAATAATGGAAGGTAAAGTACTTCAACTCTTTTGTAGTTAAGTACTTGGAAGTGATCCAACTATTTGGTAGTAGATCACATTGCGAAATGATCCAACTCTTTGGTAGTATATCATATATGCCTTAATGCATTCAACTCTCAGGTAGTGAATGCATGGATGGTATAATGGAAAATATGCCTAAAAGACTAGTTCTCTTTTGCAATAAACATTCTTGTGTAAGTTGCCTTTGTTATATTTCTTTATTATTGCCAAATATTAATTTTATGTTATTGCCAAGTCTTATTAATGAGAGGTATATAATAAGACACGTAGGTCTACTCTGTACAATATTTTAGAATATTGTGATGACGTGTACTGCATGTAATCTTTTGTTTAGGTTGTGGATTTATGCTCTTGAAGAACCATGATATTTGAGAGTTGTGTGGCGATAAAATGTATAGGTGGACCTATTATCTTAAGATCTTGTCGTAGGTGGTAGTATATGCATGTGTAAAAGTTTATCATTCAATATGTAATATCAAATGTTGTAATAATTCATTTTGTAATTATATGTTGAATGGTGAACATGTGTTGTATGGTTTTATTCTTATTCATGAGCATGTGCTACTATTGTTTCTTGTTGACTTCCTCTAATTTTCTTCTTCTTATCCTAGCGTGTGGTGTTTAAATTGGGATTCTCACTGAGGTGAGGTTTCAATTTGGACATCACACATTAGATTAAATTCTAGAAAATCTGGGGATTTCATAGGTGGTAATCATGAACAATAAAAAACCCTGACGCTTGCTCATTATGCAACTCAAAACTAAAGAAAACCTTGAACTTTAAAAATATTTAGGGTTAGAGTAGTCAAATTTAAGAGACTATCTCTGACCTAGCCTCTAGATTAGAACCTAGGTGTCTTAGAACTAGATCAAGACTGGTGCTTGTTTTATAACAAGTCTTGAGGTGTCAATCTTTCCTTATAATGTGACGGTATGGGGTGCTACATTATTCAGAGATTATGTGCATCAAATGAAGACAAATCTAGACATATGGCGCTCGTTGTCTAGGGTAGCTACACTAGTCTACACACTATTCTCACCCCTTTCATTAAGTAACGCAGAACTAGACTCTCTAATATGTGTGGGGCACTCATTTTGTTGATTTGGTTTTGATTCATATCCGATCGAGACTCGATAGTTTTCTCTAGTTGCTTGTTTTACTCTAGAAAAACTATATAATATTTTATTATATATGTAAGTAAATACAAAAATGTGTCCCCACACATGTACGAGTAGGAGTTGGTCATGCAACCTAAGTGAAAGTGAATGACATCAGTCTAGAAGAGAGTGTAGTTCTAGATTACATGTCTAAAGCCTTGTTAGAATATGTGATAGTTAGAATGATAGATCAAATAAGTTTTGATGATATGATGTAATTTTTATGTAGATATACGTTGGTTTATCATGATCAAAGTTGGTTTTGAAAATTTGAGTTCAATTTTGAGGATTTGAGATAAGTTTTGATGATGCAAATGTGAATTCTTTTCTAATATAAGATAAACTAAGTTTGGGGAAGATGTGAATTGGCATTAGCCTCAAGCTCTTTTACAAAGGTAGACATCTAGTGTTAGGAGCAGTTTCAGGGTTAACTCCAGAGAGAACGAGTTCCATAGGGAGAAGGTCAGAGAACCTAAATTCCAAGATATGAGAATGATGAGAAATATGTGATATGATATGTCCTAAGCTACATTACTCCTGAGTGATTGAGTTGAGGAACCCTATATGTCCTTGAGTGGAACAAACCTTAGAGTCAGAGAGAGGCTAATTATATATGCATATGTGAATAAGGATATAAGAACATGCCATCTGGGTGAGGGAGAGAGTCCCAAGACCCTAGAGGAGGTAACTATGTTAGTTTCTATAAAGCCTCATTCTCGGGTTGGTGGTTCCTTGTAGAAACCTAGTGATTGTGTATAAAAGAGAGTTTTGGGTAATAGTATTTCATGGGTATAGATCTATGATAAGATATTATGATAATGACATGTCATGTTTGTCTTTGTGATTATGTGGCAAGAGCTTGTAAACATATCAATTCCAATGAGGTACACCCAAAAACCCATAGAGGGAAGATAATTATTTAGCTTATGAGATACTCACAGAGTTGAGTTCAATTAGAGAGACTAAGCGCGATACTACCCTCAGGATATGGGTCAGGAGAACCTCAATTGGACTAGATAAAGTTTCTTATATGTTTTACAAGCCACTTCTGTAAGTTGTTTATCACAACCTTCAAATAATATATGTAAGAATGTAATCTTATCTTGAGATGTAATATACAGTTTCACATGATGGAAACCTATAGATCTTTTAATAGATTTCAGTGTATAGATAGATAGACATATACATGAATGACAATTACATAACCTAGTTAGCGAATCTAGTGATGATGTCACTAATAAAGTCTGTAACCAAATATGTAAGTGATGTGAGATCATATTAATGATAAAGATCAAATGTGGTGTTAATGTTAGTTCTTAATAAAGATTTAGAATATAGTTTGACAAAAATTTAGCACAACATAAAATGATGTTGGAACCTTGATGTAATTCAGATAAATAACGTAGGTTAACCACAATTCCTTTTGAACATGATAAATGTATCTATGGAGCCCAAATCCTTAGGTAAAAATGAGTATGTGAATCTTGGAATATGAAATATGTCAGGATATAAATTGAGTTCCTAGTCCCTTATTTTGAACCTTAATGGAGGAATAGGCTTACCCTATATGCTTAAAAAACCCTCCTATTAGTGGTTTGGATATATTTCTGAGCTTTTATTTGTGGATATGTTGCACCTAGACAAGTGTCCCACATATAGATGAGAAAGTTTTGGCTTTTTGTTGGAATTGTAGAATGGCTTAATTTTGAGGAAGAATTTCTTTTGAGATGTTTATGATGTAATGGACAGGATTTTGGCTTAATTTCGAGGAAAAAATTTCTTTTAAGGTGTGTAGAATGTGATAGAATGAACCTTTTAGGACCTTGAGGTCTAATGGAATATTTGAATCCATATATTTGAGTAATTTTGAGAGTTCCAAGCATTAAGTTGGAGAGTCTCTTGATGTTGATTTCATAATTAAGAGCATTGAGTTCATGACTATTTGAGATATTTATTTGACATACTAGAAAATTGAGTTTTGACACCAAATTCGAGTACAATATGTCTTCGGTTGTGATAAAGCTATGTTAAAAACTTTAGGATAATTGGATATTCCTAGAGGAAGTTATATAGGTTCAAATTCCCTAATTTGATGATGAACTATGTAAGTTGGAACAGAGTATTTGACCCTTTAACCTAATTTTTGAGTTTAAGCTAATGTCATGGTTCCAAAGCATGAGGTGTGACGTCCCTGGATTTTCTAAAACTTAATCTGACGTGTGACATCCAAATTGAAACCCTCACCTCAGCGAGAATCCCAATTTAAACATCCCACGTGAGGCTAAGAAGAAGAAAATCAGAGGAAGTCAGAAGGAAACAATCAGTAGCACATGCACATAAACAATAATAAAACCATATACACATGTTCACCATTCAACATATAATTACAACATGAATTATTACAACATTTGATATTACATATTGAACAAAAAACTATACATATACATGTACTACATCTAAACAACATGATCTTAAGACAACAGGTCCACCTGTACATCAGCTCGCCACACAACTCTCACTGTCTCAGATCTTTAGAGCATCACCACAACCTAGACAATATTTACACGTGGTACACGTCAGCACAATATTCAAGAATATTGTACTGAGTATGCCTACGTGTCTTTTATTTACCTCTCGTCATATCTTGGCAATAAGATAAAACTAATATACTTGGCAGTAACAGAAGAATATAAGAAAAGCATATAGTTGCACAAAGATATTCATTAACAAAAGAGAACACACATATTTTAAGCACATTTTCAATTATAACATCCATGCATTTACTACCTGAGAGTTGAATGCATCAAGGCATTTATGATCACTTCCAAAGAGTTGGATCATATGTACAATGTGACCACTACCAAAGAGTTGGGTCCAAGCACACTACCAAAGAGTTGGTGCTTCCATATGTACAACGTGACCACTACCAAAGAGTTCGGTCACTTACAAGCACACTGCCATAGAGTTGGTGCTTTCATATAATGGAACAAATATATTATGTTTTGATGTGTTCATAGTAATAAGTATGGAAAATCATGCAACATATCATACAAGAACAAACATTTCAATCAATATCATATGCCAAGTTTGTACTACCATATAACACCAGCATATTGTATAATAAGCCAAGTAAGAGGTAATGGCGTACCTTCCAAAGAGACATCCTAATCACATATCCTCATGTCAACTCTAACCTCTTGGTCAAACCCTGATTAAGACAAAATCACATACTATCAGGTTCTCATCATCATACGTCTCATCTTAACCCTAAACTTATTCATTTTAGGGTTTTCTTATCTCATTATAATATCCTCATGATTACTTGTCTTATCTTCTTATAATTATGTTACTGATCTTATATTCTAGATTAGGATACATAATCTGATTACTTTGTTACATATGGTTATATGCACATGTTAACCCTGTGTTACATCATTAACCTAAAATTAGGGTTTTATAACATGTATTAAGGGTGATCTTCATATAACATGGATTTCGTTCATCATTATGATCTCATAATTAAAACTGAGGTTCTATATGCTGATATAAGCTTACTCTGTGAATTTCATCATTTATTGACCATGTATGCATTTATTGTATATTAATTAGGGTTATAAGCCCTAATTAGCAACATTAAGCAAAAAGCATGATTTCATAAATCAAAATGGTCATATCTGACATCATAAGCATTGTAAACATGATTATAGACTTACTGACCTTTTTCCACAATTTTAGGTCTTTGTTTATTATTTATTATGCATCAAAAGACCATTTTTCATCTTACAGGTTTAATCTGATATTTGTTCGTCAAAAGCCTAATATCATGCTTTCATTGTGTTCTACGTATTTTTCTGAGAATTTTGGTATATTTTATGTATTTTTCTGAGGCTCGAGCTAATTACTACGATTTAATGAAGAACTGCATATTTTTGGGAATATTACCTTATTCGGCCAATTACGCGCAGCCACATGTCCGTCCCAGGGTGCGCTCCTTTGCTTGGATTCGGTCGGTTCTTGTTGGTTTGGATGCCTGGACCCAGTTCATCCCCTCTCCTTCTTCTATCTTGAGTCTCCGCTCGACAGGTCCAGACCCGCGCGTCTCTGTTTGCGCAGGGCGCCGCCGTCTGGCCCAGCTCCGGCGAGCAATGGCTCTGGATTGAGTGCTCCTAGTTGGCTCTTAGGGCTGCCAACACCATCGGCGACCTCTGCTTGACTGCCACGGCTGCTCAGATTCGCTGTTCCATCTCTAGGACTCCGGATCGCTAAGACCTCCGGCCATGGCAGCCACCATGGCGCCAGAAAAAGGGGGAAGTACCCTTCACAAGCCCAATCCTCACGGATACGAGTCCAAAAGCTCCGCAAGATCACCTCAAACTCATCTACAATCACTGTTCTTGGCAATCAGCACTGCACCCTGGCCCCGAGCTTCATCTTCAAGCTCCAACCAAAAAGGTTTGGCCGACCAGAGAACCACCTTCGCAGGGAACACAAGTGCATGTTCTCATTTTCTCTGACCTCGGGCTTCCTTTTCCTTTCCTTATCCTCCTCCGAGCTACCTACTTTCTTTCTCCTCTAATCTCATCCACCATCTGCTCTGTGTGCTAGAGAGTCACTGGCAATGGAGGGCTCGTCCTCTCTATTGGAGTGGTGAGGCAGTTCGCCCAAGGGGTCAAATGGGAGCTCATCCCTGTCCGAAGCCAACTGTCCAGTTGGATATCTTGCTCACTCCCAAGATCGACGAGATGGTAGAGGCAGTCGTGGCCTCATCCGTCCCCATGTTTTCTGTCCAAACTGCTAGAGGTTGAGGGCAAGCACACATCCCTCAGATCCCTAATGTACTGTCCAGATTGCAGCTAAGAACAGGCCAAACTGTGGCATCTAAAGGCTGTTTGGTGCGGCCACTAGATCATAGATCTAGGGTCAAGAATGAGCCACGCAAGCCCAATCAAAGTACAGGGCGCGTGACACTGAAAACAAGCCCCAACTTAGGTCCATAAACATCAAATAAGCACATTATTTCACCAACTTCAAACATACATAACTTTCTCTAGGATGCTCCAATTGCCACCAAATTTTAACCATAGCTTCCTTACCTATCGATCTACCTTCTATTAAAGTTTGGTGACAAAACTCATCTATTAGACCATTCCATTAAATACCTCAAAAAGACATAAAATTAAGGATCCTAATCATAATATCAACATCAAACAACACACCTACTTAGTCAAAAGCTTGGAACCCTCAATCTATCTCAATATTAGGATTTCACTGAAGTCATTGGACATTTAGATTCCCAAAAGACCACTTCATCACATCCTACACACCTTAAAAGATATTCCATCCTCGGAATTAAACCATAAAACCCACTTTGTCACATCATATACATCTTAAAAGAACTTTCGTCCTCGAAAGTCAACCATATTCGTACTCCAAGGAAAACTACCATGACTTCATCCACATGTAGGCACTATTCTATGTGTAACCTATCCGCAAGGTTACCTAGACCCATGTATCCGAAGCACTATTAGGAGGTTTCAAAGGCATGAAGGGTGAAACCTCACTCCATAGAAGGCTCAAACAAGGGTTTAGAAGCTTAGTTTATGTCACTACATATCTCATATGTTAGGATCACAATCTTATCATTACCCATGCATTAGGGTTCCCACATCATATTACCATGTTCTAAAGGAGTTAACTAATATTAACTCATACATCAAGGTGTCATCAACATTATATTGTGCTAATTATCAAACTATATATTTCATCTTTATTATGTACTAAGATTAACACATCATGTAACATTCTTCATTCATATGATCTTGTTTTATTGCTCATGGTAAATTGTAGGATTTATTAGTGATTTCATCACAAGATTAAACAAAAGTTCTCATTACTCGTCATTATCCATGTATATGGTTAACCATTTATGCATTGATATGTACTAAAAGATTTCCATATTTCCTTCATGTCATATACTTGTTTAACATATAGATATCAAAACACACTCATATAGACATTATACTAAGGTTGTGCTTAAACATCATATACAAGTGGCTCATCCAACATATATCAAAACTTTTATCTAGTCCAACTGAGGTTCTTCTAACCCATACAATGAGGGTAGTATCGTGCTCAGTCTCTCTGAGCTAACTCAACCCCATGAGTATCTCATATGCATATACTTTATCTTCCCTCTTTCATCTAGGGTTACCAGGTCTACCTCATTGACACTAGTGATAACTTCATTAGCTCTAGCCACATAGCACAAAACAAAACATGATATGCCATACTCTTCATAGATCTCTAACCATGAAACATGCTTACCCAAAACATGCTTATATACACCACTAGATTCCTATGTGGGAAACCACCAACCTGAGCATGAGGCTTCACAGAAACTAACATAGCTACCTCCTCCAGGGTTTTGGGCTCTCTCCCTCACCCAGATGGTAGGCACTCATATTCATATTCATATTCATATATGCACATATAACTAGCCTCTCTTTGTCTCTAGGGTTTGGTCTTCCCAAGGACATCTAGGGATCACCAAAACTATAGGAATCATGCATAAAGCAACTCAACTCAATCACTCAGGAGTATTCTAGTTTAGGACATATCATATCACATATCTCATATTTCTCATATCATGGAGTCTAGGTTCTCTGACCTTCTCCCTGTGGGTCTCTCTCTCTCTTGAGCTAATCCCCAAACTGGTCCTAACACTAGAGGTCCTCCTTTGTAAAAGAGCTTGAGGCTCATGCTGACTCACAATGTAACACCCCTGACCTGGGTTACGAGCTAACCCTAGGTGTTTTGCCTAATTATGAAATTATATGGTTGAAATTATCCTTTAATATATAATTAAAGCTTTTATGGAACATATGTTTCCATTTCTGTCCCTTATAAACCAATGTTGAAGTATTGTTTGCAATACAGGGACCTATGTGCAAATTGCCCAATAAGAGGGGTTAACTTGCAATTATCACATGTTTATATGTTCTTTTAATGTTGAGACAACATAAGAATAAATATGATGAGGTTTGAGGGATTTCCCAAGCTTGAGCACCAAGGTGCAGCTGTGGAAGCAACCCCTGTACTTGAAAACCCTAAATTGGTGTAAAATGCAATTTACCCAATTTGAAGGGTGCAACTTATAAAATATATCATCTAAAATATCTTTTATGAATTTTAGCATCTTTTAGAAGTGGAATGATGAAAAGGTCACTCCATTTGAATAATCATATAATAAAGAACACCTTTGTGATTGAATAATCAAGGTGTATGTATAATAGCCCTTTTATGTGTATACTTTAGTGATGGGTTGATCCTCTTTGCCTTCAATTCTTGACCTTAGAAGGAGTTTGTCCTTAGAAATAAGATGTGGGGACGTGCAAGGAAGAAAGGAAGGACTTAGATGAGAAATGAGGAAAACATATGTCCTTATGTTGAAAATTCACCTAAGTATATATATGCCACTTTTCTCACTTAGCAAGGGAACGACCCTCTCCCTTTCATTTCTTTTCCCCTTGCTCAAACCGACTAAGGAGAGCTCAGGAGCACAGGATAACGACCAGGGGAGTTCAAGGTAGGTTTGGATCATTTCTTTTGCTTAAATTCATGGATGAAACTCGAATTCAAGGTCAAATTCATGGCTAGCTCACTGAGCTCTATCTTTCTAGCCATCTCTTCTCAACTTTCCTTGGAGGATTCACCTTGGCCGACCTGTGGAGCTTCTAGGATGCCATTAAAGGCTTGGAGCTCAAGGAACAACCTTTAGGCGGGTTTTATAACTCTAAACTTTATGCTTTGATTATACATCTTTCTCTATGCATATAGTTGCTAGTTCTTCTTCTTCCCTATCTTCCCTTGCATCCTTGCAAGCAAAATCGTGAAGAACTATTACTGTTCTTGAGGTAGAAGATAAGGGAGTTAATTCCTATGCTTATCCACGGTTTTCCACTTTACGAAACGGTCCCAACCTTTTTGCTCATACGGTTTGAAACCGTTTGGTGGGCAAACGGTTTCAGGGTCGTATGAAGGCAAACGGTCTTCAAAACCGTTTGTCCGCGTTGACCAAGCAAAGAACGTATTGGAATCCTGTTCATAATTATGTAGGATAATCACCCACAATATTTGAGAGGTTAACTCCAAAGGAATCGTGAGATATGAGCAAATCAATTAGCAAAACCAATTGAATTAAGTTCTGATTTTCTATCTGTTTAATTTGCCCTTTTTGGGAAAATGGTCTCAAGACCGTTTAATATGGTTGACCAAACATTGATCATTTGGTATTACTGTTCATAATGATGTTAATTAAAGACTCACCAAATTTGAGGGATTAGTTCCAAACGAGTCATGAGTTGAAGGATGATTAATAGGGAAAACCCTAATTGAAATCAGTGCTGAATTTCCAATAAGTTAATTAGTGATTTTGGGTTGATTAGCCCAAACGGTCTCAAGACCGTTTGGGGAATCATCCAAACGGTCTCAAGACCATTTGGGGATCACCCAAGACTGTTTAGAGGTCTGGGGTCAAGTATAGGTGACTAATTGAAGGTCCAAAGGTACCAAATCATATTGCAATTAAGTATTGATGTGATGATCAACTCAATAGATCAAACCTTGATGAATTTTCACTAGAGTCCAAAGGATGGATGGGAAAACGGTCTCAAGACCGTTTGGAATTCATCCAAACGGTCTCAAGACCGTTTGGTGTCAACCCAAGACCGTTTGGAGGTCTAGGGTTAAGGTAATTTGATCAATTGAGGGCCCAATTACAGTGGGTTATTGAAATAATCAAATTGCTGTTTTCTAAGTATAGATCTTGTTGAGTTTTGGGTTGAAGGACCCAAACAGTCTCAAGACCATTTTGGGGTTCCTCCAAACGGTCTCAAGACCGTTTGGGCACAACCCAAGACCGTTTGGAGATCTAGGGTTGAGATAATCTAATGGTTTGAAGGTCCAATTGCAATAAGTTGATGAATTGATAAAAATGCTGATTTTAGACCTAATTGGAGTTCAATCCTAGTCCAACCGACTTGGTTTTTTGTCAAACTTTGGGCAAACGGTCTCAAGACCGTTTGGATGATGTCCAAACGATATCAAGACCGTTTGGGCCAAGTTTGGGCCCAATTGGAGGTCAATTGATAGGTTCAACCTTGAATTGATTCACATTGTTGAATATTGATGACCATCTGATTTGAAACCCTAATTGAATTAGAATCAACCCTAATTGGCTTTCAATTGAGGGTCAATTTGATGTCCAATTGATTAAGGCTAATCTTGGTTAACTCAATTTATAAGTGGTTATCATGGATTTGGTTAATTGAGGGATTCAACATACATATCCATGACCAATTGTAACTTTTGAACCACTTTGGAGGTCCAAACGGTTTGAGCCCATTTGGACCAAACGGTCTCAAGACCGTTTGGATCCAAATGGTCTCAAGACCGTTTGAGGCCAAAAGGTCTCAAGACTTTTTAAGGCCAAATGGTCTCAAGACCGTTTGGGCTCAAACGATCTCAAGGTCGTTTGGCCCAATCGATCTCAAGGCACTTTGATCAAACGGTTTCAAACCGCATGAGCTTCAAACGGTTTGAAAGTCAAAATGGTCAACACACCCAAACGGTCTCAAGACCGTTTGAGGGCAAATGGTCTCAAGACCGTTTGAGGGCAAACGATCTCAAGACCGTTTGACACCAAACGGTCTCAAGACCGTTTGGTGGTTGAAGGTTGAAACTGTTTGAAGGTTTTCAAGGTGGTTTGTACTTAATCAATTGGTGGTGTAATTGGTTCAATGGTGATCCAATCTAAACCCTAATGGTAACCTAAGTCATTAAGGGACTAAGTGATTAATGAGTTGACCCATGATGGAGATCATGAGGTAAATTACCAAAATACCCGTGAAGGGTTTAATTGGGTAATACCTTATTCTAGTCAAACCCTAATCACACGATAGTGATGTTTTGGCTTATGCTAGTCAAAGAGGACTTAACCCAACCTGATCTAGAGTGGTGTTATCACCATCTACTAGTAATAGGAGAGAGAAAGTATCCTAAGAGAGAGAAAGTATCCTAAGAGAGAGAAAGTACCCTTTTATGGTGGTAACCCAAGTAAGATACCTTCAATACACATGAATGTGCATGATTAGGGTATGATCCACATATGTGAGATCATGGAAACCCTAATTATGATGTTTAGTGAATCTTAATCTTATCTAAGAGCTTTAATGATGATGTTTCTCATACATGATGATGTTATGAGTTCAATTCACCATGAGGTGAATAGTAAACCCTAATAATAGGGTAATGACATGTGATGTGATTAGTAAACCCTAATTTATGGAGATGTTTATAAGGTAATACCTTTAAATAAAGTATAGTCAAATCAATGAGTATGATGTGTTCACACCATGATAAGATTGAGAAGTGAATTCATACCTTGAATTGATAATCATTATGATGTTCAATAAATGTTGTATTTAAGGCAAATACTCACCATACCCTGGTATGCTTCCAAGGATGGCAGAGTTGCATACTAGTATTGGACTAATAATCCAAAAAATAAATATTAACAATGAAGGATGGGGTATGTTAACCTTAGTCCTGTGTCATGCTTTTAGGTATAAAACCTTGTGAACAAGTTACCAAATATGATGTCTTATAAGATAAGGAGATTGCAATAACCTTAATTTGTATAGGGTGAAACCCTATTTCCAGTTATGCTTTTAAGCATAAATCCTCATGATTGAAGTATGAAATGAGGAATCAATATTCCTAATCATAAGTAAAGGAAATGAATAACCCTAATTGATGAATATTGGGGAACTTGACTCTTCTAAGAGTTTGAAAGTGTAACTTGTAGAATGAATTGTTTACTGTTATCAGTTGAATTAACCATGCAGGATGTCATGAGATGATGATGATATCCAGGTATGAATTATGAAACTATATTCATTGAAAGCATGCTTTAGCTTTATGAATAGTGATATATCCTGATGCCTTGTCAATGGCAACCTATGAATTAAATGGGTTGTGAGAGCCATAAATACCATCAAGGTCATGCTTTAGAGATGATTTTTGATGAATGTATTGAGAAATGATGATTGATAAGAGTTAGACTTGTTACATTTAGTACTCTCATTTTATAGTTGTTATGCCAATGTTATTGTTTGAAGAACAATGTATGATGTTGAAAGAATACTGAATGTACCTAACTAATCAAGTGAAATGTAGAGCCCTGATCATAGATCCATCATTGTCAAATACCAAATGATGGTGAAACAGGTTTTCCCAAGGGAACTCCTGAATCACATACTCTTGAGTATGTGGGGGAAATGGATGCGTAAATCCTTACATCCTAGTGTAGGAATTGATATCGTCAATCCTTCACTACAAAACCAAATGGTGAGATGTATCACAAATCTCCCAAAGAAAACACAAACACCGCATCGGTGAGAAATTAACAAGAAATCTTCCGATGACAAAGAGAGTACAGAACGCCACTGTAACTCTAAAATAGTGAAGGACCAGATTACCCTAGTAAGCTATAACAACAGACGTCCTGCAAGATGTCCTGCAAGCAATCCTCTAACTGACTGAGGAAGATGAGGTCTTAAGAATCCGGCTCTTTTAATGACCTATGTATGATACTGATGTGACTTCTTAGCGATCAGTTGGAGTATGAGTGGTATGCCTCATCTCCACAGGGCATAATAATGTTTGTAAAACATAATCAACCGCGTAGTATATCTGCTTAGGTTAAACTACGAGGAACAATGTTTGGTGTTACATTGTTTACATTAAAGATCTGTTCAGATATTTTGTATACATATCCTTTATATGCTTTAAAGACATGACTGCTTAAGTAGAAGTTGCTTCACTTGATATTAAACCTGTGTTGTATGATTTATGATATCTTGTCTATGATATTCCTTAATGTGATAATAAAGCTTCTAGTTGAGAGTTATAACTCTCGCTGGGACAATTTGTATATTGTCTCACTCCGTAGATTTTAACTCTTTTTAGGTGGTCGTCGAAGACGAAGGAGATCGTTTAAGGATGAGAAACAATGACAACAACAGTACCAGGGGCAACAGTGAATCTCAGGTGGAGATACTGGCTGCTGAGTTATGTAGTTAGATAGTCCTATGTCGTCTCTGTACTCTCAGGTCCTAGGAATCAGTGGTTTGAGTTTTTGGTGTTGGCTCCTGAGATTTTGAATCATGTTGTATATAACTACTCAAGAAGTGGTTTAACAGAAATGTAAACTATTTACTTGGTTTCTTATAAAAAGGAGTTTTATAATTTCCAGATCTTGTCTCAAAAATTTTAATTTCCAGTAATTTTTCATATTCCGCAACTAATCAAATGCTTCCGCTAAGTTTAAATCGTGTTTATATCGTGGTTTTGGATATCGGAGCCCATAATTAAGTGGTATCAGAGCTCTAGGTTCGCCGAGTCTACAGAGACATAGGACTTAGGATGTTGAGTCTGTCTTTAGTGTTTCTTCCTCATCTAATAGAATCTTCTGCTCCTCAGGAGAAGAAGACATATAAGGACGAGGAGTTTGTTGCAGAAAGAAACAATGCTACACCTAGAAGAAGTGCAGAGGAGAAAACAGTAGAGGAACACTTACCTGAGGTTCCCCTAGTTAATCCAACCATGATAAGGAATCCTTCCTTAGGAATCACTGTTGGAGAATTTAGGGCAACCATGATGTACCTAGTGGACCAAACACTAGCAGTACAACCCAGATTGCCATCTCCTAATGATGATGTTTTGGATATCCATAGGATATGTAACCCTTAGTAGCAGGTTGAAGCGGAAGTAAATAATGAAGATTTGAACTCAGAGCAAGCCTATACTCAGCCTCAGCCTAATGAATCAATCCGCAGTAATGTAGGGATTAGAATACAGCCAGAAACCAGGACCTGTTATGACTGTGGGAAGCCAGGACATATCAGATCTAATTGTCTAGAAAGGATATATAGAGGAAGAGTTGGGAAAAGGCCTATCCAAACCCAGAAGAAAAGGCCTGGAATTCCCAAAAGGAAGAAGTTTCTGATGTCCCCAACACAACCAGAACCTAGTACATCAAGGCAACGATTATCCAGAAAGGATAAACGACAATTGGAGAAAATCTGCTACAACTGTGGTAAGGTGGGGCATGTGATGAAGTACTGTCAAATTAAGCCTGTCAGTGTGACACAACTTCCAAAACAAGACAACAAGGATCACAGAGAAGGCAATTTCAAGGAGCAGCTCAAGGACGTGGACAAGCGTCCCAAGCTGGATCATCTGCACCAAATCAACCACAGACAATAGTGAGGTTCTTTGCTATGAACCCACCTGATGCAGTGGTCGATCCACGGGTTGTGACAAGTCAGATGAACTTTTATATTCTGATATGTCTAAATCCTGTGTAATATTTGTTCTAATTGACCCGGGTGCTACGCACTCTTTTATCACTCGAAGAGTGATCCGTAACTGCAATATGACATTCAGTCATAGGGCAGGAAGTTGTTGTTGGAGACTCCGTTGAGTGAGTCTGTTGTTATGCAGGAGGTATGATCTCCCTGCATCCTTTTCTTTTCTAATCATCGCATTCGAGTGGATCCAATACCTTGATATGCAAGGATTTGATAGAATCCTCGAGCCATGATCGATTAGACAAGATAAATGGTATTTCTTATAAATCTCTTTATGATCTTTGGACAAGTTAAAATAGTAATTGATTGAACTATTCTTTGATTGGTCTCATAAAAGATTTCAATGATGCATCAGATATAATCATTTTATAATACATGTTTACTTCTATAAGAAGAAAATGTATTAAAGAATTGATCTGGATGTAGGATTCAATAAAAGTTAATAATTATGTATGTAAGGATGGAAAAAGAGAAGGAACATAGTAATATACAAGTACATATTTTCTTACCTCAGTAATCATATACCCTGGCTAAGTATAAATTTACTGATGATGAAGTAAATATGGGAACTTTGAAGTTGTTATCTTTTGATTACTCTGATCAAGTAGTCAATCTGAAACAACTTAAAGAGCATCATAAGATAAGAAAAATGAGAATAAATAAGGTCAACCATGATTAGTAATGATTGAAAGAATATATGTAATGAGCAATTTCCCATGATAAAAGGAAGAAAGAGATATAAAGTTTTGATAAACAAGTAATTAATACCAAAGATAGAATGTTAAGAACATCCCTTGTTAGGGGTTTATGTTCTTGAATAAAGATAGAATTTTAAGAACATCCCTTGTTAGGGATTTATGTTTTTAAAATAAACATATCTTCTCCAGAATGTCTGATAAGTAAATCTTTGTTTGACAAGAAAAATTTTTCTCTATGATAAGAATGTGTAACTGATAAGATGGTTAATACATATAATAAAGGGAGTTAGTATGCTAATTATCAGATGTGATGATACACTCAGGGTGAAAAGGCCTTATATGGTCTTGAATAAATATCAGGGCTTGAATTTAATCCTAAAGAATGTTGATCAAAATTCTATAACGTCTCCCTGAAAATGGTATGTTACCCAAGGATGTAACAATGTGTATGTTGAAACAATATCTGCTTTCCCTTTTTCTTCCTGATATTTTGGGGATGAAATCCTTGTTAGGGGTTTATGATTTGTAACACCGCTGACTTGGGTTACGAGGTAACCCTAGGTGTTTTGCCTAATTATGAAATTAGATGGTTGAAATTATCCTTTAATATATAATTAAAGCTTTTATGGAACATATGTTTCCATTTCTGTCCCTTATAAACCAATGTTGAAGTATTGTTTGCAATACAGGGACCTATGTGCAATTTGCCCAATCAGAGGGGTTAACTTGCAATTATCACATGTTTATATGTTCCTTTAATGTTGAGACAACATAAGAATAAATATGACGAGGTTTGAGGGATTTCCCAAGCTTGACCACCAAGGTGCAGCTGTGGAAGCAACCCCTGTACTTGAAAACCCTAAATTGGTGTAAAATGCAATTTACCCAATTTGAAGGGTGAAACTTATAAAATATATCATCTAAAATATCTTGTATGACTTTTAGCATCTTTTAGAAGAGGAATGATGAAAAGGTCGCTCCATTTGAATAATCATATAATAAAGAACACCTTTGTGATTGAATAATCAAGGTGTATGTATAATAGCCCTTTTATGTGTATACTTTAGTGATGGGTTGATCCTCTTTGCCTTCAATTCTTGACCTTAGAAGGAGTTTGTCCTTACAAATAATATTTGGTGACGTGTAAGGAAGAAAGGAAGAACTTAGATGAGAAATGAGGAAAACATATGTCCTTATGTTGAAAATTCACCTAAGTATATATATGCCACTTTTCTCACTTAGCAAGGGAACGACCCTCTCCCTTTCATTTCTTTTCCCCTTGCTCAAACCGACTAAGGAGAGCTCAGGAGCACAGGAGAACGACCAGGGGAGTTCAAGGTAGGTTTGGATCATTTATTTTGCTTAAATTCATGGATGAAACTCGAATTCAAGGTCAAATTCATGGCTAGCTCACTTAGCTCTATCTTTCTAGCCATCTCTTCTCAACTTTCCTTGGAGGATTCACCTTGTCCGACCTGTGGAGCTTCTAGGACGCCATTAAAGGCTTGGATCTTGGAATCTTGTAGCTCAAGGAACAACCTTTAGGCGGGTTTTATAACTCTAAACTTTATGCTTTGATTATACATCTTTCTCTATGCATATAGTTGCTAGTTCTTCTTCCCTATCTTCCCTTGCATCCTTGCAAGCAAAATCATGAAGAACTGTTACTGTTCTTGAGGTAGAAGATAAGGGCGTTAATTCCTATGCTTATCCACGGTTTTCCACTTTACTAAACGGTCCCAACCTTTTTGCTCATACGGTTTGAAACCGTTTGGTGGGCAAATGGTTTCAGGGTCGTATGAAGGAAAACGGTCTTCAAGACCATTTGGCCGCATTGACCATGCAAAGACCGTATGGGAATCCTGTTCATAATTATGTAGGCTAATCACCCACAATATTTTAGAGGTTAACGCCAAAGGAATCGTGAGATATGAGCAAATCAATTAGCAAAACCAATTGAATTAAGTTCTGATTTTCAATCTGTTTAATTTTCCCTTTTTGGGCAAACGGTCTCAAGACCGTTTAAGATGGTTGACCAAACGTTGACCATTTGGGATTACTGTCATAATTATGTTAATTAACGACTCACCAAATTTTAGGGATTAATTCCAAACGAGTCATGAGTTGAAGGATGATTAATAGGGGATTTAGGGTTGATTAGCCCAAACGGTCTCAAGACTATTTGGGGAATCATCCAAATGGTCTCAAGACCGTTTGGGGATCACCCAAGACCGTTTAGAGGTCTGGGGTCAAGTATAGTTGACCAATTGAAGGTCCAAAGGTACCAAATCATATTGCAATTAAGTATTGATGTGATGATCAACTCAATAGATCAAACCTTGATGAATTTTCACTAGAGTCCAAAGGATGGATGGGAAAACGGTCTCAAGACCGTTTGGTGTCAACCCAAGACCGTTTGGAGGTCTAGGGTTAAGGTAATTTGATCAATTGAGGGCCCAATTACAGTGGGTTATTGAAATAATCAAATTGCTATTTTCTAAGTATAGATCTTGTTGAGTTTTGGGTTGAAGGACCCAAACGGTCTCAAGACCATTTTGGGGTTCCTCCAAATGGTCTCAAGACCATTTGGTCACAACCCAAGACCGTTTGGAGGTATAGGGTTGAGATAATCTAATGGTTTGAAGGTCCAATTGCAATAAGTTGATGAATTGATAAAAATGCTGATTTTAGACCTAATTGGAGTTCAATCCTAGTCCAACCGACTTGGTTTTTGGTCAAACTTTGGGCAAACGGTCTCAAGACCATTTGTATGATGTCCAAATGATCTCAAAACCGTTTGGGCCAAGTTTGGGCCCAATTGGAGGTTAATTGATAGGTTCAACCTTGAATTGATTCATATTGTTGAATATTGATGACCATCCGATTTGAAACCCTAATTGAATTAGAATCAACCCTAATTAGCTTTCAATTGAGGGTCAATTTGATGTCCAATTGATTAAGGCTAATCTTAGTTAACTCAATTTATAAGTGGTTATCATGGATTTGGTTAATTGAGGGATTCAACATACATATCCATGACCAATTGTAACTTTTGAACCACTTTGGAGGTCCAAACGGTTTGAGCCCATTTTGACCAAACGGTATCAAGACCGTTTGGATCCAAACGGTATCAAGACCGTTTGGGGCCAAATGGTCTCAAGACCGTTTGGGCTCGAACGATCTCAAGGTCGTTTGGCCCAATCGATCTCAAGGCACTTTGATCAAACGGTTTCAAACCGCATGAGCTTCAAACGGTTTGAAAGTCAAAACGGTCAACACACCCAAACGGTCTCAAGACCGTTTGAGGGCAAACGGTCTCAAGACCGTTTGACACCAAACGGTCTCAAGACCGTTTGGTGGTTGAAGGTTGAAACTGTTTGAAGGTTTTCAAGGTGGTTTGTACTTAATCAATTGGTGGTGTAATTGGTTCAATGGTGATCAAATCTAAACCCTAATGGTAACCTAAGTCATTAAGGGACTAAGTGATTAATGAGTTGACCCATGATGGAGATCATGAGGTAAATTACCAAAATACCCTTGAGGGGTTTAATTGGGTAATACCTTGTTCTAGTCAAACCCTAATCACATGATAGTGATGTTTTGGCTTATGCTAGTCAATGAGGACTTAACCCAACCTGATCTAGAGTGGTGTTATCACCATCTACTAGTAAGAGGAGAGAGAAAGTATCCTAAGAGAGAGAAAGTATCTTAAGATAGAGAAAGTACCCTTTTATGTTGGAAACCCAAGTAAGATACCTTCAATACACATGAATGTGCATGATTAGGGTATGATCCACCTATGTGAGATCATGGAAACCCTAATTATGATGTTTAGTGAATCTTAATCTTATCTAAGAGCTTTAATGATGATGTTTCTCATACATGATTATGTTATGAGTTCAATTCACCATGAGGTGAATAGTAAACCCTAATTTTAGGGTAATGACATGTGATGTGATTAGTAAACCCTAATTTATGGAGATGTTTATAAGGTAATACCTTTAAATAAAGTATAGTCAAATCAATGAGTATGATGTGTTCACACCATGATAAGATTGAGAAGTGAATTCATACCTTGAATTGATAATCATTATGATGTTCAATAAATGTTGTATTTAAGGCAAATACTCACCATACCCTGGTATGCTTCCAAGGATGGCAGAGTTGCATACTAGAATTGGACTAATAATCCAAAAAGGAAATATTAACAATGAAGGATGGGGTATGTTAACCTTAGTACTGTGTCATGCTTTTAGGTATGAAACCTTGAGAACAAGTTACCAAATATGATGTCTTATAAGATAAGGAGATTGCAATAACCTTAATTTGTATAGGGTGAAACCCTATTTCCAGTTATGCTTTTAAGCATAAATCCTCATGATTGAAGTATGAAATGAGGAATCAATATTCCTAATCATAAGTAAAGGAAATGAATAACCCTAATTGATGAATATTGGGGAACTTGACTCTTCTAAGAGTTTGAAAGTGTAACTTCTAGAATGAATTGTTTACTGTTATCAGTTGAATTAACCATGCAGGATGTCATGAGATGATGATCATATCCAGGTATGGATTATGAAACTATATTCATTGAAAGCATGCTTTAGCTTTATGAATAGTGATATATCCTGATGCCTTGTCAATGGCAACCTATGAATTAAATGGGCTGTGAGAGCCATAAATACCATCAAGGTCATGCTTTAGAGATGATTTGTGATGAATGTATTGAGAAATGATGATTGATAAGAGTTAGACTTGTTACATTTAGTACTCTCATTTTATAGTTGTTATGCCAATGTTATTATTTGAAGAACAATGTATGATGTTGAAAGAATACTGAATGTACCTAACTAATCAAGTGAAATGTAGAGCCCTGATCATAGATCCATCATTGTCAGAGACCAAATGATGGTGAAACAGGTTTTCCCAAGGGAACTCCTGAATCACATACTCTTGAGTATGTGGGGGAAATGGATGCGTAAATCCTTACATCCTAGTGTAGGAATTGATACCGTCAATCCTTCACTACAAAACCAAATGGTGAGATGTATCACAAATCTCCCAAAGAAAACACAAACACCGCATCGGTGAGAGATAAACAAGAAATCTTCCGATGACAAAGAGAGTACAAAATGCCACTGTAACTCTAAAATAGCGAAGGACCAGATTACCCTGGTAAGTTATAACAGCAGACGTCCTACAAGATGTCCTGCAAGCAATCCTCTAACTGACTGAGGAAGATGAGGTCTTAAGAATCCGGCTCTTTTAATGACCTATGTATGATACTGATGTGACTTCTTAGAGATCAGTTGGAGTATGAGTTGTATGCCTCATCTCCACAGGGCATAATAATGTTTGTAAAACATAATCAACCGTGTAATATATCTGCTTAGGTTAAACTACGAGGAACAATGTTTGGTGTTACATTGTTTACATTAAAGATCTGTTCAGATATTTTGTATACATATCCTTTATATGCTTTAAAGACATGACTGCTTAAGTAGAAGTTGCTTCACTTGATATTAAACCTGTGTTGTATGATTTATGATATCTTGTCTATGATATTCCTTAATGTTATAATAAAGCTTCTAGTTGAGAGTTATAACTCTCGCTGGGACAATTTGTATATTGTCTCACTCCGTAGATTTTAACTCTTTTTAGGTGGTCGTCGAAGACGAAGGAGACCGTTTAAGGATGAGCAACAACGACAACAACAGTACCAGGGGCAGCAGTGAATCTCAGGTGGAGATACTGGCTGCTGAGTTATGTAGTTAGATAGTCCTATGTCGTCTCTGTACTCTCAGGTCCTAGGAATCAGTGGTTTGAGTTTTTGGTGTTGGCTCCTGAGATTTTGAATCATGTTGTATATAACTACTCAAGAAGTGGTTTAACAGAAATGTAAACTGTTTACTTGGTTTCTTATAAAAAGGATTTTATAATTTTCAGATCTTGTCTCAAAAATTTTAATTTCCAGTAATTTTTCATATTCCGCCACTAATCGAATGCTTCCGCTAAGTTTAAATCGTGTTTATATCGTGGTTTTGGAGATCGGAGCCCACACACAACTTGTCTTAACTTAACTTATCTCATCTCATAAAAGGACGCATACTTGCGTCATCAAAACTTATCTCAAATCCTCAAACTGAACTTAAGTCCTCAAAGACAATCATAAATCATCTTAATCATCTTATATCATCTATATAAGACTTACATCATATCAGCAAAACTTACATCATCTATCATATATATTCCAAACAAGGCTCTAGACATCTAATCTAGAACTACTCTCTCTTCTAGACTGATGTCATTCTCTTTCACTTTGGTTGCATGATCACCTCCTACTCGTACATGTATGGGGACACATTTTTGTAATACATATACATAATAAAACATTATATAGTTTTTCTCCGATAAAACAAGCGTCAGAGAAAACTATCGAGGTTCAATTCATTTGGAATCAAAAACCAAATCCAGAAACGAGTGTCCCACACATAGTAGAGAGTACAGTGCCATGAAAACTAGTGAAAAGGGTGAGAATAAGGGGTAGACTAGTGTAGCTACTCTAGACAACATGCACAATATGTCTAGGGTTTCTCTTCCCTTGATGCACGTCATTTCCAAATAGTACAATGTCCCATACCGCTGCACTACAAGGAAAGAACGACATCTAAGGACTTGCTGCTCAACAAGCACCAGTCTAGACCTAGTTCTCGGACATCTAGGTGCTAACCTAGAGGCTAGGTCAGATATAGTCTCTAAAAGACGACTAATCTAACCCTAAAAGATTATTAAGTTCATGGTTCTTTAGTTTTGTGTTGTATAATGAGCAAATGTCAGGCTTTGCTATTGTTCATGCTCTGATACCACCTGTGACGTCCCCGGATTTTCTAAAACTTAATCTGATGTGCGACGTCCAAATTGAAACCCTCACCTCAGCGAGAATCCCAATTTAAACATCCCACATGAGGCTAAGAAGAAGAAAATCAGAGGAAGTCAGAAGGAAACAATCAGTAGCACATGCACATGAACAATAATAAAACCATATACACATGTTCACCATTCAACATATTACAACATGAATTACTACAACATTTGATATTACATATTGAACATCAAACTATACATATACATGTACTACATCTAAACAACAGGATCTTAAGACAACAGGTCCACCTGTACATCAGCTCGCCACACAACTCTCACTATCCCGGATCTTTAGAGCATCACCACAACCTAGACAATATTTACATGCGGTACACGTCAGCACAATATTCAAGAATATTGTACTGAGTACACCTACGTGTCTTTTATTTACCTCTCGTCATATCTTGGCAATAAGATAAAACTAATATACTTGGCAGTAATAGTAGAATATAAGAAAAGCATATACTTGCACAAATATATTCATTAACAAAAGAGAACACACATATTTTAAGCACATTTTCCATTATATCATCCATGCATTTACTACCTGAGAGTTGAATGCATCAAGGCCTTTATGATCACTACCAAAGAGTTGGATCATATGTACAATGTGACCACTACCAAAGAGTTGGGTCCAAGCACACTACCAAAGAGTTGGTGCTTTCATATGTACAACGTGACCACTACCAAAGAGTTTGGTCACTTCCAAGCACACTGCCATAGAGTTGGTGCTTTCATATAATGGAACAGATATATTATGTTTTGATGTGTTCATAGTAATAAGTATGGAAAATCATGCAACATATCATACAAGAACAAACATTTCAATCAATATCATATGACAAGTTTGTACTGCCATATAACACGAGCATATTGTATAATAAGCCAAGTAAGAGGTAATGGCGTACCTTCCAAAGATACATCCTAATCAAATATCCTCATGTCAACTCTAACCTCTTGGTCAAACCCTGATTAAGACAAGATCACATACTATCATGTTCTGATCATCATACGTCTCATCTTAACCCTAAACGTGTTCATTTTAGGGTTTACTTATCTCATTATGATATCCTCATGATTACTTGTCTTATCTTCTTGTAATTATGTTACTGATCTTATATTCCATATTAGGATACATAATCTGATTACTTTGTTACATATGGTTCTATGCACATGTTAACCCTATGTTACATCATTAACCCAAAATTAGGGTTTTATAACATGTATTAAGGGTCATCTTCATATAACATGGATTTCGTTCATCATTATGATATCATAATTAAAACTGAGGTTCCATATACTGATATAAGCTTACTCTGTGAATTTCATCATTTATTGACCATGTATGCATTTATTGTATATTAATTAGGGTTATAAGCCCTAATTAGCAACATTAAGCAAAAGGCATGATTTCATAAATCAACATGGTCATATCTAACATCATAAGCATTGTAAACCTGATTATAGACTTACTGACCTTTTTCCACATTTTTAGGTCTTTGTTTATTATTTATTATGCATGAAAAGACCATTTTACATCTTACATGATTACTCTAATATAAGTTCATCAAAAGCCTGTTATCATGCTTTCATTGTGTTCTACGTATTTTTCTGAGAATTTTGGTATATTATATGTATTTTTCTGATGCTCGAACTAATTACTATGATTTAATGAAGAAATACATATTTCTGGGAATATTACCTTATTCGGCCAATTACGCGCCGCCACGTGTCCGTCCCAGGGCGCGCTCCTTTGCTTGGATTCGGTCAGTTCTTGTTGGTTTGGATGCCTGGACCCGGTTCGTCCCCTCTCCTTCTTCTGTCTTGAGTCTCCGCTCGACAGGTCCAGACCCGTACGTCTCTGTTTGCGCAGGGCGCCGCCGTCTGGCCCAGCTCCGGCGAGCAATGGCTCTGGATCGAGTGCTCCTAGTTGGTTCTTAGGGCCGCCAACACCATCGGCGACCTCTGCTTGACCACCATAGCTGCTCAGATTCATTGTTTCGTCTCTAGGACTCCGGATCGCTAAGACCTCCGGCCATGGCAGCCGCCATGGCGCCAGAATAAGGGGGAAGTACCCTTCACACGCCCAATCCTCACAGATTCGGGTCCACAAGCTCCGCAAGATCACCTCAAACTCATCTACAATCACTGTTCTTGGCAATTGGCATTGCACCCCGGCCCCGAGCTTCATCTTCAAGCTCCAGCCAAAAAGGTTTGGCCGACCAGAGAACCACCTTCACAGGGCATACAAGTGCATGTTCTCATTTGCTCTGACCTCGGGCTTCCTTTTCCCTTCCTTATCCTCCTCCGAGCTACCTACTTTCTTCCTCCTCTAATCTCATCCACCATCTTCTCTGTGTGCTGGAGAGCCGCTGGCAATGGAGGGCTCGTCCTCTCTATTGGAGTGGAGAGGCAGTTCACCCAAGGGGTCAAATGGGAGCTCATCCCAGTCCGAAGCCAACTGTCCAGTTGGATATCTTGCTCACTCCCACGATCGACGAGATGGTGGAGGCAGTCGTGGCCTCATCCGTCCCCACGATTTCTGTCCAAACTACTGGAGGTTGAGGGCAAGCACACAACCCTCAGATCCCTAATGTACTGTCCAGATTGCAGCTAAGAACATGCCAAACCGTGGCATCTAAAGGCTGTTTGGTGCGGCCACTAGATCATAGATCTAGGGACAGGAATGAGCCGCACAAGCCCAATCAAAGTAGAGGGCGCGTGACACTGATAACAAGCCCCAACTTAGGTCCATAAACATCAAATAAGAACATTATTTCACTAACTTCAAACATACATAACTTTCTCTAGGATTTTCCAATTGCCACCAAATTTTAACCATAGCTTCCTTACCTATCGATCTACCTTCTATTCAAGTTTGGTGACAAAAATCATCTATTAGAACATTCCATTAAATACCTCAAAAAGACATAAAATTAAGGATCCTAATCATAATATCAACATCAAACAACACACCTACTTTGTCAAAAGCTTGGAACCCTCAATCTATCTCAAGCTTAGGATTTCACTGAAGTCATTAGACATTTTAGATTCCCAAAAGTCCACTTCCTCACATCCTACACACCTTAAAAGATATTCCGTCCTCAGAATTAAACCAGAAAACCCACTTTGTCACATGAGGAGACACATATTAATTGTGTGACACTGTCCATACCATAGGATGGGTGAGATCGTATGGTCATGACCACTTTCTTCAACCTAACAGTTAGAGTAAGTGATGGATAATTGATGCCACAAGTTTCCCTCCCATCACTGGTGGTCATCATGGGGCCATAGGGGAATACAAATGAACAATTATCTTTGGGCCTTTGAAACGATCAATTGGACCCCTGACATGAGGATCGTGGTTGAGAATTGAGGGATATTGGGTTTCCTCTTCCTTCCGTCTCTCCACCAGACTCGCTGGTGTGAATCAAATGTAACAGAAGGAGAAAGATAGGATCTACAATGGCGTTTGGAGAGATCTAAGATATGGAAAAGAGATATCATGGGACTCTGCGGATATCACAATAAAGACAAAAGGAGAGGAAGTCCACAACAGTGAAAATGCCCGATTTGCAAGGTCTTCTCTGCCACAAATCTAACTAGAGTTAAGGGGAAGTTTGGGGATTCAAGGATAAGCTTTCTCATTGATGTTGTAGGGTCTCAACGAGTTGATGAAGGTTCTAATAATCTTTTTGAAGCTTTAAAATAATGCAAGGAAGGGAAGAGGTAGGTTGTCTCTTTGTTCTACCACATCAGTCGCTATTGCCAACGAGCTCATAGTGGACAATCTCTAGAGGCAAATCTGGAGATTATATCAGCCTTGAAGATTTGCCTAAAGTCACTGAAGCTGGTATTGGTGTTCGAATCTAATGAGAAGATCTTTTGTTGCTTTGATCGCTCACCGAAGATACCCTTTGCGATGGTGCCCTATAAAATTGAGTCCCAACAGACTCAAGTGATGAGAGATGAGAGAGTTAGGGAGTAGACAGTTTAGTTCTAGGTCAGACATGAACCCACCAAAGAAAACCCTAAACTGGGTTTAAAGGTAAAGAACCACTGGCTTAATCAAGCAGTCACACCCATGCATAGACACATTACAACCTGTGATATACCTAAAGGTGAGAAATCCAAATATTTCCTAGAATATACTTAGATCTTGCATAAATCGTAGTAATTAGTACATTTATCATAAAAATACAAACAAGGTACCAAAATGTTCAAAAAAATTTAGTAGAACAAAAAAGAAGAATAATATCAATATTTTGATGCTTAAATCTTAGTGTTATCATATCATAATAGTGACCTAAAATTATGATAATACACCAGTAACTCTAAAATATGATATATAATCCATGCGATGCTAGGCTTTATAATTAGGATGCACTAAATCATGTAATTTGCTCCATATAGCTGATTAGGTTTTTCAATAAATAAATATATGGTCAATAAATGATGGAGTTTGTAGAGTAATAGTATATGGAACCTTATGTCAAATTCTGATATCATGGTGATACACATGATTCATGATTACATGATAATGGCTCATAACATATGGTGTGAACCCTAATTGGATTAATACATGTAATCTAGGGTTAATATGAGTACATATTTATATGAAACATAATCTACAAATGATCTATATTGATCCAACACATAATTGGAAAATAAGACTAGTAACCTAATTCCAAGATGATAAGACAAGTAATGATGTACACATCCTATTGAATAAGAAAACCCTAATGAATCAACTAGGGTTAAGATGATGAAAACCTGATGGTGATATGTGATCTTGTCTTAATCAGGGTCGAACAAAGATATATATGATCCAAGAATATATGATGATTAGGTTATCCTGGTGCAAGGTACACTTTAACTCTTACTTGGCCTACTATTTAGTATGTTTGTATTATATGTGTACAAATAATTGGCATATGATATTGGATGAATTATTGGTCTTGTATGATATCTTTCTTGATTTTCCATACTTATAGTTATGAAACATCAAACATAATATATATGTTCCATTATATCCAAGCACTTCAACTCTTTGGTAATGAAGTGCTGGAAAGTTAAGTATTTCAACTCTTTTGTAGTAAAATACTTGGAAGTGATCCAACTCCTTAGCAGTAAATCACATTGTGAAATGATCCAACTCTTTGGTAGTATATTATAAAATCCTAATGCATTCAACTCTCATGTAGTAAATGCATGGATGATATAATGGAAAATATGTCTAAAAGATATGTTATCTTTTGCTAATAACTATTGTTGTTCAATTATGTCTTTGTTATATTTGTTTATTAATACCAAGTATTATTTTATCTTATTTCCAAGTCTTAGTAATGAGAGGTATATAAAAATACATGTAGGCGTACTTAGTACAATATTTTAGAATATTGTGCTAACCTGTACGACATGTAATCTTTTATTTAGGTTGTGGATGTATTCTCTTGAAGAACTAGGAGAGTTGAGAGTTGTGTGGTGAGAAGATGTATAGGTAGACCTATTGTATTAAGGTCCTATCATAAAGGTTGTATATGCATGCGTAAAAGTTTGTCATTCAATATGTAATATCAAATGTTGTACTATTTGTAATTATATGTTGAATGGTGAACATGTATTGTATGGTTTTGTTCTTGTTCATGTGCATGTGCTACTATTGTTTCTTGTTGACTTCCTCTAATTTTCTTCTTCTTAGCCTAGTGTGTGGTATTTAAATTAGGATACTCACTGAGATGAGGTTTCAGTTTGGACATCACACACTAGATTAAGTTTTAGAAAATCTGGGGACATCACAAATTTAGGTGAAGCATCCTATGTGATATGAATTCAGATTTATAGAGATAGATGTGGAAGGCTTAATGAACTATATAAGAGCACATACATTTGCAAATTGCTGATGGGGTTCAACATGAAAGACTCAACAAGAGAAAATCTGCCCAAGTTACATGGATTGGTCTTTAAGAGCCCAATGTCCCAATTCTTGAGAAGAATGGGAAAACATGAGTAAGATTCCATATGCATTCACAACTAGATCTATCATGTATGCAATGTAATGTACTCATCTAGTTATCTTGTATTTATTGGACTTGATGAGATGATATCAGTCAAATTCCAATGAAGGTCATTGGAAAACCATAAACAACATCCTTTAGTACTTGAGAAAGCACTAAGGATCAATTACTTGATTATGGTAATAAGGAAGAGTTGGGTGTAAGGGGTTACACTAATGAAACCTTCCAAAATGGCAAATAAAATTAATGATCACAATCTAAATTTGTGTTTGACCTTAAAATGAGAATTGCAAGCTAAAAAAGTTTCAAGTAAGAGACAACCGTTTAATTCTACAATAGAAGCCTAGTATCTTGGTTTTATGAACACAACAGAAGATATAATAGGATCAAGAAGTTCATGTAGAGGAAATTGTATGGGGTTACAACCATTGAGGATGTAGTAAAAATACTTTGATACAATGGAGCTACTAGATAGGTAAAGAATCTCAGATAGCATACTTTAGCAATTCCATCTCATATGAGAAATTGTACAACAAATAGATGTGAATTCTTGCAAAAGACTGACTAGAAGAAAACGTTGCTAACCCACTATAAATGGCACTTTCACAGCAGAAGCATGATGGTCATGTTAGATCACTTGGGATTAAGTGCAAGTCAGAGTTTGTTGGTATGTATGTCCAGCCAATCATATGATGATTGTAATGGGATATCTAGTAAATGATTTGATTATTAATAAAGGCAATCTTCCATTTATTTTGTTTTATTCAGTTATGAGATAATGATGTTACACAATAAATGTCTAATGAATGATGTTACTCTTCAGGTTGAGGACCTGAACAATGAGATCATACATATGTTAAAGAGTACATACATTCTTGTTATGTTCCTAGTCGGATGCTATTGAGGAATCAGGATAGACAACAATAACACATAAGACTAGAATGTGTGCTGGTTGATGACAAAATCTCATTAGTCATGATATGTGATATCAAACCAAACACATAGATACTTGTTAGAGAACAATGTATTAGATAGACCCACCTTGAGAGTGATGCATGGAAACCATTGAATAGTAGTTAAAATCATCTCTCATAGTGATGGTGGTGATTGTAGTTCTTAGACCTGAAGTCACTACTATCATTACATGTCATTCGATGTGCTTTGACATCATCTACTGTGACCTTGAATAAGGGTTGCCATAAAGGTGATGCTCAGATACAGTGTGACACATGTGAATGACTGTGAGTGATGTAGATGGGATTTGTCCCTCCTATATGAGTTTGATATCATGTCCACTTGATAAGTGAGACTAAGAAATGCATGGCCATGCTCATGTGAACCAATATATGATACTGATCTCACATATATCTTAGACAGTCTGGCCAAATTCAAGGAATGTGGATTGGATGTTGAAGAGGATGATGATTCCATGCCTCGATTTCTATTTGGATATCAAAGACAAAGGAACTATACAATTACTATAACAATAATCATAGATTGTAGGTTGAAGTTGTTTTCCAACTTTCCAAATTACTTGAGTAGTAATGATGTCTTGCTAGATACCACTCATTGCTTGTGATTTATTATGGACATTCACTTCTAACGTAACTTGGAACCTGTAGGGTCACATGCATATGATGCACTTGGAGTAGGAGTTTATTCATGAATGATGTTTAAAATTGATTACTAAAGTGTTAGGTATTAAATTTAAACAAGATTGACAATCAAGACTAAGAAATGACTGGTTTACTAAGTGAACCTATCGGCTCAGATCAGGTTATGAACCGATCATTTGGTTGATCAATGGGATTGGATCAAGGATTGATGTTGACATCATGTTGTGCATTAATCAAATAATAAATGCCATTACAATTGCAATTGGGAAACATAGTGAAACGACCAATTCAAGGGTTGAACCGATCAACTCACATGCCAACCAACCATGTCACTATTGAATCGACCATGACATCGTTCACAAGCTACAATAATTCATAATCATTTCATCTCTTTGACTCCCACTTAGACTAGAACTCCTGACCTCGATCCTCCTATAAATAGAGGGGTAGTCGAGGATTTCTAGAGACACAACAATAAGCTCTGACAATTGTTGTTCTCTCTGATTGTGGTAACTAAGAGAGCATGAGCAAGTTCTACCCCTCAAAGTGAGGAACAATAAGGGACAAACAATTGGGACAAGTCAACATTAGCACATTGACTAGAAGGGGCTTCTCCTTCCTATCTTTTCCAGAGAATGAAATGAGTTATGTGTGGTCCGTGTTGACTAATATAGAGGTGAGGAGGCTATTTCTTGTCACTAGGAGGACGAAGTCAACTGGCATATGTGGTAATCAACTCGGAGGTCGCTGCTGACACTGTCTAGGTGCAACTTGAAGAAAGACACATGCTACATTTAGGGATAGTCATTGGAATTTCTCCAGTACTAGGTATAAACCTTTCTACCGTCCTTCCTAGTACATAGTTATTGACGCAATCTGTTGTATTAGTAGAATATGACAGTCAATAATTTTTGTTTTAGCTGCCATATCTGATTCCATATTTCTCAACAGCCATGCCTCGTGGCACATGTGAATGTCCATCTTTGATTATAAGAGGCCATGCCTTTATGGTACATGGGATTGCCCTTATATTTGAAGTGCTCATCCCCTTGTGGAAGCTAGATATAATGGAAGAATATGTATTAGTAGAGTTTGTGAATAAGATTCTTCCACAATATTGAGTTGATTTATGCTTTTATATATCTTACAAAGCTATATTTTGATATTGCATGTCATGCTTCCTCTTTAGTAGCTATTTTCTTCAAGTGCACAACACACTCAACATGTATAACTGCCTTTTCTCCTATTGTTAATATTTTTCACACATAAATATAGTATACAAATACTTATATATACGTATATATATATATATATATATATATATATATATATATATATATATATATATATATATATATATATATATATATATATATATATATATATATATATATATATATGGCTCATCTTTGATACCCGCGTAGGTAGCTACCCGCACACCCTTCCTGTCATTTTTTTTAATTTTTTTGGCAATTGTAGAGGAGCATTTTTTCTAGCTCCCCAAAAAATTTCATCCAAAAATCATATCATTTTCCCCACCAAAATCAAAAAATACGTCCATATATTTACTGACTGTATATTTTCTACACATTTACTTTTTTAGTCATATTGTTACTTTTTTTATCAATATAGTTTCTTTTTTGATCTTAGAGTTCCTTTTTTGTACCATATAGTTACACTTTTTGATGTGTGGGTAGCGAAAAATCAGGCTACCCGCGTGGGCAATGAATAAATCCCCATATATATATATACATATATATATATATATATATATATATATATATATATATATATATATACATATATGGGCCCATCTTTATTGCCAGCGCGGGTAGCTACCCGCCCACCCTTCCGACCACTTTTTTTCAAAAAAAAATTCACAATTGTAGAGGACTATTTTGTCTAGCTCTCCAAAATATTTTAGCCAAAAATAATATCATTTGCCCCTCCAAAATAAAAAAACCCGTCCTTATATATATTTGTTGTATATTTTGTACAGAGTTACTCCTTTATTCGTGTAGTTACTTTCTGTTCACCATAGTTACTTTTTTGACAACAGAGTTACCTTTTTGGCCAGGAGAGTTACTTTTTTGGATGTCGGGTAGCGAAAATCCAGGCTACCCGCGTTGGCAACAAATGAACGCCCTATACATATATATATATATATATATATATATATATATATATATATATATATATATATATATATATATATATATGAATGTTGAACTGCATGGAATGAGTGAACTACTAGTAGATAATTGTTATAGATCATGCAATGTGATTTACATGTTCAATCACAATTTACTTTCAATATGTAATATGAAATTTTTAAATAAGATCGTATAACTTTCTAGATATGTGTGTATACAGTCTTGATGATGAGATTGTTTCATGTGCAAATGATATTAGTCCTCCATTGTGCACACTTCTGATGTCAATATCATATTTCTATGCTGAAATCCAAGGATGTTGTGTTACACCTTGAATATAATGACACAATTAAGAAGGGAAGGGTTGTAAAGGGGATAATAAACAATATGAAGTAGTATTTTAATGAAAAAAAGAACAAAGATGCATGCACCATAAAACACACCCTGAAAAACCCATTATCAACCAAAAAACTGTGAGCAACAACATATTTTTGGTGTAATGATTGTATATACTAAGTATTATTCTTATAAAATATGTACTTCCAAAAATATATAAAATTCAACTACAACATAACTTATTCATTACTTTGATTATTTTTATACTTTTTGTAATATGTTTTGTACATAATGTATAATTTTTTTAACTTTCCTTATAAATTTTGTACTTTAAAAAATTAGAAGTTGAACTACTATGAGCTTTGCAACCCAATTACAAGACAATAATGGTCTACAACAGTCTATTTTTTGTGTGTCTTTTGTGCATATTTTGTGTTATATCTTGTATACACTATGTAGCATTCTTAGTAGGTTGTGCATTTTTTGTGTACATTTTTGTATAAAAGAGATTAAGTATATGCATTACACAATATAATCTGGAGAAAAAAAAGCATATCCCCCATCAACCCATGTGGCAGGAAAGTAAATTTAGATATATATATATAAAGTAGGTTAATTACCTATCTTAGTAGTCTAGGAGCCACTGGACCAATTTCAGTAAACATCATCCTTTGCACACCTACTCACGCACAATGTCTCCACTAAAATTTTTTACTACAAGCCCACAATTGGGACAACACAAGATTTTGGCCAGACAATTAGTCAAAGTTAAGCCACTCACTGATATGACTCTAATAGTATGATCTCAAACATCGAAAAATATATTGTTGAACAAAGCATACACACTTTTAGGATCAAAGAAATAAAATGCTATTAAAACACATTTGAGAATGATCAGTCTTATTGAATACATTCCTTATCTTTTACACACCCTTAGTAGGCCACATATAAAGGTTCATATTTGCTGGTTGTTGGGTTACAAGTATATTTTAATAAAGGTTACATTTATTTACCGATATAACTAGTAAGTGACATGTTTTAGAAACCTAAATGTCCTAGAAAGTGTACATTTTGTTATGGCTAATAGGACAAACAACCGTTTTTATAGGATATTCTTGCATGAAAAGAGCTTTTCACAAAGCTTACATATGTCGTCTATGATACAAGAGTGAAGAGACACAACATTTACTCTTTCTGTGCCCTCGATCTCGACATATATGGTCTCTTATTTCATAATATATAGGTTCCAATTTATATGTGACCATGATATGTTGATAAACACCTTGTTTATCACTAATACTTTTCTAAACCCTATTTACAAACATATATATTTACATACAAACATACATATCTATATGTAATATACATGTAAATACATTATTTTTATTTTCTTTGGGGGGGCGTTCACCCACTGGTTCCACCACTGTGCCAACAATTGGGACAACACAAGCTTTTGATCAGACAATTAGTCAAAGTGAAGCCGCTCATTGAATATAACTCTAATATTATGATCTCGAACATCAGAAAAAAAATCTCGATGAACAAAGCATACATTCTCTTGGGATCAAAGAAACAAAATGATACTAAAACACATTTGAGACTGATTAGTCTTCTTGAATACATTCCTTATCTTTTATACACGCTGAGTAGGTCACATATAAAGTCTCATATTTGCTAGCCCTTGGATGACAAGTATATATTAATAAAGGTTATAATTCTTGCATCGATATAACTTATAAATTACACTCATTTTTATAAAATTAAATGTCCCAAAAAGTGTACATTTGTTATGGCTAATAGGGCAGGCAAACATTTTTGCATGAAAAGTGATTTTCACAAAGCTTATATATGTTGTCTATGCTATAAGAGTGAAAAGACAAAATATTTACTCTTTCAATGCCCTCTATCTGGACATTTATGGAGTCATTGTTTCAAAAAATATAGATTCCAATATATATGTAACCATGATATGTTGATAAACTCCTTGTTTAACCTAATACTTTTCCAGACTCTGTTTGCAAAGATAAAGTCAACACATTATCTGCTTGCATTTTGTGGAATACTCCGGATTGAAATGAACAACATATTTTTCCAAGACATTAAAAAAACAAGAACACTATCATTACGAATATACTATTTACTTCACTTTTGGCTACTTTGGCAACAAAAAGTGATGCTACCTCGTGTGAAGATTACTCCCAGAGCCTACCATATGCCATAACGCTGATGTGACATGATTGCTTGACATGGGGCACCCATTGACCCCTGAGGCCCGTTCTCATGTTTGTTTGTCAAGATCGATCCTCTATGTGATTTAAGTTTTTTTTGGACTGTCGCCATGATGTTGTATGAGTGGGATGTATTACCGGGGATCCTACCCCCATATCACTATTGTTTTCAGAAGTTATCCCTCATGGCTTGCTTGGATCCACTCTACGTACTAAACGGGTGCTCACCCTTCATTTTATTTTGTTGTGTCGGGTGTCATGTTGCCCGGGATACCTCTTCATTTATGCATTTTCTGTTTGCTGATACCACTTCTGCTCTTGCGTGATGTCGCTGTGTCCAGCAGCATGTTATTGTATTCGTTATAATATGAATGGGGTTATAAAAGAAAAGAAAGCTTTACTAATAGAAAAGGTTTAGAATTGGAGGGCATGGGTCTGGACATAATGATCAAGGCGATATAGGGTGAGGTCGTTGATGTGTTAGTGGAGAACCGGCTAATAAATGCTTCCGCCGTAACATTTCGACGTCTGGTTTTCCATTTGGTAGGTTAGGTTTGGTTGACTGAGGCCGCAATGAGATATTGCGATTCCTTGTTCTGAAAAACGAAAGATTATGACGGGTGCTTGGAACTTGGACCAACCTTGGAACTTGAAAGGGAGAAAATTAAATGCTTCTATAGGCAAAGTTTGACTTTCCACTTAAGACATCTTGAGACGATCTTTGTTTGTGGTGCTGTTGTAACTCACGGTTGTCAAGTCAAAATGCAAATCTCTGTCCGTACACGAAGTAAGTTCTCGATCGATTGGTTTACTTGACTCGGTCAAATTATACTATTGCTGTTATTGTTTGATGCCGCGTCAAGGGAAATTAACTGGGGTTGAGGAGAAACATAATGGTGCCTTCCAGGAAATGTTCTTAAATCTCGTTGATCTCGTGTAAACCACGCTCCGCAAGTCGAGGCCTTTCGTACACCCGTGAATGCCTACAATTGAGCGTGACCGTTTTTCTTGAATAATTACTGCGCCGTACTACCATTTAAAGCCATATATGTAGCCACATGCAAAGCCATACAAGAGATGATTATCTCTCCACAAAAAATGAATCTACCATGCAAGAGATGATTATCTCTACATGCAAAAGCTATATCCTCTAATAATTCCCTCCATTTTATTTCGAATCTCGTATATAGCTGCAAAAAATGAATCATCCCCCTCCCTATTCATTTTCGCCCAGAACTGAGTAAGTACTGTACATACCATTTGTTCATGTTGAACCAGTTCCGCCCAACACTGAGTAAGGATTGTACGTACTATTTGTTCATGTTGAACTAGTTCCGCCCCTTTGATGCAAATACAGTACATACAAATTAGGTTTGTTACTGATATGTAAATAATAATTGGGTACTGTACTTTTGTAAAAGTGATTAATGATTTGTTGGTAGATATTGTACTATACTTACTGAAATGATTTGGGAGTGAGTACTGTACTTGACGTAAATGAATAAGGAGAGAGAGTGAGTACTATACTTGACGGAAATGATTTGGTAGGTATTGTACTGTCATTTTGACAAAGTTAAATCAAGAGTAAGAGAATGAGTATTGTACTTGGCGGAAATGAACATGGACGAAGATGTTTGAGGAGATTTGCTGCTATATACGAGATTAAAAAATATTGATATGAGTAAACTTGTGTTGGGCAAGTACTGTACTTGTGCTTCAACTCTCTGACCATCGCATCCTTTACATGATGTACTGTACTACACATCATGAGTACATACTCATAAACAGTGTTGGGCAAGTACTGTACTTGTTTTAGACATACTCATAAACAGTGTTGGGCAAATACTGTACTTGTGCTTCAACTCTCTGACCATTGCAACCTTTACATGATGTACTGTACGGCCGAAGTAGAAAGATTGATGAGAACTGGGAAACATACGTCCTGTACTAACGTGCAAATGTTGGTGGGTTGAAATAGAGCCGGAAGGAGGAGTTGCAAGAGAGAAAACAAATTAGTAAAAATGAGGGCTAGAGAAAGGAGTGAAGAGAGTTAATTGCTGGACAATATAAGCCGGCTGCATGGAGTTAATTGACGTGAAGTTATTTCGTATTAAAAGTCTGCTGGAGTTAATTGACGTGTATTAAAAGCCAATTAAGTGTGTTAATTGGCGTGTATTAAAAGCATGTTGCATGTAGTTAATTGGCGTGTATTAATTTGCATGAGTAGTAATACAAAAACGCTGCTGGTGCATTTCCCCAGACCCGGGTGGGCAGCCGGGTGAGACTGCCGGGTGTGGGTAGCGTTACTCTTTTTCTTCAACATCATTTCATTCAATGCTAGCACATACACTGAAAGAGTACACAAAGCGTCAAAAAATGAACACCAGAAGTGTCGAAACAGACCCTTACCATATCCCCCTAGGATTTGCTGTTCCTAAATAGACAAGGAGCAGGCTGCACCTTGTGATAGATGTTGCCACCTGTTATACGACACATTCCCTTGTTGGGGGAATGGACACCCAGTAAAGGAGCCAGAACGGGAGATGAGCACCTGTATCTATAACACGGGCAGATCTAGAGAAGGGCACCATATATTTTTTTAATATACAAGTATTATTACATATATCATATTGCCAAATATGCTATACTTAGAATATTTTCTGATATAATCTGAAGTAAAATGACTAATTGAATTGGTATTATTTTGCTATTTCTAGACAAGTTATCTTGGTTTAAATCTCATCCAAAGCATATTTTTTCAAACTCATTTAATTCAGCCCTCACATTATAATTATAAGTAAGTCCTTCCAACTCAGTCCCCCTACTGATATTTTTTAGATCCACCCCTGAGTATAAAGACTAGAGTAAACCATCTAAGTCCAGCAGATCAAAAATTGGGGCAGAATTGGGATGATTTCCCTTAATACAAATCCAATATAGCTATTTCTGATTGTAAAGAATGTTACATTCACATGTTGGGATATCACCTACAGGCTTTTCAACTAGATGGGGCAACGACAGACTCAAGGAGCCATAGGTCGTCTCTTAGATGGGCCTGCTCAATATCCTTCTCAAAGTTAATGAGACCCACTAATATAGATCCGTCTACACTTTGAGTGACCGAAAAGGCTTGAGAAGCACTCTTCACCTTCAAGGCTGAAAATACATCACCTAAATGAAATTTAACCTAAGCAAAAATATATGGATGTCATCTATGATTTTTTTCTTTGTTTACCTTTTTTCAAGAAATGACGGTCACACTTCAACCGAATATGCCAAAAATTACAAGCAACTGGAGTACCTGAGTACACATCTCAGCGTCAAAGCATTCATCTATATGGAACAATATATGAAGTGTCCAATAAACATCTCCACGTCAAAGCATTCACCTATATCGAACAATATATTAAGTGTTCAGTTAAACTCCTTTCAGTGACTAGTGTCACAATAAAGAAGTGTGACTAGATGTATTGTGTAAAAACACAATAAAAATGTATGACCCAGGAAACACTTTTTTGAAGCATTCCATTCCAATAAAGACTTTTTTAGCCCAAATCAAAGAAGAATATGTACTTCGGGTGAGCATTTAATTTTCTAGGAATTACACCGATAGTGTAACGCCCCTCCAAGTACATACATGACAATGAAAACAAACCCTATGTTGTCCATAACATGGGTCACTTGGCTTGGAGGAACATTACAAAACATGATATACAATAACAACATGATAAATAAACACATTGCATTAATTGAAAAATAGATTCATACATAGTTTTGGCAAAAGGAAAATCAGATCAAGTTCATCTAATCAACTTTGACAATAAGATTATACATCATGTAAAAGATATCTAAAACTCTGGATCGTCTTGGTAAAAGGCACCCCACCAAGTCTTTTCTTCTTGAAGATTTCTTAAGCTATTCCTTGAATGTCAAAAAGCTTCTTCCTCCTAAGCTTGCTCCTTACCTACGGGCATCACACCTCCAGCCATGCATAAAACCAATGGTAAGTAGAATTGAACATATTATATTTAAAGGAAACATATAAACTGAAAATAAACTTTCAACATTAAACTTTGAAAAAGGAACATAATTGCTTTTAGATTATGTCTTTTAACTTGACCTATATAAGGATCCTCGGGTTTTTCACTGAAGTTCTTCTTTTCTTATACACCAAAGTGCCTCTTGGGTTGCACCGAAGTGCCTCTTGGATTGTACCGAAGTGCCTCTTCTCTTATGCACCGAAGTGCCTCTTAAATGTTGATCTGAGAAGCCTCTTAATGAGAACCTTATATAAGCTATCTTTTAACATTATCTTTCTCTTAAAACTCTTAACTTTCTCTTAAACATTATTCTTGACCTTACTTGTAATGTGCATGAAGATGATACCATAATATGGATAGTAAAAGCATAACATTCAATTCATCTCAAGTTCATTGACTTTAAGAAATTGAAATAGATAACACATTCATAACATTCATTGCATACATACATACATAAAAGCAAACATTACTTATGTTCAATTATCATGGACCACTTACCTTCCACTTAGAGGAGATCTGATCTTCCTTCTTAGGTTCAGTAAACCCTAATCATGTCCTTGGGGTTTGAAAACCCTAATTACCCTATTCATAACATTCAGTGTATCAAATTGTACTCCATTCATCACCTAAAATCCTAATTTTGATAACATATGAATTATTAACCTTAAATTAGACCCACTACGATATTTTTAATAAAAAGGATAATCTTTGTAAATTAGGGTCATTTAAACATGTTATGATCATCAAAACCTAGAAATCATGGTTTTAATACATTTCACATATTAAAATTAGCAACTTTAGGAACTTTTAAATTCGATATAGTATTAGGTATTGAAACTAATTTTTTTGGATTCCTTATATTTTTCTGATCAAAATACACTATTTATTTACCATATTCTAAAAATCCTACGATTTTCTAGCATTTTAGCAAAATTAAACATGTTTAATACTTTCTGACCAACCACATGTCGCCAACCTAGTAGGCCAGGGCCAATCGGCTCATGCCAGCTTGGCGGTCCGCACACGTGTGGACCATGCTGAGCTAGGGTGAAAAAAAGAGAAAAAAGTCAGGATTAGCCCTCACCTTACAACTACAGACTTGGGGCAGAAAGGACATTATGCCAGGGTTCATCTTCTACCTTGTTTCCCCCTTCGCGAGCAGCCTGTAGCACGGGTCAACTCTGAGATTGACTTCACATGTCTGGGTCCTGGAGTTGCAGGAAGAGGCATGATCCTCTCCTCCATGCCCCCGCGAGCTTGATGGTGGCCGCCACTTGCTCGGGGAGAGCCTGGAGCAAGGTGGTTGACAATGAGCGTCTCTGGGACGGTGCAGGGAGATGGCAGGAGGGGGAGGAAGGGATATCATGTGAAATTGAGAGCATGATGAGGATCTATGGGTCTCATGAAAGCTTTGCAATGATTACCCAATTTGCAGGTGGACTCATTCTTTTTATACCAGCCATGCCAAAGGAGGGTGGCAGGCGAGGGGCAGAGCAAAAAGGGGGAAAGATTCTATAGCCTTCCTGGACGTATACACTGGGTGTAAACTAAGGGCAAGGTGATGATAATTCATGACTTCTAAACATATTGTAATGCCTCTGTGATGTCTTGCTTTTATAGAGGAGGTAGGGGAGATCATCTTGAAAAACACTAGAGGGGGGGTGAATAGAGTTTTTAAATATTTTAACAATTATTTAACTCAAACAACCACAATTGAAAATGGAAGAAAGAGACAAGTGTTTAGAGTGGTTCCAACCTTAGCAAATACTAAGGTTGTCAGTCCACTACCCGGTTGCTTACCCAACCGGGATTTTGAAAGTATTAATTTTATTACCTTCACAAGGATTTACACAAAATACAATACTTTCTTACACCCCTTGAACAGCCTTCACTTGAAGTAGATGCACCAACCCGAGGTATCCTTCTTGAAGTAACTCCAAGCTCCCCCTTGAAGTAGCCTTCCTATTTAGAAGTAACCTCCCGTTGCACCAGCCTTCTTGAAGTAGTTCAAGGTCCCCTTCTTCACCAAGAAGATCTTCCAACCTCTCCAATCCGCAACCTCCAACCTAGGAGTAGCAAGGAGAGTACAAACAATAATAGTGAACAAGAAAGGAAAATGGAAATTACAACTTATCCTTTGAAGCACAAGGCTTGATTTGCCTAGATCAAGCGTGTAGATCTCCTAACCAATGTGTATGGAATGTGATTGCTGTGGATTAGGAGATGATAGCCTATAGGACATGAAATTTGAGCTAGGAGAGGAAGTAGCCAATTGCCAATATGCTTAATTGCTCACAAACAGATTGCTCAATGTAAATGTATGCTCAAAGATTGCTCAAGTGTGTAATCAAGTGAGTTTAGATGTCCTAAGGCATGTCCTATTTATAGGAATGTCCTACAAGTGCTTAAGGACGTTCTAGACACTTTCTAGAGGTTTCTAAGTGCTTAACTAGCCGTTAGATATAAGTTAGTTGCTTTAACAACGGCTAATTAATTAATTAATTCTGCAGTTGCTGTCAGAGACCATCTCGGTCGAGAAATGGTCGACCGAGACACCTACTCGGTCGAGAGATTGTTGACTGACAGGCTCTCTGGATCAAGTGTTTGCAACGTTTATCTCCAACTGCCAACTACCTTGTCAGTTGTGTCTAACGGCTACTTGGGTGTTTCTCGGTCGAGAAGTTTGTCGACCGAGAGTGTCTCGGTCGAGGATTTTGTCGACTGAGATGGACCCTGTTTCAATGTTTCAAATGAAGACATTAAGTGTATGTATGAGTGTGCATATGTGACACTATTGAAGGGGATGACCTATCTAAATGTTGTGTTTAGCTAGGGAAGATCTAACGCTTGATTTACATGAAGTCTAAGTACTTGTACATTATATATTTGTACAAGTTTACAATTTGATTACATTTCATGACATTTACAATCATTCAAGCATATAGATTCCCTAGGGCTTTGTCATCCACCTTATTCCTGCAACACTCAAGTAGCACGTTAGATCAACAAGAATGAAATGTTTGTCATTATCAAAACAAAGGGATTTACAGATGTCCATTTAGCCAACAATCTCCCCCTTTTTGAAGATGACAAACATTTCCTAAATATAAAATAAGAAAGTATAAAAACATGTGAGTTTCATACCTGAAGATTACCTTTGTAAATTTCTTCTCTTGTTTGTAAAATGTGTGCTTATTATTCCCCATGAATTATGAAACATGAAATCCAATTCTTTAGGGAATATAGCAACTCTCAATGTAAAGTCAAGAGTTTTTGAAACTCATTGATTGAGTTTTGCACAAATATTAAGTTTTATATTTATTTCTCCCCCTTTGTCATTCAAAAAGATATCCGTTTAAGAACAAATATTGTATGAAAAGTATTGCTCCCCCTTAAATACATATTCGTTTTTAATAGATGGTCAATTTAGCCACAATTTTAAATTTCATGTATTTGCAAAGATGTCATCCTTTTTTATTTATGACATATTTATTACTCCCCTTACTTTGTATGCTCTACTACAATAGGCTTATAAGCCATATTCAAATGATGCCATAGAGGAATATCCAATATAATCAGTAAAGATAACCAATTCATTTGAATCATGGAATTTTTACAATCATGCAAAGATAAAAATTTCATGTAAAGATAACCATTTTATTACAATCATGCAAAGATAATCATTTCATTACAACTAATACAATGGACACTCCAAATCTCACTGGAAAGACTTAAGTATTACATCAATATCAGGGTCTTTTCCAAGAAATGGCTCAGTTCCATAATATTGGACTAAAGTTTGCCACTCCAAAGCACCTGTCTTGGTTAAAGCATATGCTTCCAAGAAGGTAGGAACACGATCAAAGTGGAAATGAGCAGCAATGTCTTGTAATTGTATTGAGGAGAACTGAGTATGTGTGTGATCTGTAGATGGTGGAGGTGGAGGTTGGTAGTAGTTGTAAGATGGATTATATGGGTTGAGCATGCTAGGATTTAAAGAATAAGGATACTCATCTGGTTGATTTGGAGAGAGGGTTTGCATCCTTTGATTTAGGTAGGTCATGGCATGGTGGTTATAGTCTAATTGTCTGCTTAGATGATATTGTGACCCAACAACATAGGTTAGGGTGTTTTGGATGGGATCATAGGATGGGTTGGTAGGAGGAGGTGGTGGTGGTATATCTTGAGTAGATGTCTCACCTTCCGTCCTGGCCCTCTTGTGACCAAAATCAATTCCCATTTTCTCTACTATGTTTTTGCTTATTTTTTGTGGTCTTCTTTCCCATGTGTATCCCATATCCTCAATTTGTGTTTTAAGAAAGTGTTGAGTGATTTGGCATACAAAATCAGCATATGGGGGATTGCCAGAAAACTCAAGCATGTTCTTAAGGATTATGTGGATAAAATTTATGGGAATACGTTTGATAATGGCATAAATTAAACACATGCAAAAAATAGGGACTTCAGACTTGTTTGCTCTAGGATGTATGTTTGTGGAAACAATAAGATTGACAATCCTAGCTGCAGGTTTGAGATTTATGGCATAGTAGGTACCCCTATCTTCGTGACAAGTAGTATTAGATTGAAAAATGGCTCGTTTAATGTCACTAAGACTGACAGTATTATCACCTTGGGAAAATGTATTGAGTGGATTTCCAGTTGTGAGGTCAAGAGTGTCTTGATATTCATCTAAGTCGATGTTGAGCATGTCAAGAATATCCTCTTCAGTAAATCGAAAGCTATGCCCATTGACCATAGAGTAGAAGAAGTTATTTTCATTTTTAGAATGGGAGATTAGGTTTGCATAGAACTCATTTACCACTTTTGAAGAGTAAGAAGGGAAGGAAGGGTTAAGAAATTCTTTCAAATTTTGCAACTCAAAAAGATCCTCCAGGTCGACGATGCTGAGGAAGTCCATGACGTCAGCCGGCCGTCGTGGAAGAGGAGTTTTGGAGGAGAGCCTGAGATAGCGATCACCAGCATCTGCGTCGACGAAGGGGATGTCATTGATGATCGTCAATGGAGGAGTAGCCGCCCTTCCTTTCTTGCTAGCAACTTTCTTCTTTCCACGTGTAGAAGATGAAGCCATTTCTTTGCTTTAAGGTGGAGAAGAAGCAAGAAAGTCTTGGGGATGAAGAAGCTAAAGGATTGCACAAGAATGCACTAGAGAGAAGCTATGGAAGTAAGAATATGAGAGTGTGTAAAAATGACCCATTTTTTGATCCTTTTTATAGCAATCCAGTAACCAGGTCGGTCGACAATTTGTCGACCGATCGACCGCAACGGTCATATCCCAGACGCGCCACTCGGCCCCCCAACGGTCGACTGATGGGTTGCAACGGTCATAAAATGGTCGGATTGCAACGGTCATATCCCAACGGTCAATTCTCGGTCGAACAATTGTCGACCGACATCGGCTCGGTCGAATAATTGTCGACCGGAAGTGTATCTGATGTAATTTTTACTTGAGGTCTGTCGGTCGAAAGAGATAGGCAGACCGAGATGTTTTCGGTCGAAGAATTCGTCGACCGACAGACTTTCTGTGAATGATTTTTAACCTGATTTTTTAATGTAAATGATAGACTAAATTTGTAGAGCATATATATATTTTCTAAGGGAGTAATATTGTGATTATTATTACCAATATTTTGTGATCATAAATTAATTTTTCTTTTGATCACAATTTTTATATAGAAAATGATATTCAAATAAGTATTGTGCCAAACTTATTTTAGGTCGACTTTGACTACGACCATAGCGCCCCTTGGTCAAATTTCATTTCAACCAAGAGGAAAATTTGTAGATTTCCAAATTGAGCATTCATATATCTGCATGTAACTTGATTTGATATCAATTTGAAGCATTTTAACTGATATTTAAGAAAAATATTCGTCCTTGATTTTCCTAGAAGACTTTGTTGTAGATATATAAATATCAAATGAAAACACAATTAATATCTCAAGTCTTTTAAAATTGCCAATTGAAAAATTTGTATGTTATAACATTGTGCTCTTGCAAGCATTAGGGTTCTTGTTCTAAGAAACATATTACCAATAAATCATTTTGCTTGCCTATGCATCATCAATGCATACAATTATCATTATCTTTATGAGCTGAAAACATATCTATGATGTAATGATAGAACAATAAAAGCATATAATGATAATTCCACAATGATTGTGTTTATTTGAACTAGATGTCAAAACACATAATTTCTACATGGGTAGATCAGAAAATATGAACAGAGATTTCTTTTTATCAAACTAAGCATAATTTCAGTTTTGACAACAGTGACCGGATCGGTCGATCATTTCTCGACTGACTATTGTTCTCGGTCGACAGATTCTCGACCGAGAATGGTTCTGCATTATTTCAGAATTTGTTTTTTAGTATATATCCCAGTTAGATGTTTTGGATACTTGAACTAATTTGTTATGCTACTATGTTGAGTTGAGATAGACATAGAAATAATCAACTAAGGTCCTTGGTCATATCTCAACTTAATTCCGTGCATTTAGTTTGGAGGTTTTGGAACACAAACTAACTCGACATCCTTTTTCTTATAAGGACATGAAAAGGAATAGTGACCAAGGCGCAAACAATAATGACAACATATAGAATCAACCTCATATCTCTTTCTATGATTTTGGTCTAGGTTGTTCTTGGCTATATTTGTATTTGTGCCTCTAGGTATATATATAGATTGATGTGCTTGTGTCTTTCTCCAACTAGGTTTATGATAAATTTTTCCCTTAGGCTTGTAACCTAGTCCTCTCCTTCCAACTTGATGGTAGGAATCATTTAAGATTTGATCAAGAATACCAATATTATTTAGACTACTAACTTTTTGTTGTAACTTAGCAATCTCATCCATTCTCTTCTTGATATCTAGCTTTGCTTGATCTAGATTAGATGATAATGAATTTCTTTCTTTCACGATAGTATCATAATCTAGATGTGAGCACAAAATAGGTTGTTTTTGAAGATCGTTCACTTGAGTTTGCAATTTTAACTTTTCTAGAGAAAGAAGATTGCAATTTGCTTCTACAGATTTTAGCTTGATATTATGATCTTCAATAACCTTTTTGAGATCTTCATTTTCAGATGTAAGAGCAAGAAGTTTAGCATGTAACTCATCATTTGCTTTTTTAGATTTCTTTAATTTCTTCTTGCACTCAATATATTTATTATGTGTGTCTTCAAGACTAGCAACTAGCTCTTCTTTAGATAAATAAAAAGGCTTACCTCTTCTTCTTCTTCTTCTTCACTTATTGTAGCAATAAGGCATTCTTTATGCGTATCTTCCTTCTTTGACCTCCACGGGCAACCAAGTGTTGTGTGGCTTGTTCCTAAGCACCAACTGCAACTTGTTGAAGATTGCTCCATACTTTTCCTTTGTTTGCGGTTGTAGACACCACCACCCTTCATACTTCAAGACTCAATTAGAGCTCCTTGAAGCCTGCTCTGATACCAATTGAAAAACACTAGAGGGGGGGGGTGAATAGAGTTTTTAAATATTTTAACAATTATTTAACTCAAACAACCACAATTGAAAATGGAAGAAAGAGACAAGTGTTTAGAGTGGTTCCAACCTTAGCAAATACTATGGTTGTCAGTCCACTACCCGGTTGCTTACCCAACCGGGATTTTGAAAGTATTAATTTTATTACCTTCACAAGGATTTACACAAAATACAATACTTTCTTACACCCCTTGAACAACCTTCACTTGAAGTAGATGCACCAACCCGAGGTAGCCTTCTTGAAGTAACTCCAAGCTCCCCCTTGAAGTAGCCTTCCTCTTTAGAAGTAACCTCCCGTTGCACCAGCCTTCTTGAAGTAGTTCAAGGTCCCCTTCTTCACCAAGAAGATCTTCCAACCTCTCCAATTCGCAGCCTCCAACCTAGGAGTAGCAAGGAGAGTACAAACAATAATAGTGAACAAGAAAAGAAAATGGAAATTACAACTTATCCTTTGAAGCACAAGGCTTGATTTGCCTAGATCAAGCGTGTAGATCTCCTAACCAATGTGTATGGAATGTGATTGCTGTGGATTAGGAGATGATAGCCTATAGGACACGAAATTTGAGCTAGGAGAGGAAGTAGCCAATTGCCAATATGCTTAATTGCTCACAAATAGATTGCTCAATGTAAATGTATGCTCAAAGATTGCTCAAGTGTGTAATCAAGTGAGTTTAGGTGTCCTAAGGCATGTCCTATTTATAGGAATGTCCTACAAGTGCTTAAGGACGTTCTAGACACTTTCTAGAGGTTTCTAAGTGCTTAACTAGCCGTTAGATATAAGTTAGTTGCTTTAACAACGGCTAATTAATTAATTCTGCAGTTGCTGTCAGAGACCATCTCGGTCGAGAAATGGTCAACCGAGACACCTACTCGGTCGAGAGATTGTCGACCGACAGGCTCTCTGGATCAAGTGTTTGCAACGTTTATCTCCAACTGCCAACTACCTTGTCAGTTGTGTCTAAAGACTACTTGGGTCTTTCTCGGTCGAGAAGTTTGTCGACCGAGAGTGTCTCAGTCGAGGATTTTGTCGACCGAGATGGACCCTGTTTCAATGTTTCAAATGAAGACATTAAGTGTATGCATGAGTGTGCATATGTGACACTATTGAAGGGGATGACCTATATAAATGTTATGTTTAGCTAGGGAAGATCTAACGCTTGATTTACATGAAGTCTAAGTACTTGTACATTATATATTTGTACAAGTTTACAATTTGATTACATTTCATGACATTTACAATCATTCAAGCATATAGATTCCCTAGGGCTTTGTCATCCACCTTATTCCTGCAACACTCAAGTAGCACGTTAGATCAACAAGAATGAAATGTTTGTCATTATCAAAACAAAGGGATTTACAGATGTCCATTTAGCCAACACATCTGGGGTCCAGTCCCTCCGAAACAGGGACTGTTTCTATCTGGGATTGTCTAAGGCAAACGACCCCTAGAGCTGGGTCTCCTTAGGTTCATCTGTCGATGCCGGATGCCCTGCTAAGCTCCGTTGCAACCGGGATGCATGGAGAGAGGGTGACTAAAGCGGAGAGGAGTCTACGAGGAAGATAAATTCTCAAAGAGGCAGAAGCGGTTGAGGAGGATGACTCCTACTCACGAGGACATCCAGTCAAACAGTCTGACCCATACTAGACTTTTTCCCAAAGAGAGCGCGTAATATCACCCAACACTAAAAATATTAGGAAAATGATCATTAATATCAAATCATTCCTAATATAGGATTACAACTTATATTACTTTCTTTCTTAAACCAATTGGGGTAGTTAAGGTTCTTCATAAGAGATCAAATTTTGCGTTCCACCTAGATTAAGTGTGAAGAATCTGAATCTCCACTTGGTTTCAAGTTTTGAGGGACACATCTATCTAAACTAAGATTGTGTAATACAACTCATTTTAATTATATAAAATTATTCAAAACGGATTAAGGTCTCAAATTTTAAGGGAAGCAAAATATTATTCTAATAGCCCCATATAACTTTTATTAGGTCATTTTGAAGGCATTACTTAGGTCAATTTCATTCTTTAACCTTCATGTGCAACATATTCACTAATTAGGGCTAAGTTCTATGCAATTGAGTTATAATTAAATTGATAATGTACAATTATCTCTAAAGCTAGAAGAACATTCTTTAAAAATTATAATTAGGTCTTATTTTCACCTTAGGGTTCAATTGAAGCATTCCATTATGAATTTGAAATTTTGGGTTTTAATTAGAGTCTATCAACACTTAAGTCCAAGATTCCAACTAAATTAGTGGAGATATTTCTATTAGGAACCTATACTTATTTTACTCAAAATTTTGGGATGTGACAATTCTACCCATCTTAAATAAATTTCTTCCTTGAAATTTTCCTTAGGCTACTACCCACCTTAGGGTTTTTCTCACCTCTTCATTTAATGGTAGTTAAAATTTCAAAATTCATTTAGGTTAACAATTTTTCATAAAAGAAGATATCATAAGACATATAAATATCATTATGTTTATGTGGACATGAATTAACTATTACTTTACTTCTCATCTTATCAACTTATACATAGGGTTAAGAAGCCAACTCATAACTATACCTAGGGCATGACTTTCTAACATTAGGTGTAGATGACAATCTATTTTAGGTCTTTTGTATTGACCATCTTTAAACATTGCTAGACATGTGTTGATCAAACACATACTCAACAATGTGAAACCCTATTATGATACCATTCACCAACCTAATCGCATACATGTCCCATACCACACATACTAATAAGAAAGGAAGAGATGCATAATAAGACTTATGTAATGACATTCCCTCTACAACACTCAATTGGTTGGCCATCTCCATTGAGAAAAGAGAGGACATGTCATTATCTAAGATTAGGTGAATACCTAATATCTAAACTAGATATACACATATCCCTAATACATATATTTATACTCTAGGGTGAAAACTCTTGTTATTTTAGGGTTTGATACTCTTTCATGGAGTCCTTTCCTATACCTAAATCTCATATCTTCATTCTAGTATGACTATGTGAATCATTCCTGCCTAGTGGCCATTTACCAAATTACTCTGATACCATATTGTAACACCCCTCCAAGTACATACATGACAGCAGAAGCAAACCCTATTTTGTCCACAACATGGGTCACTTGGCTTGGAGGAACATTTCAAAACATGATATACAATAGCAACACGATAAATAAACACCTTGCATTAATTGGAAAATTGATTCATACATAGTTTTGGCAAAAGGAAAATTACATCAAGTTCATCTAATCTACTTTAATAATAAGATTATACATCATGTAAAAGATATCTGAACTCTGGATCGTCTTGGTAAAAGACACCTGACTAGGCCTTTTCTTCTTGAAGATTTCTTGATCTGTTCCTTGGATGTCAAAAAGCTTCTTCCTCTTTCTCCTTACCTGCGACATCGCCCCCCAACCATGCATAAAACCAATGGTAAGTGGAATTGAACATATCATATTTAAAGGAAACATGTAAACTAAAAATAAACTTTGAACATTAAACTTTGAAAAAGGAACATAATTGCTTTTAGATTATGTCTTTTATCTTGACCTATATAAGGATCCTCGAGTTTTGCACCGAAGTGCCTCTTCTCTTATGCACTGAAGTGCCTCTTGGGCTGCACCGAAGTGCCTCTTAGATTGCACTGAAGTGCCTCTTCTCTTATGCACCGAAGTGCCTCTTAAATTTTGCTTTGAGGAGCCTCTTAATGAGGACCTTATATAAGCTATCTTTTAACATTATCTTTCTATTAAACATTATTCTTGACCTTACTTTTAATGTGCATGAAGATGATACCATAATATAGATAGTAAAAGCATAACATTCGATTCATCTCAAGTTCATTGACTTTAAGCAATTGAAATAGATAACACATTCATAACATTTATTGCATACATACATACATAAAAGTAAACATTACTTATGTTCAATTAGCATGGACCACTTACCTTGCACTTAGAGGAGATCTGATCTTCCTTCTTAGGTTCAGTAAACCCTAATCACGTCCTTAGGGTTTGAAAACCCTAATTACCCTATTCATAACATTCAATGTATCAAATTGTACTCCATTCATCACCTAAAACCCTAATTTTGATAACATATGAATTATTAGTCTTAAATTAGACCCACTATGATCTTTTTATCATGGAGCATATCATTTGTCTATTAGGATCATTTAAACATGTTATGATCATCAAAACCTAGAATACATTTAACATATTAAACTTAGCAACTTTAGGCACTTTTAAAATTTGAGATAGTATTAGGTATTGAAACTAATTTTGTTGGGTTCCTTATATTTTTCTGATAAAAATACACTATTTATTTGCCATATTATGACAATCCTAAGATTTTCGAGAATTTTAGAAAGATTAAACATATTTAATACTTTTTGATCAACCACAGGTCGCCAACCTGGAGGCCAGGGCCAATCGGCTCATGCCAGCTTGGCGGTCCGCGCTCACGTGGACCATGCTGAGCCAGGGCAAAAAAGAGAGGAAAAAGTTAGGATTAGCCCTCACCTTACAACTACAAACTCGGGGCAGAAAGGACATTATGCCAGGGTTCATTTCTACCTCGTTTCCCCCTTCGCGAGCAACCTACATCGCGATTCAACTCTGTGGTTGACTTCACACATACGGGTCTTGGAGTTGCAGGAAGAGGTGTGATCCTCTCCGCCGTGCCCCTGTGAGCTTGATGGTGGCCGCCACTTGCTCGGGGAGAGCCTGGAGCTGGGTGGTCGACAAGGAGCGTCTTTGGGACGGTGTAGGGAGATAACAGGAGGGGAAGGAAGGGCTAGCATGTGAAATTGAGAGCATGATGATGATCTCTGGGTCTCGCGGAGGCTTTGCATTGATTACCCAATTCGTAGGTGGACTCATTCTTTTATATCAGCAGGCCAAATGAGGGTGACCGATGAGGGGCAGAGCAAAAAGGGGGAAATATTCTACAGCCTACCTAGACGTATACACTGGGTGCAAATTAAGGGCAAGGTGATGATGGTTCATGACTTATAAACATCCTGGTAATGCCTCCGTGATGTATTGCTTTTATAGAGGAGGTAGGGGAGATCATTCAGGGTCCAGTCCCTCTGAAACAGGGACTACTGTCGTTTGGGATTGTCTAGGGCATGAGACCCCTAGAGCTGGGTCTCCTTAGGTCCGTCTATCGATGCCAGAGGCCTTGCCAAGCTCCATTGCAATCGAGATGCATGGAGAGAGGGAGACCAAAGCAGAGAGGAGTATGCGAGGAAGATAAATTCTCAAAGAGGTGGAAGTGGGTCAGGAGGATGACTCCTGATTGCGAGGACGTCAGGTCAAACAATCTGACCCGGACTGGAATTTTTCCCAAAGAGAGCATGTGACATCACCCAACACCGAAAATATTAGGAAAATGATCATTAATAGCAAATCATTCCTAATATAGGATTGTAAATTATATTACTTTCTTTCTTAAACAAATTGGGGCAATTAAGGTTCTTCATAAGAGACCAAGTTTTGCATGCCACCTAGATTTAGTGTGACGAATCTGAATCTGTACTTGATTTCAAGTATTTAGGGACATCTATCTAAGTTAAGATTGTGTAATACAACTCATTTTAATTATATAAAATTATCTAGAAAGTATGAAAGTATCAAATTGTAAGGGAAGCAAAATATTATTTTAATAACCCCTTATAACTTTTAGTAGATCATTTTGAAGGCATTACTTAGGTCAATTTCATTCTTTAACCTTCATGTGCAAAATATTCACTAATTAGGTTTAAGTTCTATGCAATTGAATTATAATTGGATTGATAATGCACAATTATCTCTAAATCTAGAAGAACATTATTTAAACATTATTATTAGGCCTTATTTTCCCCTTAGGGTTCAATTGAATCATTCCATTATGAATTTGAAAATTTGGGTTTAAATTAGAGTCTATCAGAACTTAAGTCCAATATTTCAACTAAATCAGTGGAGAGATTTCTATTAGGAACCTATACTTATTTTACTCAAAATTTTGGGATGTGATAGATAGAGTGAGTCGTGTCCATGGCGAACAATGAAGTTTTAAGATTTAAGCATTGTATCTATTGTCCCAAGGCCATTTTATGGTTAGTTTATCATGTGATTGTCTAAAATAGTTAATAACGTATGGTATTTGATCACTTAATTCAATCTCAATTATTTTGCATATAAGTTTGCAAAACCCACCTGAGCCAAGAAGAGTCTTGTAAAGCTTTATATTTTCAATGAACAATTTGGTCTGAGTTCCTAACTTTTATCTTTCTGTTCTCCTGCATTGATTTATTCTGCATTTTTTATCTGAGTCTGACCTATAAACGTTCACTTAATTGCAACTATTTGCTGCTGCATGTAACAACATAATTAAAATTAACAACAGTCTTACAGACATCATCTTTCTTGTCATTAGTTAACTATGGCTGTTTAGGGTTTTGGTATAAAAATTAATACGTCTAGTATGTCTGAAAAGTTTACTGAAACTAATTTTGTGTATTGGCAAAGTAGGATGCAGATTTGGCTTAACATGGTAGGGCATGATCATGTATTTAGAAGATGAATCCAAACCTGATGAATCTATCCATGATATTGCTAATTTAATTGAAACCTAGAAGAAGGATGATAAGATGTAATAAGGGTTGATTCTATTTGCATTAAACAACAAACTGTATGTATCATACTCAAAATTGTCTGTTAGTACATTCAATGTTTTATGGGGGTGTTAGAAAAGAAGCACAATACAGAGAACCAGGAAACTGAAAAATAAGAAAATAAACACAATACAGAGAACCGTGAAACTGAAAAATAGTGTGTCTCTAAATATGGCTGATGATAACACTATTTATGATCAAACGCATGATTTTCAACTCTTGGTGCAAGAGCTCGAAGATGCAAGCATGAAACTTCCTGATAAATTTGTTACGATGTCAATTATTGAGAAATTCCCAAAATCTTGAAAGTCGTTTGTCATGTCTCTTAAGCATCATAGAGGAGACATGTCAATGAATGATCTCATGATGGACATAAACATACAGGAAGAACACCTAAAAGAGAAGTATGTCAAGGTACCCACTGATGTTAATCCTAGTGTCAGTTTTACTACTACTAAGAACAAGGATAAGAAACCAAAGAATTCACTTAAACCTAAGAATAAGATCCATAAGATGCCGAATAACAAAACTTGTTGGATAGTTCGGCCACTAGAACAATGATTGTCCTTCAAAGAAGGCAAAGAAAGCTGCCACATCTGTAATTGAGGAGGCTGTGGTCAACATGATGACTGCATCCATCAACCTCAATGATGGGTATGTGTTTGTAAAACCTAAAGTTCTTTCTATTTTTAAACCACTATATTAGATAATAGACACTAGAGCTAATGCACATGTGTGTACCGACAAGTCCCTATTTGTGTCTTGTGAGGCCTCCAAAGGTCGATCAATGACTTTGGGTGATTCTAGTGTTGTAGAAGTCAAAGGCGAAGGATGGGTGAACTTGAAGTTTCCTTTAAGAAAGGTTTTAACACTCCATAGAGTCATATATATTCCATCAGTTCAACACAACATTCTTAGTGGCACAATTTTAGTTGGAGATTGTTTTAGAATAGACTGCAAATGTGATAAGGCTATTATTACTCACCTTAATGATTCTTTATTTTTTGGCAAGGGGTATCTATGTGATACGAAGAACTTATTTAAGATTCTTGTTGAACCTATTTCAAATATAAAAAATTAAATTTTAATGATAATAGTTCTGTATGCATGAATCTTATATCGTCTGATGTTTGGCATACAAATTTGGGACATGTTAATGTTGGCTTAATCAAACATATGATGAATCTAAATTTAATTCCTAAATCTGACATTAGTAATAATAAATATGAAATTTGTATGCAAGCTAAATTTCCTAGGAAGCCTTTTCATTATGTGAATAGAAATATGGAAATATTGGACTCAGTGCACACTAATATTCTGTGAACTTAATGGGATTGCTACCAATGATCAGGAGTGTTATTTTATAAATATACTGATGATGATAGTAGATACTGTCATGTCTATTTACTTAAAAGTAAAGATGAGGCATTGGATAAATTTAAAATTTATAAGAAAGAAGCTGAAACTCAATATAATAAGACATTTAAGCGATTAAGGTCTGATAGGGGAAGAGAATATACCTCAAACTTGTTCATGGAAATTTATAAATTCCATGGTGTAGTTTAGGAGGTTACCCCTACTTATTCACCTTAATCTAATGGGATTGTAGAACATAAAAACCGAACCCTGATAGACATGGTCAATTCTTTCTCCAAACCTCTGGTCTACCCAACGTCATGTGGGGAGAAGCTTTGAATACGGCTTGCCATATTCTGAATGGAGTTCCTCATAAACATGTAGAAAGTAGTATGTTTGAGTTATGGAGAGGGAGAAAACCGAGTCTCATATATCTTCAAGTGTGGGGGTTCCTTGCAAAGGTACTTGTCACTGAACACAAAAGGAAGAAATCGGGACCAAAAATGGTTGATGCTATATTCTTGGGTTATGTGGAGATAAGTTATGTCGAAAAGAGCTAGAGGGGGTGAATAGAGTTTTGATAATTTTAAAATTAATTTAAAAGTTAAATTGCAAGAATGAGAGGGATGTTGGATCCTAGGATGGGTGATTTGCTCTATATGGGGGGGTGAATAGAGCTAAAAAGAACTTAAACAAAATTCATTAGACCTTCAAGATTTATCACAAGATAAGGTTGCTAAATGGGAATTTGAGTCCAGCTAAACATACATAACAAGGATGAGAGAGATTGAAACAAGCACAAAAACATAAGCTATGTAGAGTGGTTCCAATATCCAAACTAGGAGATTGTCAGTACACTACCTGGAGAGGTCAACCTCTAGGATTTCTTAACCATGTCTACTCCTTATATTCACTTATAAGAGTTATAACATATAACCTTCCTTTTCTGTGCGATGGATACCCAATTTTCCCTTTGAGGGGAAGGGATCCAACAACCTACGAAAGGACCTACCTATCACCAATAGTCTTCTACCTCACCAAGGGCTTACCTACTTTGTAACGAGTCTTCCTCCTTCACTAAGGATTTACCTACTCTTGCACAAGTCTTCATCCTTTGAGGAATTACCCACTCTTCTTGGATCTTCAACCTTTGACTTCACCTTTTCCAAGGGGAAGCTTCCACCAAGCACTTACCCACTTGAGCAAGGAGTCTTTTGGCTTCACCAAGGGCTTACCCACTCTTGCTCCAAGTTTTCGGCCTTAAATCTCTTCACCAAGGGACTCCTTCTCTTGTTCTTCTTAACCTCTATGATCTAAGAGAGAGAACCTTGATCTTCATGGTTGAATGAGAGATTGGGAGGTGGAGGAAGTGAGAGCCTCACAAGATATACATGTAGGAGTAGCTCTCTTACATTTTCCCTACTCACTCAAATGGATGTAGCAAGTGATTAAGCTTAGAGAGACAGGAGGTTGTAGAATGCACTCAACTATAGAATAGGGACCTTCATAGTGTTTGGCTAACCATAGGATGAAGCCCAAGGGATCCTATTTATAGTTAGGGATGCCTATAAGACTTTGGAAACACTTAAGGATGAATATTAGCCGTTTAGGATGTTACAACAAATATTTTTTTGAGTTTTGTAACATTCCAACGACTAGAAACACTTTTATGCACTTTTCTATACAGTGCATAAGTTGATTTTCAATAAAGGTGACTCGACCGATTACACTATATGACAAAGAAGATTTGAACAATTGGTCGAGTTTATCTTGGATGAAACTTGACCGATCACTTAAATCAGTTTTGTCTGATGTAGGGATCGATCGAGTTTCATGAGTATGCAACTTTATCGAGCCATGGCATTTTAAAAATCCATTAAGGTACCGGTCGAGTTTGTAACTCGATCGATGAACAACCTATAATGAATTTTGGAAAGTATCATTAAAGTACTTAAATATTTGATTGAAGTGCTCTTGATTTTTTCTAAGCTTAATTACACGTGATTTACAACATGATTCTAATGATTTACCACATATTCCACAAAAGTACACTTACATTGATTTTGACTTGTCTTTTCTCCAAGCTAGGATGCACAAGTTAGGGCATTTAGAGTGTGTCTATACCTAATCTGAAATCACTCAAGTAGAGACATGAGACATAATTAATTGGAATGGTTTAGTCATCATCAAAATAAGGGTTTGGTAATTTTAGACCTACAATCAACATTGACCTGGTGTCAACATTCTCCCCCCTTTTGAAAATGACAAACCATTCCATAAATGTATTGAAAGCATTTAAGTAAAGTCGTACCTTTGGAGAAACCTAAGGGTTTCAATTGAGTTCATATGCTCCCCCTCAAATGATGCTAGTGGAGTTTTCATACTCCCCCTCAATTGATGCTATTTTTCCTGCATGATTAGTTTTCATAACATTTATAGAATACTATGTCTTCTACTCATATATATTCTAGACATATATGTCTTTTACCCTTTACCTTCTCCCCTTTACATAGACATGATTTCTCCCTCTTTATGTAAGACATGCCTTAATGTTTATCGTTCATGTAAGACATGCTTTCTCCCCTTACTTTACAAAAGAAGACATGCTTCTTTCTCCATCTTCTTTACAAAAGAAGGCTTTCTTTCTCCCCTTTGTCATTTCAAAAAGGTGGGGGTACGAAGAGATAAAACACAACTTGGTAAAAGAAAGGAGACAACAAGAATCATAATGAAGAGTAGAAGAACAAAACTAAGGGCTTGTCCAAGCATAGAAAGAAAAGAAAGTTAAAGCATGCACTTGAACAACCCATAATGTAATTCTAGTTAAAGATCAAGGCAAGATAAAGTGCTGCAGAAAATAATGAATCACGGTCTTGATCCTAAAGATCACAAAATTCACCCAAAAAATATCAGGGCTCATGAAAAAACAACGAGTCTTGCTTAGAAGGCCTTTTCTGCATAAATAACACTAGTCTTGCATCAAAATCTGACATTGGAGAAAAATATGCATAAATTTCAAAGATGCTCCAATTTCTACATATAATGTAGCTCTTTATATCCTACATCACAATGCTTATGCAAGAAACTCAAGATAGTAGATACACATGTCAAGGAGCAAGCTTGAGTATGTATAAAAACAACATACAAGCATACCGTATAGTAGAATACCACTTGATCAAAAGATGAACAAGGCTAGAACTACATGCAAACGAACTGCTAGTAGATATTATCACAAGTTAGGACTACTAGTATGATCTACATAATAGCAAGAGATGCATAAGTTAAATAGAAATCTATGAGAGGATGTAGATATATATATATATCCAAACAAAGAGATATGTAGTTTCTGAACCATGAACTAATATAACTCACTTGAAAATATGCATCATTACCAAAAGATTATTACCACTAAGAACCTCAAGGTTGTATCAAAACAAGACATACGACTAGATAGATGTAGCAAGTTAGAGTAAAACGGAAGCAATTTAATACACAACCAAGAGATCCAAAGAGATCATCATCAAAACTTGCATAACAACTCAAGACAAATAATTGCAAGATATAGTGATACCACGTGTGGGATACCAAATTAAAGCAATTTGAGAGAGAGTTCTAAGTAGGATAAGTAATTCAAAGCATAAAAAGAATGCATCTAAAGGTACCAAGGGAGTGCCAAAGAATAGGGCTATTGGTTGAGAAAGTCTAGTTGAGAGAGAAATTCTCATCCAAAAAGCCAATTGTATATTTTGTGCACAATGTTGTCACTCAAGTTATGTATTTTGGCAATTTGACCAACAACAATTGTTGGATACACCTATTTTAACCCATCGGTCGAGTTTCTAACAAGACAAACTTGACCGATACAACTACTGTTAAGAAGTACATATATATCATAAAAGCATATTAAGAGGCATGCTAAAAATATAAGCCATATCAGACAATGTGTAATCAAGTTAGTAATGCACTATGAAACCATTAGAAAAAGTTTTTGAGCAAGAGTGTGATGTTAATCACAATAAACCACTTTTGAGTCAAGAACCATATGCATAGTTGATACTAACTTAGCGTAAACAAGTTAGGATTGGATATGATCAAGAAATCCTTTACCTCTATTCTTACCATTCCTTTTCCACTTGTTGCCACCCCATACACATCTCACCTTTCTTATTTCATGCGGATTGAGAAGTCAATTCAATTCAAATAGCTCATGTCAATCCATTAGCAAGTGATCTGCAAGAAGAAAGATGAAAGGTCTCCAATCATGTTTTTGGGTTTGGAGGAGTTAGCTTAGCAACCCAAGTCCTATTTCTCTTGGGTGCTTTACTAAATGGGCAATATGTAGAATAATGACCAATTTCATTGCAATAGTTACATGATCTCCTAGCCTTGGAACTAAAGGGTTCTTCATTGAAAATTGAAGGTCCTTTGTCTTTGTTGTTCCTTTGGATACTATCAAGTACATGACCATCTCTACCCATTTTTTCATTAGTATGATCTAAGATTTGACTAATATTCTTCTTATCATCTAAGAATCTTTGCATAGAAGATCTAAAACTATGATTACCATGCATAAGAGAACAAATAGTACAAGACAAATGATTTATATAATCTCTAGCATGCAAAAGATCGTTTTCTAGACAGAGAGCTTTGGTCAAATAAGAATCATTATCAATATGAAGAGAAACAACATTATTCTCTTTAATAGTAAAACTAGAACAAGACTCAAGGACATTGATTTTAGCAAGCAAGGAAGAATTTTCATTTTGAAACAAAATAATCTTAGAATGATAAATCCTATTTTTAGATTATAAACCTTGCAAAGCCAAGTCCATGTTCTTGTTTTCATATTTAAGAACATCAATATCATGCATGAGATAATAAAAATTAAAGTATGCTCTTCATTAAAACTACTCATAAGAGGCTAAGATTCTAGAAATCTAATATTGTCAAGATAGCTAGCATTTTCAAGTTTAAGAGAAACTACTTGACTAAGACAAACATTTTTACCATCAAGAAAGCAAGTATTAGAATGTTCAAGATCATCTGTTTGTACATGCAAATTATCAACACATCTAGAAAGCTTTTTCTTTTTCTTCTTATAAGACTTAAGAGAGGCATGAGTAGCATGAATGATTGCAATTAAATATTCTTTCTCTAAAGAGTTTTGATTTACCTAATTGAGTCTTCACTTGTTGATCCCATGAGAGAAAAATGGCATTCTCCTTCATCACTAGAGCTTAAGCTTGATCCTCCACTTGAATCTTCACTTGAGCTTGAGTTGGAGGAGTCACTTGAGCTTTAGTGCCATTTTCCCTTCTTCTTGTACTTCTCTTCTCTTTTCTTTTGATAATGGATCTTTTTTCCTTATAGACAATTTATCTTGAAGATAACATTATTTCCACACTTGAGGCACTAGATGGAGGAGGAAGTCTTGCCTTTGTAGAGTCCACCCTTGGAGTACATGTCACCTTCTTCAACTTGAGAGGACAGAGAAGCTTGACCAATAATAGCCTCAATTTGAGCTTTGATTTCAACCTCCTTCATTCTCTTGAGCTCTTTGTTCTTCATCTTGCTTGTCAAGTTTGACTTCATGGGCTTTTATATTTCCTATGAGCTATTCAATGGTGATATCACCAAGAGACTTTACTTCTTCAATGGAAGCCACCTTGGGTTCCCACCTCTTGGCAAGACCATTCACAATGTTGTTTTGTAACATACTAAAATCTCCTATGTACCTCTTTGTACTCTTTTCTATAAGTTTTGTCCTTCATTTTCGTTCCATTTGTCCTTGGTTTTGATTTGAAAGAAATTAAGATGGTTATTGGATACATGTTTTCCCATATATTCTTGTTTCAAGGTTGCATGCAAAAATGCCTCAGTTAGAATTAGATAATGGGTCTAAAATGCAATTTCACATTAAGAAATAAAAAGGGGTAAAATAATTCGTCCTAGAACTTTCTAGTATTCCCTAGAATATGAGAGATAAGAAGGAAATCCGAATTTTTGTATAAGGGAGAAGGTAAATGTGATAATTAAAGGAAATATGAGAATTTATGGGTAATGTAGATAATTAGAAAGATTTTTGCAACAAATATTATAATCTGAAACCATCATGATAATTTGATAGTTAAATTCGTTTCCTTGAGCAAAAAGTAACTTAAGGGCCAAGTATCATTTAAAATGGAACATAAATATAAATATTAATAACATTATCAAAAGAATATAGGAAATATGCCAATAAAGAGAAATAAAATACTTAATGTTCTCAAATCAGGAAAATAACTTCAAATTCGTATTCTAAACATAAAAATAAGCCTCTGTACAAATTTGCAACTAATTTGGATAATATATGAATAATGAGTAAAATAGGAGAGAGAGAAAGTGTGTAGAATGTTCTATTTATTTAATAAAAATAAAGATAATTTCAACTTGTGAAGATAATTGCAAAATCGTGTTCCAAACCTTTAAGGAGACTTATGGGTGAAGTTACACTAATTTTAGATAATGTTATCACCTCTTTTGAAGGAGGAAAGAGAAAATGATATATTAATTATTTCACCTATCAAACTTTCTCAAAATGCAAAACTAACTCCATATTTGGATTCTACGCATTGAAATAAGTCAGGATATAAAATTTCATAATTTTTGGACGACGTTTGAGCCTCCAAATTAAGAGAGAGAAAAAAATTTAAAATCTAATAGATTTAATCGACTTTTGCTAAGGGTTATTTCCCTGATCTAATGCGAGATCGGAGGGCTCAGAGTCATTGATGGACTCGGGTCCATCGATCGGACGATCCGCGATCGTCTTCCACCTCTAGTCGAACAAGGAAACAGGTTCCTTGTTTTCGTTTTCTTAAAATCGATATATCTCGAGATTTACTCGACGATTTTCGCTCAAATCAGTTTCTTTGGACTCCTTGCGAGTTTCCGAACCGATTTATCCCAAAAAGTTTGGGATTAGATGCGTTTTCGAGAAACGCCCAACTCGGCCGCCGGCTACTTCTCTTTGCTCCTACCCACATCCTAGTCTAGGGTTCCTTGCCTATAAATAATGTAACCCCAACGACCGCCATCACCTTAGCAACCTGATCGTGTCTTCAATTTGGACTTTCATGGACGAATCGACCCCCAACAAGCCGTCGAAGATCCCTAGCTTGCGGCACATATTGTGCTCGTCTCAGTCGACCTCGTCTCAAATTGAAGGTACCTTTGAATTCGTCGTTCTCTCTTCTTTCTTTCGAGTATTTGAGCGTGCGATTTGGTCGTGTTTTGCGGATTTTCCCAAATCGGGCCAAGCACCTGCTTGCGTTGCTTGGGCGAGAGGAGGAAGATGACGCGTGGCTTTTTACCGTTTTGCCCCCGCCTATTTCTTTCTTCCTTTTCTTTCGCTCGGGGCAACGCCGTCCTTTCGTCCCTATTTTGGTCCGCACCGCGCGGCTGGTAGCGAGCGACCGCGGGGCGCGGGTCGCCGCTGCCGAGCGCTCGCCACCGCTCGGCCGTCCAACCTTGCCTACGTGGCAGGCTGTGATTGGTCGAGGTAAATTAATTTTTATAAATTAATCTGTTGGTCAAAAATTAAAAATAAATAGTGTTTTGAAATCAGGAAAACGAGATCTATTTAATAAAAATGTTTTTGAGATCTGTTTTTGAGGTTTGCGAAAATGTGTTTTTAAAATCGATTTAATTATCTTAAAAATCACTAAAATTAACCCTAAGAATCTATATTTCCGAAATATACAATATTATATGTTATTTTGATCAGGAAAACCTAATTAAGATGGTTATGAGGTTTTTGGAGTTTGAATCGAGAGTTTGTGCAAAAAGTTAGTGAATTAGGGTTTTCAACCTTTTAAATGAATGCATGTAATTCTAATTTATGAATGTAATGATGTAATAGGGAAATTGGGTTTATAATTCGTGTGAAGAGTTGAAAAGGGGAATTATAGGACACCTGAGGCTAAGGTATGTGTTTAGTATGTGATTTGATTGTGCATCTACCTATCATTTGGGAAATCATTAGTCCATTACCTATTTTTCTTTATGAGGTTTAACTTGATCTAAACCCTTGAATCTTGAAACCTAAATTGCTTATTTGCCTCAAAAGTAGATGTAGTATCCTCTTGTTTGGGTATTCATACCCCACTGCCATGTTATATATTCTTTTGCTTATTCTTACCATAAATCTTTTGTTAGCATGAAATTAAATGTTCTATTTAATCTTTAAGTAGTGGTACTTATGTACAACCACCCATAGAGGGCATGTATGAAATCGCCCTAGGGGAATGTTTATTATTCTCCCCATTAAAAATTGTAGGTGATTGGAAATGTTTTTAATTCTTCCCTCACCTAAGGTTAGAGGTCCGGTAGGTGCCTCAACCCTACTTAGTTAGGTAGACATATTAATTGACATGCTAAAACCTTTAATTATTTTGTTAATGGCAAGTTCTCTTATAAAAACCTCATACTCTTTGATATCTTCTTACACCAAATATCTAGCCTAATTTACTTGTTACAATTTCCTTAGACTTTGTTAGAATATCCTTGTAACACATACTTTCTTTGTTTTTCCCTCTTGCTGGGTGTTTTCCCAACCACCCAGGTGTTGGTGCTGAGCAAGGTGAAGGAAGGGCTTGAAGAAAGATTCCTCTGTTGTTGATCGTTAGCTTGACAAGAAGGATGGCTAGGTTGCTATAGCTAGATCCTCTTATCTATCTTATCTTTTCTTTTAGAAAGCAATGATGTAATAAACTATAAAGCCACTAGAAGGCTTATTATTTCTTTGTTTCTGCTGCTATTGAAATTTTATTATGTATCTGGAATCATGCTTATTTACTTGGAATATTATGCAATCATCCTCAAAGTCTAAATTTTTGTTAAAATTGTGGATGTTTGTATTTCCTTCAAATTTTAGTAAAGGGGTGATCTCGCCTCTTTACATGTTTAGCCTTGAGTACATCTCGACTATCCTCTCATTATTTCTCATCTTGAAGTTTTCAATAAAACTCTTGAGCATGTAGACTTTACTTTCCTTCACTTGTTGAGTACCCTCTTAACTGATGCATAGCTTTCTCCATACTTCATAGTCTGTCTCACAATAAGAGATCCAGTTGAACTCGGTGGGGGTGAAAGAGGCATAGAGGATGTTGATTGGTCTTGCATTCGAGGTAGCTTCATTCCATTCTGCCATCCTTTCCTCTAGAAGCTTGTATGGGTGCTCCACCATTTGCCATAACTCAAGACTTTTTCCTTGGATTTGGAATTGAAGCATTCTCTTCCAAAAGAGGAAATTGCTCCCACCAATGATTGGAAGGTTGATCAAGTATCTTCCTCCTTGGTAGTTATCTATCTTTATCTACTTGTGGAAGTATGCTTGGAGAAGACCCTCTCTGATACCACTTGTTGGATTCTAGGATGGGTGATTTGCTCTAGAGGGGGTGAATAGAGCTAAAAGACACTTAAACAAAATTCATTAGACCTTCAAGATATATCACGAGATAAGGTTGCTAAATAGGAACTTGAGTGCAACTAAACATACATAGAAAGGATGAGAGAGAATGAAACAAGCACAAGAACACAAGCTATGTAGAGTGGTTCCAATATCCAAACTAGGAGGTTGTCAGTCCACTACCAAGAGAAGTAAACCTCTATAATTTCTTAACCATGTCTACTCCTTATATTTACTTATAAGAGTCACACCATATGACCTTCCTTTTTCAGGTCAAGGATACCCAACTTTCCCTTTGAGGGGAAGGGAGCCAACAATCTACAAAAGGACTTACCTATCCAACAAAAAGTCTTCTACCTCACTAAGGACTTACCCACTTTGCTATGACTCTTACACCTTCACCAAGGACTTACCTACTCTTGCACAAGTCTTCATCATTTGAGGAATTACTCACTCTTCTTAGATCTTCAGCCTTTTGACTTCACCTTTGCCAAGGAGAAGCTTCCACCAAGGACTTACCCACTTGAGCAAGGAGTCTTATGCCTTCACCAAGGGCTTACCCACTCTTTCTCCAAGTCTTTGGTCTTGAATCACTTCACCAAGGGACTCCTTCCTTTGTTCTTCATCACCTCCCTTCTCTAAGAGAGAGAACCTTCATCTTCATGGTTGAATGAGAGATTGGGAGGTGGAGGAAGTGACAACCTCTCAAGATATACATGTAGGACTGGCTCTCTTACAAATATCCTACTCAATCAAATGGATATAGCAAGTGTTTAAGCTTAGAGAGAGAGGAGGATGTAGGATGCACTCAACTATATAATAGGGGCCTTCACAGTGCTTGGCTAAGCATGGGATGAAGCCCCAGGGGTCCTATTTATAGATGGGGATGCCTAGAAGCCTTTGGGAACACTTCAGGATGAATACTAGCCATTTGGGATGTTGCAACATATTTTTTTCTTTCAAGTTTTACAACATTCCAATGGCTAGAAACACTTTTCTACACTTTCCCATACAGTGCGATCGATCTTCAATAAAGGTAACTCAACCGATTGCACTATATGACAAAGAATATTTGAACAATCGATCAAGTTTATCCTGGATGTAACTCAACTGATCACTTAAATCAATTTTGCACTTTGGAGTAGCCTTCACTCCTTAAAGTAGCCCCAAACGCCTAGGAGAAACCTTCATGCCTTGAAGTAGCTCCAATCACCTAGGAGAAGCATGCAGTAGCTCTAATCACCTAGGAGAAACCTTCACACCTTGAAGTAGCTCCGAGCAAGCTCCTTTGAATAGCCTCCTACACTTGGAGTAGTTAAGGAGAAATATCATATCAACTTGGAGAAGTAGATTGGAATAAGGAAGATTACACCATTTTAGTACAACAATTTGATCCTATATCAAGCGTTAGACCTCCTAACCACTTAGGATGGACGTTTCTAGGTGGTGGCTAGGATATTGTAGCTATAGGACACAAGCTAATAGCTCAAGAAATAAAATGGCAAGTGTATTTCAACTATGTTGTTCCCTAGAATGATTGCTCAAGTGTTGTTTGTGTGTTTTGGTGTCCTAAGGTCACATCTATTTATAGGAATGGGTTGTAGGTGACTAGGGTACTTTGGGAGAGTGTCTAGTGGGTTCTAGGATGAGATATAGCTGTTAGGGTTGGATAAAATTAGGTGCAATGACTAACTTAGTCAAATGTAAAAAGAACAATCAAGAACCCATTTCAGTCGACAAGTTTTTCTTCCAACCATGTGTCAGTCAAGAATTTCTTCAACTGAGCCTGAGTTGAATGCCCATCTATTCAAATGTGTACCCTCAATTACCAACCACTTGGTTTAACAGTCATACGATTTGGACCGAAGATGTGTCGGTCGACAATGTTTTCGATCGAAAGTGATTTAGAGAACAAATGTGTAAGATTTTGACTAGTGCTCTGACTCCTCAACTGAGGTCATTCTCGATCGACAATTTTTTCGACCGAGAGATTTTTCGTTGACAATTTTCTCAACCGAAAAATCCCTATTTTTGGAAAACCTATCAATTGATTTTTTCAATAAAGGATAATGACTATCGACTCTAAGGGGGGTCCTAACTAAGGGTTATAGGTGGATAGGGAAAATGTAACACTTGATTTTACATGACTTCTAGGTACTTGTACATTATACACTTGTACACGTTATTAAAAGTTGTAGGAACATGTAAATACAAGCATTTAAGCATGTTACTTCATCTATCCATTGGGTGTGATCTCCTTGAACCCTGAAATACTCAAGTAGCAAGTTAGATCCACAAGAATGAAAGTGTTTGTCATCATCAAAAATAGAGGATAAGATAATGTCTAATTTAGTGCCTATAGATTCTTGATTGTAAAATCTGATATCTCAGGCATTGCTGTTGATACAATTGTGGAATTATGTGATGCTACATTCTTTGAGGATGTGTTTCCCATGAAATCGGGTGTGCCCAATGAAGTATCTCAAGATTATTCATTCACCACAGGTTCCATTCCAAAGCATGTGGAAAGGATGAACAATGTGGGGGGAAAATCAGAACAAGCTATTTCTGAATCTTATGATTATGAAGAAATGGTTGTTGTACCAAGGAGAAGTAAATGGCCTAGGACATCCAAGGACTTTGGAAGTGAGTTTTTGACTTGCAATGTTGAGTATGATAATGTAAATTTCAAACAAGCTATGGATTATCTAGAAGCTAAGTTTTGGAAAGAAGCCGTTAATGATGAAATCCAATCAATTCTCTCTAATGGAACTTGGGAATTAGTGGATTTACCTCTTGGTTGTTCCACAATTGGTTGCAAATGAATCTTTAATATGAAACTTAATGCATACAAGGCTATCAATAAGTATAAATCTAGGTTAGTTGCTAAGGGTTACACATATATGGAAGGAATAGATTATTTTGATACCTATTATCCTATTTCTCGTATGACCACGATCCGATTGCATATTGCATTGGCTTCCATTTATACTATCTGTATCCATCAGATGGATGTGAAGGTTGAGTTCTTAGGCAGTGACCTTCAGGAAGAGATATATATGGAATAATCAGAGGGATTTGTGGGTCGTGGGAATGAGTCCAAGGTGTGTAAACTTGTTAAGTCATTATATGGCTTGAAACAATCCCCTAAGCAATGGTATGAGAAGTTTATTTCTGTGATATCATCATTTGGTATTGTTTAATGAATTTGATACATGTATCTACTATAAAATCGTAAATGATGGATTCATTTTTTTATACTTATATGTCGATGATATCCTACTTTTTGGTTTCGATATGAAAGTAGTAAATGATACAAAGTCATTCTTGTATAACAAGTTTGAGGTGAAGGATATGGGTGTTGTTGATGTGATTTTAGGGCTTAAAATCACAAGGTCTACTTATGGTATAACTCTCTCTCAGTATCACTATGTTGAGAAGATACTAGAGAGGTAAGATCAACTACACATAAACCTATTAAGACTCCATATGATTCATCCAAGGACTTGTTCAAGAATGAGACTGGAGTTCCAATGTCTCAATTACAATACTCTTAGATTGTCAGAAGTTTGATGTATCTTATAAACTACACACATCCAAACATTGTGTTTGCCGTGAGCAAGTTAAATAGATACACCAGTTGTCCCGACAAGACCCATTGATAAGCTCTTGATAGAGTTTTGAGGTATATCAAGGGAACTTATTCTCTTGGGCTGCATTATGGTAAATAGCCTCCTATAGTTGAAGGATATAGTGATGCAAGATGGATTGCCATGAACTCTGGGAGTGATGGTGTCTCAAGATATGTATTCCTATTGGGAGGAGGAGATGTTTCCTGAAGGTATAAGAAATAGACCATATTGTCTCCTACTTTTGAGGTAGAGTTGTGTGCTTTAGATGAAACTGGATTGGAAACTGAATGGTTACATGGACTTATGTCCAGTTTACCTATGGTAAAGAAACCACTTCCTACAATATCAGTTCATTGTGATAGCACTACAACTATTGCTAAGATAAAGAGTTCCAAGTACAATAAAAAATAACATAGACACATCCAAGTCAGACTCAAGTCTGTAAGGGAAGTTAGTTTCTAATGGGGTCGTGGCTGCAAAATATGTCGGTACCAAAGCTAATACAACTAATTCTTTTCACTAAAGGTCTTACCCTAGTTGATGCGATGGTTTTGAGTCGCATTTATAGACTTGTTTTATATGTATTTTATGTATTTATTAGTCATTTCTATGGTTAATGTTGCATAATTCATCTACTTTGGTCTATGATACTTCTCTATGTCAAATCTCCCTTATCTCAGTATTTTGAGTATAAATGATCAAAAGAATACGTTTTTTGTAGGCTTACGTGGTTTCGTGTTGTAATTTCAGGAAAAACAAGTATCTGCTTCTGTCGATACCATCGACGGGGGTCGATACCATCGACCGGACCACAGGTTGCCAGCCGCAAGGAGCAGAAGAAAGTCGATACTAGCGACAGGAGAGTCGATGGTATCAATTTACCATCAGGTTGCTGGCGAAAAGTGAGTCGATACTATCGACACATCAGTCGATACTATCGACAGGTGGAGCTACAACGACACAAAAAGACAAAACCGTCACTACAGGTTTGTCGATACCATCGACCCTCGTCTATGGTATCGAGATAGCATCAGGCGCAAAGACAAAAGAAAAGAAGAACTGCCGATATCACGCCAGGTCGATACCATCAACCTGTGTCGATGGTATCGACACCGTCAGATACAAGTTTGTTTCAGATCGATCTAAATCCGACGACTGTGATTATTTGGTGACCTAACTCGGGAATTATACCTAAGGACGGAGGTCAAGAGTAATCTATCACGTCATTAGCCGCTACACATGTCCCGAGAAGGTGTGGAGAGAAGAACGGAGCCCAGAAGCACGCCCCAGCCGATCCGGACGCCGAAGAAGATGATTTCCACCACTGAAAGGCGGGAGAACACATATTCTACACCAAGGAGCGCTTGGATTTTCTCCGTTCAGGGGTTTCATCACTCAATCACGTTTTTCTCCATGTTTCCCTTTTTCTACTCCACGTTTTGCTCTGAGATGAACATGCGGGGCTAATCCCCTTTGTCTTTAGGACCGGGAGTAGCCCGAGAATTCATTGTATGACAATTTTATCATAGTAATTCAATTTTATCTCTTAAATCCGTGTTATAATTTCATTTTCTCAATTATATTGTTATGCTTGATCACCATAATAATAATCTAATACCCTTAATTACTTTGAAAGAAGAATTAACGGTTGAAAAGAGATGAAATTCACATTAATTGACAAATCCCTTGAACAAGGTGGTGTAAGGTTAATGGTGGATACCGAGAGATCGATTTTAATGCACCTAGTTTAGGGTATAGGTTACTACGACGGTGGAACCGACCTAGACATAGGTAGTGAATTGTACCACGACAGTGGCCAATTCTGATTTCAGGCCACTACTCGGATAGAGAGATAAATTTGAATGACCGAATAGAATTTAATACAATGAAAACCCACGGTGAAACCGCAATCCTAAAGATCTCATCTTGAATTGATTAAACTAAACATTTGATCGATTTCTTTGTTTTGTTTTATTTTCATTTTCCTTTAATTTTAACAACAACTTCCAACTCTTTAATTGGTCTAGCTGATTGGGAGTAGTTAGTAGTAGTCTCCGATAATTCACGTGTCCCTGAGTTTGACTCGGGCCTCACAAAGGCCTATATTACATTGACACGTACACTTGCGTTTCTACGCACGTAAAAAGCGTGTCAAGTTTTTGGCGCCGTTGCTGGGGACACGGCAGTTGTCGACACTACGAGTGCTGCAAGCTGCCACTCTAGGCCACTTTTTTTTTATTTTTTTTTTCATTTTAAAAATTCATAGTCTATTTTCTAAAATTTGTAATCGTCAAGCACTGTACTGAACTTAAATTTTCACTTTGCAGGTACTGTGCATGGTGCAGACGCGTAGCACCGACTACACGCGGCACGCACCAGAGGTTCCATTGCCGGGACCGGAAATCGAGGAGGATTATAATCAAGACCATATGGAGGATATAGATTCTGAACCAGAACAAGAAGAGATGGCAGAGCCACAAACAATATGGGAGAAGATCAAGGCTTCTTCTTCATCCGCTTCCAAGGGGCCGATCAAGAAGTAGGTGGTTAATATTCCGACATACAAGACTGATCCTGCATTAATCAACTTGGTGAAGTCAAATGCATTCCATGGGCTCAAGAATGAAGACCCAGTCGCGCATATAAGTCAATTTGTGGAAAATTGTGATATGATAAAAATAGATAGATTTCCACAAGATGTTCTCTACTTGAAGCTCTTCCCGAGTTCTCTAGAGGGAAACACATGAGAGTGGTTGCACAACCTGGACGATGAATATGTGGAATCCTGGGACCACATGGTGGAGGTTTTCTTTGAAAGGTTCTTCCCGCCCGAGAAGACCAATGACATGATTAGGAAGATCCACAACTTCACCCAGAAAGCAGGAGAAACCTACTCTGAGACCTGGGAAAGGTTTCAGATCATGCTTAGGCGGTGCCCGCATCACGGGCTTGACAAGGAGACACATGTCAAGATCTTCTATTTTGCTCTCTCTGAGCACGATAGAAGTAACCTCGATTCAGCAGGCTCAGGATTCTTTTTGAACAATACCGACACGAGGTGTTGGGAAATCCTTAAGAACATGGCCAAGAAGTAACCGTGGGGTGATAGAGACGTCGTGGAGCATGTTCGAGTAGCAGGGGAGTATAAAGCAATCAAGGAGCTGAATGAGAAGATGAACCTTCTCGCGAAGAAACTACTTTCAAAGGAGGATACTGAATCCGAGGACGAGGCACAAGTCAAATTCATGAGGCAGCAGCAAGGTTATAGAAATAGTGATTACTCATGGGGGAAGGACAAGAAGTTCTCTTGGAAGGACCCAAACAAATTCTTGCAGGATCCAGATGCAAAACCCCAGCCAGTAGCAGAGGATAAGAGCACAGAGTTGCTGAATCAAGTGATAAAGCAAAATCAAGAATTAATGACTACTTTTGGCCAGCAGATAAAGCAACAAGGGGAGTTTATGAACCAGCAGACACTGCAGAGCCATGGGGCTCAAATGAGGACAATAGAGACATCCATGGCGCAAATGGCAGTGGAGATAGCCAATTTGAAGAAGCCGGCACACCAAGGTTTTCCGGGTAACACTAATATTCTAGGAGGAAACCAGCAGGCGAAGGCCATCTTGCTAAGGAGTGGCAAGAAACTGTTAAACCCTAGAGCCGATGAACCAAGCAAACCCCAAGCAGAAATTGAAGGTGAGGCCACTGAGGAGCTGCTCATACCGGTCACAGAACCAGTTGCGGATATAGCAGTGGATGCTACTGATGATCCTATTGCAGACGAGGAGGAGACGCAGAAAAGGACACCTTATGTGCCACCGCATCAAAGGGAACAGGTTGTCTCAGTCCCATATCCAAATAGTGCAAAGGAAAGGAAAGTGGATGCCCAATTTAAAAAGTTTCTGGACACTTTCAGGAAGCCTTCAGTTAACATCCCATTATTGTAAGCAATTGAGCAAATCCCTTCTTACGACAAATTTCTAAAAGACATCATTACCAAGAAGAGAAAAATCCCAGACACAAAGGTTGTTGTGCTTAAGGAGTAGGTGAGTGCCTTCATCATGGGCACATTGCCACCAAAGAGGCAAGATCTGGGCTATTTCAACATCTCATGTTACATTGGGAAAGTTAAGTTTGGTGAAGCGCTATGTGACTCAGGGGTGAGCATTAACTTGATGCCCCTCTCTACATTCAAGAAGCTGGGATTAAAAGAGTCACGGCCGAGCAACATGACAATCCAATTGGCGGACAATTCAGTGGTAAAGCCATATGGTATTTGTGAAGATGTGCTAGTGAAAGTAGATCGATTTGTATTTCCAGCAGATTTTGTCATCATGGAGATGCAAGATGAACAAGGCAATGAGCTACTACTCGGACGACCTTTCCAAGCTATAGCTGACATGATACTTGAGATGGGGAGAGGTCGTTTGACCTTAGGTATAGCCGATGATCGATTCAAGATGGTCATGCCTTCTAGCGCCACTTCACCTAAAGCCAAGGAGCAATGCCACATGGTAAAGCATTTTGATCACAATATCTCACTTTTTCTAGGAAAGCCATTTTTAGATATGGCTCATGTAATGACCAAGGTGGAAAAAGGGACTTTGGCTGTGGAAATCATGGAGCAGACCAAGGTGGTATCCCTTAGCAAGGCTGTGGGTTTTCTGAACGATGAGGAGGAGGACATTCCTCCCTCTGCTGAAGATGAGGCTATAGCAAATTCGGTTTTTGACACATATCCAGAATTACCACTTGAGGCCTGCTTAGTCAATATCACTCATGATTGGATGAGAAGCAAATCACTGCAGGAGTGCACCAAGATGCTTCAGATGTTGTCGTGCCTCTATGCGAGGTACTATGAAGATTTAGGTGAACTCCCACCACCGCTTCAATCATCCTTAATCAGCCCGCCAGAATTGGAGTTGAAGCCGTTGCCACCGCACCTCAAGTACGCATTTCTAGCTGAGGAAGAAAAGTTACCTGTGATTATATCTGCTTATCTGAGTGCTGGGGAGGAGGACCAGTTGCTGATAGTGCTGAAGAACCACCGGGGAGCATTTGGGTGGTCTGTTGCAGATATCAAGGGGATCTCCCCTACTTTATGCCAGCACAAGATTCGGCTCGAGGAGGGAGCCAAGCTGGTGATTCAACTGCAACGTCGACTAAATTCGAGCATGATGGAGGTTGTTAAGAAGGAGGTGATTAAACTTCTTTCTGCAGGTATCATCTATGCTATTTCTGATTCTACATGGGTGAGTCCTACACAGGTAGTCCCTAAAAAGGGGTGAATCACTGTTACCCATAATCTTTTAAATGAACCTGTCACCACCCGCTTGGTAACCAGGTGGCGTGTTTGCATAGATAACCGATGATTGAATGCTGCTACGTTAAAGGATCACTTTCCTCTTCCGTTTATTGATCAAATTTTAGAGCGCTTAGCCGGCCGATCACATTTTTGTTTCTTGGATGGTTATTTGGGGTACAATCAGATTTCGATAGATCCTAAGGACCAAGAGAAGTCCACCTTCACTTGTCCTTATGGTACGTTTGCGTACTGCCGTATGCCTTTTGGGTTATGTAATGCACCGGCGACCTTTCAGCGTTGTATGCTCGCCATTTTTTATGATATGGTAGAACACTGTCTAGAGGTTTTTATGGATGATTTCTCTGTTTATGGTGCATCTTTTAATGAATGCCTTTACAATCTGGATAAGGTTTTACAACGTTGCGAGGACACACATTTGGTCCTCAATTGGGAAAAATGTCACATGATGGTGAGTAAAGGAATAGTGCTAGGACATAAAGTGTCTAGCAAAGGTTTGGAGGTAGACCCAGTAAAAATCAAAGTGATTTCCAAATTGCCCCCACCAAATTCGGTAAAGGGGTGCAAAGTTTCTTAGGTCATGCCGGTTTCTATCGTCATTTTATAAAGGAATTTTCTAAGATCGCCAAACTGTTATCTGAGCTTTTAGAAAAGGATGTTGTTTTTGACTTCAATGAAAAATGTCTACATGTGTTCAACGTGCTTAAGGAAAAATTGATTTCCACACCGGTTGTGCAAACACCAGATTGGACCAAGCCGTTTGAATTAATGTGTGACACATCCGATTTCGCGGTTGGGGCTGTGTTGGGACAGTGGGTGGAAAATAAACCCGCTGTGATTTTTTATGCATCTAAAACTTTGAATGATGCCCAACTTAATTACACGACTACCGAGAAAGAATTGCTTGCCATTTTTTTCGCTTTTGAAAAATTTCGACAATATCTAGTTGGATCGAAAGTCGTGGTTTGGACGGACCACTCTGCCATTAAGTATTTGATGGAGAAAAAAGATGCCAAACCTAGATTGATTAGGTGGATCTTGCTTTTACAGGAATTTGATATCGAAATCAAAGACAAGGTGGGGATTGAAAATGTGGTCGCGGACCATTTGTCTAGGTTAGAAAGGGGAGATGAAAAAGATTTACACATACCCATTACCGAGAAATTTCCGGACGAATAACTTTTGAAAGTTAAAACGAAAGATCTGTGGTTTTCTTATATTGTGAACTATCTTGCCTGCAAAATCATCCCGGATGATTGGACGTATCAAGAGAAGAAGAAAATTTTCCATTCTCTACGATATTATTTTTCGGATGACCCTATTCTCTTGAAGCAATGCAGGGATGGTGTCTTACGCAGGTGTGTACCTGAGGTGGAATACGAGAGTGTTCTTCATCATTGCCACACACTACGGACGGGCGGACACCATGCAAGCTCTCGTACGACAGCCAAAGTACTGGAAAGTGGCCTATACTGACCTACCTTGTTTAGGGACGCTTATGAGTTTGTGCGGCAATGTGATTCCTACCAAAGGGTGGGTAACATTTCGAAGAGACAAGAGATGCCCCTTAATGTATTCCAGGAGGTTGAGGTATTTAATTTATGGGCTATAGATTTTATGGGACCCTTTGTGTCCTCAAATTCTAATTTGTATATCCTTTTGGCTGTTGATTATGTGTCAAAGTGGGTAGATGCAATACCCACAAGGACTAATGATTCCACTGTAGTGTGTAGGTTTGTTGAGGAATATATTTTCTGCAGGTTTGGTGTGCCCCGAATGATAATTAGTGATGGGGGTACACACTTCCGGAATCAAAAGTTCTCGACACTATTGAGAAAATACGGGGTCAAACACAACATTGGTACCCTGTACCACCCGCAAACTCAAGGACAAGTGGAGGTCTCCAATCGAGAGATTAAGAAGATCTTAGAGCGTACTGTGGTTTCCATGAGGAAGAAGTGGAGTGCCCTACTACCGGATGCGTTGTGGGCATACATGACGACATACAAGACACCTATAGAAACCACGCCTTTTAGGTTGGATTATGGTCGGGCCTGTCACTTACCGGTGGAATTAGAGCATAAAGCACATTGGGCGCTGAGGAAGCTAAACCTGAGTTATGATGAAGCGGGAAAGAAGAGGTTACTTGAACTAAATGAACTTGATGAGCTGCGAATGAATGCATATGAAAACTCTCGGATATACAAGGAGCACACAAAGTTGATTCATGATCGCCACATTCAGATGTGCGTTTTCAAGAAAGGAGATCGTGTCCTTTTATTCAACTCCAGGCTGAAGATGCATCCCGGGAAGCTGAAATCCCGATGGAGTGGACCATTCACAGTAGAAGAGGTCAGACCACATGGCGCAATCATGGTGCGCAATGGCGAGACCACATTTTTGGTCAATGGACAAAGGTTGAAATTGTATTTTGGTGAAGATTACATGAGTAAAGTGAATGAGGTCAAACTCATTGCACTTCCAGATGCATGACAAGCTTCAAGTCATCTAGCCTAAGACGTTAAATAAGGGTGCTTGTTGGGAGGCAACCCAACCATCGATACTTTAGTTTAGTTTCGTTTACATTTGTAGTTTGATTTGTTTTGACTTTGTTTTTAGTGTAAAAAAGATACCGTGATCATTTGCTCATTGTGCAGGACTAAGGCAGAGTCGATACCATCGACCCTTGTGTCGATGGTATCGATCATGGTACAAGTTGGAGACTATAGAAATCACACTGCGTCGATACCATCGATGGCCTCGTCGATGGTATCGACATACCAACAGGCAGATCGCAAGCAGAGGTCGATAGTATCGACATGGGTGTCGATACTCGCAAGATCTCTGGAGATATTCAGAAGAAATTGTCTCAGTAAAGTCGATACCATCGACGGGCCTGTCGATGGTATCGACACATTCACATACAGAAGGCGGCGGCTGGCCTCGCGAGCGAGTTGCCCTAATCAAAGAGTCGATATTATCGACTTGCGTCGATAGTATCGACGCGCCACGTCACCAATCTGCGAGAGGAGATCAACGGCGATCGCTGCAACCAGAAAGTCGATCTGTGGGATGGGTCGATACCATCGACACTTGTCGATAGTATCGACACGTCAGCGATCCAGGCCCGAAAGATCCAGCCATCGATGGCTGTCGATACCAGCGGCAGTACGGATTGTGCTACGCATGTCGATACCATCGACCCACGTCGATGGTATCGACGGGCACACAGCAGTGCTGACGTCAGCTATATATGAGGAGGATTGTCGTCATATGATGTCACAACCCCAGAGCAATTCTTCTCCACTTGCGCTGAGCGTCCTCCAGAGCAGTCCGAGCCCAGCGAAGAGCATCCAGGAGCACGTTCTTCATCGAGCGGAGATTTCCTTCTCCGATCTTCACCGAGCTCTTTCTCTACTCCTCCTTCTTCCACAACCATGGTGCATGTTGCTGGTGCATCTTCTTTGCGCGCCAACCCGATGGACATCCCGGAGTTCGTGCCGCCACCGACTGTGTCGATTCCACGTCTGCGGATTGTTCATCCATCTGCGGAGATCAAGAAGATCTATGAGGAGATTTTGAAGAGGAAAATCGAGCCAACCCGTTATGTTGAACGGGAAACGATCTGCAACTTGGGATTTGAGGCCAATTTGGCCTACGTTCTGAAGGGGCAGGCGCATCACACGAGCAGGACGCCCAATGAGCTGGAGTACCATGCCGATGGCCAACCGTTATTCAATGAATGGCCTACTTACAAGGAGCTGGTGGCAGAATTCATGGCGTCGCTGGACGTTTGTGTCGTGCCAAACGACATCATAGCCACAGACCGCGAGTGGATCAAGGGTCGGGTGTCTTTCCAGCTTTACAACAATGACTACAATCTTACACTCCGTAAGTTCAATGAGATTTACAACTAGAATCATTCGCGGTCTAACTACCGGAGGCTGGACAACCGTACCGACTACGACGCGATCTTCGCCGAGCTTGTGACGGTGCCGCCGGGAAAATCAGTGAGCTACCACAATGCAGCGGTAGCTGACTTCGACCATCCGTTCGCACAGATTCTCCACCGGATGCTGAGTTCCACTCTATTTGCTAGGGGTGATTTGTCCCTTAGCAAATTCCAGGAGACGGACCTATTCTTCTTGTACAAACTACTCAAGCGCCAAGAATGCAACTGGGGAGCTTTCTTTCTGCAGCGAGTGTTGGCGGTAAAGCGGAGTACGCGGAAGGCTCCAATTCGCTTTGGAGGACTCATCACTCCGCTGGCACACTACCTTGGGCTGAACTTCACAACCTTGACTCCGCTCTCCAACAGAAGCAAGGTCAATTTGCAACATCTTCACCGATCAAACCTCATCTTGCTTCGGGATGGTTTACCTTATGCTCATTGCCATGTAAACCATGCATACCAAGAATGTTCGCTTCCCGATCCTGTCTTCAATATCGAGGGTGCTCAACATTTCCGATGGCCCATCATAGCCATTGCTGACTCCGATGAAGACGGCGACAACAACGACGACAACAATGATGACGAGGCTGAAGAGGAAGAGGAGACCTACACTCCTCTTCGGGCACAAGTGGCACCTAGGAAGCGTCCTCGCATGCATCCAGGTGCATCTTCATCTTCACAGCCTCCGCTACCAGCACCGCCCTCGCAGCCAAGTGAGGATGTCTATTCTATGCAGGGAATGTATGCTATGCTGCATGACATACAACAGACACAGCAACATCACACTACGGTGTATACCAGTATTCATGAGACTACGAACTGGTTACTTGACAATCAGAGGGCGATCTTCGAGAATGAGCACCTCCTTCTTGGCAACCAACAATAGATTCATGACAGGTTGCATAGGATGGAGATGCAACAACCCTTTTATAATCACTACTGGAGCCAGAACTACTTTGGGGGGTATCCACAACCTCCACCTATGCCCCAGTTTGATCCGAGCTTTCAGGGAGAGTACCCATCCTGGGACCCCACGGCCCCACAGTACCCGCCTCCTCCAGAAGAGTAAATCGGTATCTCTGTTCCAACCTTTAAGATTGTTTTTGACTATGAGGCCATAGTCGAATTCAAGCTTGGGGGGGGGTAGTTGGAACAACTCTATCTTTTATTTTCTCAATTTTTAGTTTTATTTTGTTTGTTCTTGTCATTTATTTATTGCAATCTTAGTTTGTTTGTAGGATCCACATTCTATCTAGTGTAATTGTGGATGTCTTAAGTCATGTGTCATCTCACTTTCTTGTACATGGGAATTAAGGGAAAATTAAAAAAATTTGAGTGTTCGCAAGCTTGAGTATTGTTCAACCTTGAGCACATAACTTAAGAAAATGATTGGTTTTTTCAACTTTAAAATAGAAAATCACAACTCTACATTCCTAATGATTCATGAAAAGTGGACGGAATTGGTTGTTTGAGCCTAAACTAACCAAATGATAATGAGACTCTAATTTGAAGTAAGAGAGAGAAACCTCTTAACTACTACACAGGTCCATAAGGAGGGACACATAATACTTTTCAAAGGTTCAGTCAATTAGTCTTGTGATCTTTCCACCCAATTGTTTTTCACAATCCACCATAAGAATTGGAAGTACTTTACAACTTTAACCTTTTTGATTGCATATCACGTAGATATGTTTTGCATTGCAACCACTTTCATATGTTTTGCATAAAAAAAATAGAATAGTTATACATGCACATTATCCTTAGGTGCATGTCATTTAGTTGCATTCATAATTTTCATGCATATAGTATATCATGTACCTCATTCCTTCTTTAATGGTGAATTAAATTATTCCATACCTTCTAAATAGATCAAATATTTGAGTTATGCAGAAAAAGTAAGCCCAATAAATTATTCATTGTCATTTGTGGATATAAGAGCCTGAAAAAAAAAAGAATTTTTTTTTAAAAAAATTGACAAAGAAAAAGAAAGTTATTAAAAAGCAAGTAGAATAAGAGGGAGAAAGGAACATAATCTCACCTGCATCTTAAGATGAGTAAGTACATGATGTAGCTCAGTTAGATATCCATCTCATTTTGAGACGGGATGTTAGTGCATGCATCATTCCACCCAATCTTAGGCATTAGGGCATTTTTCATGTGCAAATGCATCATTTAGGGCATTCTTGTTTTATGCATGTTGAAACCGTATAATTCTTCCATTTCTTCCATGAGCCACCCATTCCATCCACCCGTTGCTTGAATTGGTAGGCCACTGTGATTTTCTCCTCACTTGTGAATATCGGGAGAGCTGCTTCCATATAGATGGTAGTTAGGGTGAGTAACGTAGTATAGGAGATCACAAGATGCACCGAGTCTGGACCGACGAATTTTATTATGTTAACTGCCTTATGTGTAGTGTTCATCAGTTTTGAGGTAGATATCTTTTATGGATGATTACTGTCGCCTTTAGGGTAATTATCATTCTGTGGTTAGTGAGGGCGGGAATGTGAATGTCCAGTGGGGATCATATGGGATGTCTGTTGTGATGATTTGTTCTTTAGTTGACTCTAGCAATTCTATTCTAAGGTTTAGTTGCTCGAGGGTGAGCAATGTTCAAGCTTAGGGGAGTTTGATGCGATGGTTTTGAGTCACATTTATAGACTTGTTTTATATGTGTTTTATGCATTTATTAGTCATTTCTGTGGTTAATGTTGCATAATTCATCTACTTTGGTATATGATACTTCTCTATGTCAAATCTCCCTTATTTCAGTATTTTGAGTATAAATTATCAAAAGAATACGTTTTGTGTAGGCTTACGTGGTTTCGTGTTGTAATTTCAGGAAAAACAAGTATCTACTTCTGTCGATACCATCGGCCGGACCACAGGTTGCCAGCCGTAAGGAGCAGAAGAAAGTCGATACTAGCGACAGGAGAGTCGATGGTATCGATTTACCATCAGGTTGCTGGCGAAAAGTGAGTCGATACTATCGACACATCAGTCGATACTATCGACAGGTGGAGCTACAGTGACACAAAAAGACAAAACCATCACTATAGGTTTGTCAATACCATCGACCCTCGTCAATGGTATCGAGATAGAATCAGGCGCAAAGACAAACGAAAAGAAGAACTGCCGATATCACTCCAGGTCGATACCATCGACCCGTGTCGATGGTATCGACACCGTCAGATACAAGTTTGTTTCAGATCGATCTAAATCCGACGGCTGTGATTATTTGGCGACCTAACTCGAGAATTATACCTAAGGACGGAGGTCAAGAGCAATCTATCACGTCATTAGCCGCTACACACGTCCCGAGATGGTGTGGAGAGAAGAACGGAGCCCAGAAGCACGCCCCAGCCAATCCGGACGCCGAAGAAGACGATTTCCACCACCGAAAGGCGGGAGAACATGTATTTTATGCCAAGGAACGCTTGGATCTTCTCCGTTTAGGGGTTTCATCACTCAATCACATTTTTCTCCATGTTTCCCTTTTTCTACTCCACGTTTTGATCTGAGATGAACATGCGTGGCTAATGTCTTTAGGACCGGAAGTAGCCTGAGAATTCATTGTATGACAATTTTATCATAGTAATTCATATTTTATCTCTTAAATCCGTGGTATAATTTCGTTTTCTCAAATATATTGTTATGCTTGATCACCATAATAATAATCTAATGCCCTTAATTACTTTGAAAGAAGAATTAACGGTTGAAAAGAGACGAAATTCACTTTAATTGACAAATCCCTTGAACAAGGTGGTGTAAGGTTAATGGTGGATACCGAGAGATCGATTTTAATGCACCTAGTTTAGGGTATAGGTTACTACGACGGTGGAACCGACCTAGACATAGGTAGTGAATTGTACCACGACAGTGGGCAATTCTGATTTCAAGCCACTACCCGGATAGAGAGATAAATTTGAATGACCGAATAGAATTTAATACAATAAAAACCCACGGTGAAACCACAATTCTAAAGATCTCATCTTGAATTGATTAAACTAAACATTTGATCGATTTCTTTGTTTTGTTTTATTTTCATTTTCTTTTAATTTTAACAACAACTTCCAACTCTTTAATTGGTCTAGCTGATTGTGAGTAGTTAGTAGTAGTCTCCGATAATTCACGTGTCCCTGGGTTCGACTCGGGCCTCACAAAGGCCTATATTACATTGACGCATACACTTGCGTTTCTACGCACGTAAAAAGCGTGTCACTAGTCTTAGTGGAGAAATCCATGTTGGGGATGGGACTAAAACCCCTCATTATTCGCACATAGTAGAAACCCAACACAACCCAACCCAACCCAACCCCATCGAGTGAAGATCCCACAAATTGGGTTCAGTGTGGTAATAACAAGTTTTCAGGTGAATTAGATGACACTATGTAATTTTCTTTGAAGCTTCTTGCATATGTATGTCCATCCCCTGGAAAATCTATTAGTGTCATGACTGTAAGTTAGTAAGAGATTAGTCTCTGAATGGAGTCAAGTCTTAGGATAGGATGTTAGCAGTACATCTTTGGAGACTCCAACTAAATGATTGATGTTGTGTAGGCCGCAATAGGGTAATTGGTTTGTTCCTTGACATTAATCACTAGATATACTATTTGGATGAATGGCCTTTAATGCATCAAATTTCTTTTCTACCATGTCTTTGTGATGTTGTTACCAACCTATACTCTTGCACCCAAGGTTTAGGTTTAAGACTTTTGTTCACCTAGTTCCTACGGGGGTTCACAGTTGGATAACTCAAGTAGATTCAAACCAGGAGGTATCTGCTGAAAGTACAATATGGAGGACTGAATGGTAGAGCACACTACACATTGGACTTTGTGGAGGATTGTTAGATATATGGCTAACCAAGAAGCACTTCCCTTTTATTTGGAATGATGAATGTCAGTATTGTCTTTTATAGTTGGAGCACAAGTTGATGCTACACTAATGTTTGTCTTGACATTGACATGGAAGGGATATATCATCTTCTATGATGCTTTAAAATTTGAGTTAGGTTGTGTGTTGATTTAGGAAAATAACGTGATCTCTTATGCTTTGAGGTATCTCACAAAGCATGAGAATAACTACCCATGAAACAATATGGAGTTGGCAATATATGTCTGAATCCAATTGTTTGGAGGCACTACCTTAATGTGATGAGGTGTCATATCTTTATAATCACCAAATGTCAAGTACATCTTTTAACATAAGGAACTGAACACGAGGAAAAGAATTGTATAGAGTTGACTATAGACTTGGATTGTATGTTAGTCTATTGCTAGGTAGACAAAAGTCATGGCCTATTGTTTGAGGAGAAAGTCGTTTTTTTAATCTTTTGTAGATACGCCATAGTTGTATTCCATGGCGTGCATCAAGGACATGTTGACATCTCTTTTTTAGATTAATGCTTAGATGGAGGTTTTTGTGTTAGGATAATTAATGGTTCGTTTGTAGGTAAAGACAACATTTTTCAATAGATCAAGGACACACATAAGGATGATACTATCATACAACATATTTTTATTAAAGTTTGGAATAAGAGTCATGATAGTTTCCATGAGTCAGGGATGGGGCAATTTATTTCCATAGTAGGATGGTAGATCTTGATGTAGGAGGTTTCAGGATCATGGTTCTTAAAGAAATGTCTTCTTCAATTATATCAATGCATCTTGGAAGTACTAATATGCATTGCAATATGAAAGATTTGTATTTTTGGCCATGGATGAAGCGTCATGTGGCAGAGTTCTGGGCCAAAAGTATAATGTATTAGTAGGTCAAGGAGAACATAAGAAACCTATAAGGTTTTTGCATTCATTTCCTGTAGCTGAGTGGAAATGGGATCAAGTAAACATACACTTAGTGGTTGGACTTACAAAGAAATTCAAGGGTATGATTTACTTTTGGTTGTTGTTTACTGCTTGACTAAATGATCTCGTTTCATGTTGATGAATTCTACTTTCTCTATGAATAAGTTGGCATTAACCTATTTGGATGAGATAGTTCATTTGCATGGTGTAGTACTGCAACTCTATGATATACAATTAATAAGGTAGGTGAAATCGTGGCCTATGATTTGAACCAAAAGTTGTGTTTCTGATCTTCCACAGACTCGAGGTAGTTTTATTCCATGGCATGTAGCAAGAGGGACATGATGGTGTCTCATTATTATATGAATGTTTAGATATAGGTTTCTCTATAAGGATTAATGTGTAATTTCAATATATACATGCTGGTTCAATAGACGAGCCACACAAGTAGGGATAATATCATGATACAATAGATCCACTCAGAGTTTGGAGATAAAAAGTTTGATAGTTTCTATGAGTATGGGGATGGGATATGTTTCCTATAGTGGGATGATGGATACTAAGGTAGGGGGTTTGAGGAATATGGTGCTTAATCAAGTTCCTTGATGTATGACATGAATCTTGAAAGTAATAAGATGTATCACAAGTTAAAGTATTTGTATTGGTAGTAAAAAATTAGGTGTAATATGGAATATGTCATGGACAAAAGTTCTAGTGTTTTAGTAGGACATGGTAGAACATAAGAAAGCTATATAGTTGTTGCAGTCATTGCATATATGAGTGAAAAAGGGATCGTGTAACCATGAACTTTGTGATTGACCTTACAAAGACAACCAAGGATATGATTCCATTTGGATATTACTTGATTATTGAACTTTATCATCTCATTTCACACCAGGGAAGACTACTTTCATTATGGAGAAGTTGGCATTAGTTTTTGTGGATGATATAGTTTCTTTGCATGGTGTAGTAAAAATTATAGTGTAGCACAAAGAACCTCAATTCATAAGAAGATTTTGAGATGTTTTGCATATAACTCTAGGGACACAATTGATGTTCAGTGAGGATCTTTGTGTGATATTATCACCCCTTTAAATTTAATAGGATAGACATCCTATATTTTACCTAAAATAGCATTATGGAAACCTACTCAAAAGCATATGGGTCTAATCACAATATAGGTAACGACAACATTTAAAAGGAAATTTTGGTATTTAGTCTCATGAAGAAAATAATAATTAAAATGATTTTTTACTTGATTGTTGTTTGATTAAAAGTAATGAAAAAAGGAAAGAAAACAGAGTAAAGATTTTAAGAATATGATAAAAGAATTGGGGCAAGGGGTTTCACCATAACTATCTATGTCCTATCTCTAACTACATTAGCACAAGAATGAAAAATAAACAAACATTGAGGTTTATAATCAATCCTTCTAGAGTGAGGATCATACACAGACAATCTATTCTCCCAACCATGCTAGCTAGAAATCATTTACTTATTTCCTTAGAGATCACCCATCCAAAGTTCCTACTTAATGTTAACTAGAAGCAATCAATATCCTAAAATATGGGTTCAAAGTTCTCTACATCTAGAATCTAACAGAAAATGATTTGTTGACCCAAAACATGAAAAGATGATGTATGATTTATTAATAATTAAATAGTTCATATAGAAGGATACACAAATAAGATATGTCAAAGATGGAAGCGGGGATACTTCCCATATCCTAGTAGAAAAGCTGCTATCTACCCATATCCATTATATAAGATTAGATAGATAAGGAGAATATCATGGATAGTGTAGTAGCATGGAGAAGATTCTATTTTGGTGTGAAGAACCACCCTTTGAGTGAGTGTTGTAGTATCTGTTCACATTCTCTGATGAAGCATGTCTCTATGTCCAACCTTTGATGTATATCTCTAGTTATTCATAGTGAGTGATAGGTTTTGGGATGGGGTATGTCCCTCTAGTACTTCTACAACACACCCTTAGAGTTTTAAGTCAATATGAAGCCATATGATGACTATGATATGTTTTGTTGTTGATTTTTGTTGCAATACTACTTGATCAACTCAAGTGTCGATATATCAATTGAATATGTCATAGTAAATATTTGAACTATAGATTATTGAATCATGCAACTAATACCATTTGAATTTCTCAACTTTGAGCTTGAATGTGAAACCTAGAGCCATTTCATTGACCTTCTATTTCTTAATGATCCTCACTACAATTATTAGAGGTGAGTGCATATTTTACTTTTTGGATTATTTCATTAACATTTTTTTGGATCGTATATGACTTGTCTATTACTTACATAAACCTACAAATAAAACATAACACTAGTTAAAAATGAAATAAATAGATAAAACTGCTAAAAACCTAAAATAAATGAAATCTCATTGAATTTCATATAAACACACAAAACAAATATAAAATGCAACTACAACCAGAATCAATGGAAACTTATCAAACAAACAATATGTCGAACATTAACTTATCCTCGAGTAACATAAAATCCAAAACACTCTCTAGATGAATGCTCACATATGCAACATTCATACACGCATCATGCTTGGACCCCTACCTCCAAATGATAAGCTACCCATATTTTGAGATCATGGTAGACAACTATACATGTACTTGTTCCTGGCTTCTCTTCACAACACCACTTCCTTACCACAATCCCTAAAATCATGCATATCCAACTTTTTCATGATAAACTGAAGAATCTCACAAAACCATGATTATGAACATAGTATAACACTGGTGTATGTTAAATATATATCAATGATGCATGTAACTCATCCCTTGGTGGGAAGAAAGTGATTGGGGTATGGAAGGAACATATAACATCCAAAGCTTTACTTGTTTCCACACATTGGAATCTTCTCAATTCCATTTTGTGGAATACCCTTATTATGTAGAGATGGATTTGGAAAAAGTGAATATAGGGAGGAGAGAGGTTCACATACGAACTCAGGGTTTGGCACAATTTATAGTTATTTTTTTATTTTTTTGGTTGTTGTTAGATATAAGATGGAAGAAGAAATGTAGAAGAGGCTTTAGATCATGTGAAAAACATGTTTTATGATTTTTTGTATTGAGTAATTCTTAGAACTCACTACACATGTTAATGAAACAACATGAGATATGTAGCAATTTAATAGACATGGTTCAATAATCACTAGGAGAAACTCCATCATTTATCCCTATTAGTTACTCTAACAGCTGCCATCCTTTTAAGGGTAAAATGATGTAATATTCATAGCCACAAATTATGATTGCAAATCATTGTCATGTTTATAGAAATGTATATAATGTCAAGGATATACTTCAAATAAGGGGGGTTGCATGACAAACTATATATACTATGAAAACATGAATGTAAACTAAGTCACCTAGATAATGGCCTCAATTAAGTAAATTGAATGCAATATGCAAGTAATATAAATGCAATGGATGTGTAGAATGCTGATATTCCGAGCTAAAAACTATAATACAAAAATGGATAAGTGTGATTGGAGTGAGGTGTGTACCACCCAACCTCCTCCCTGAGGTTATAAATTTTCTCATTTCTAAGCAAATACTAAATTTAAGATGGGGGGATGATATTATTGGTTCTCATCCAGATAGCCTTGGAAATGAAACTAAGGGATGTTGGCACAATATCTCTAGGATACATCCTGTAATTGGGTGGTTATGGAAACTTAAAGAGAATTTATGGAGATTAAAACAAAATTGTTTTCCACCCTATAATGCATCTAGTAAGACCCACAAGTGCCCCCATCAATAGAGGAACTGTAGTAACTATGTGAGGATATGTAGTAGAAGACAAAAAATAAGAGTGGTGCATGTCTAGTGGATTTTGATTCCTGTAATCCATGAGGACTGATAGTAGAATACCTTATTCTTGGGCAAAGGTGCTTTGTGATGAATTTGCAACTGATAGCACCAAGTATGCTCAATCAGGTTGAAGATCTAGCTATGGCCTTTTCTTATCACATGGATAAGCATGTAGAAGATGTGGATTTGGTAAAAGAGGAAAGCTATTATCTACAACCATATTGGTGAATATTTTTGTGTGGCTGTTCATCCTCTTCGTTAACCATGCAGTAGATAGTGGATTCAACAAATGTAGTTGGGTATTTGAATTTCTCAACTAGTTTTCTCTATCTTCTTCACATGGCACATATGAACTGATCCAGGGTTTATCATAAACAAGAAAAAATGAACTATAGTCAAGTCAAGAGGTGGTGGCATTTATAAAACCTCCTAGAGCAATATCTCATCATTTGAAACAACCAAATATGTAGTAGAAGTTAGTTATTCATTTTCATCTTGTAGATTGCCCTCAAACCATGTCCATCATTGTTACATGTTCTACTATCTCTAAAATCACCTAAGTAACATACTTCACAAAAATATCTATATTTGGAGGCTCCTATTCCACTTGGTAACTCTCAGGTTAACCCTCGAATGACTTGGTGTTTTGGGAGGGTTGTGTTGTCATACAAGTTGTAGTGCCACAATTCTTTTGTTGTGTGTTTCTAGGTTGAATAACATCTTTGTATATCATCTCATATGCTTATGTGGATTTGATTTTTGTAGTAAGGTTCTACACTATAATCTCTAAAAAATTGGTACTATAAGGGCATACATCAGGTTGCCCACCCTATAGGGAGACAAGTTTAGGCTTTATCTCATTGATAGGGTCATCTAGCCACAATATGGAAGGTAGAGTAGGACCTATAAAAACAATCTCTCTGGACCTTGTCTATTCGAGACAAGACAAGGCAATCCTTGTAATCAATTTGGGTGGAGTGAAGACATTTTCCCCTCATTTATAGAAAGTAACGACAAAATAGAAAAATAGAGTCAATGGCTTGGAAAACCATAGAATGGGTTTCATAGAGGACCAAATTATTAGCATTGTCATTTGGACCATTTGGAGGAATTTGAGTACATGAATATTTATAGGAAATCACTCTTGTCTGTGCTATGAATCAACCTAAAAGAATCATCAACCCACATGCCATAACATGTCAAATGGAAATTTTTCATTCTAACTTGACTGATTCATCTTATATTTCAGCTCCAGTTGATTAAGTGAGAGATACTTATTTATCACCAGGGAGGTGATATCACTTTGGTCCTTGACTATTAGTATCATATCTAATCAATTTTTTTTGGAATTAATGGGCTTCACCATTTTGATGATGGTGTGTCCATCACGTGTTCTCTATTTCTTGGGACACAACATTCAAGTAGATATCATGCCAATTTTCATGCATGCATTCAATGTGGTCATGATGATAGACATCTTAGAGAAGTATGATGTTGTTTTGGATTGTGGGTCCAATGTTGTAGAGTTTAAGGAATGGGATACCTATTGGTCTTTCCAAGAATATAGGTATGATGCCACACCACCACAAGATCAAGATTACATAAAGTGAATCCCAAAAAAAAAAATTCAAATAAATGCCCTTTTCAAAACTCTCGATATCACAAAATAGAGTTTCAAAACATCACCACAAGGTAATATCCACAATGATGGAAAAATATGTTGACTTTTGATTGTTATAATTGCATTCATCTGACCATTGTGACCTCTGTGACACCTCTTACAATAAGGGATCAAATGTTGTGCTTGATAAATTACTTAAAACTGGTATAACTAATGTTAAAATCTTAATTCATTATTAGAAGTACTTTTCAAAACTTCCGAACTAGGATCTGAATATAGGGATGACTCTATTACCACCTAAATCAATTATACAAACATCACCCATATCCATATGATGTAAAGTAGAAAGGAACACCAAGTGACACACAAACATCACCTACCATTAGGTGATTGAGGTCCATTACAAGACTGGTCTTCACCATATCGACTAGGGAGGCTCACCTAGTCGCTAATAAAGATATTGTAACCACAGGGTGAGACCCCAAGTACCAACAATATGATATAACATGTGAAGACATTTATGACTTACACCAAGAGTATATGTAATTGAATAGGACATCAAGTATTTGGATTACTGCACGAAAAGTATATCAAGTGACATTTTCCGACCGTGGTTATATACATGCCATAATAGATGCTTGAACAACATAGAAAACACATATACAACTTATACAGAAGGAAACCACATGAAGTAAGTGCATCTATGTTATTCACCAAATAAACCTTAATAGATCTTGTACTCAGTTGGATTACATATTTTGTTATAACATGTGGAATTTGAAGCGTACCACTCAATCCACTAGCTAGCTACTGTGAAGATCTAGAAATCTATACAAGAATTAAGGATATATGGATTCCATTAGATATATTCATAGATACTTGGGTCAAAGTGAACCCAAAAAAAGGTAGATTGCTCAAAGGTTAAGCCTACAGTGGAAATTTCTTATATGAGGATCTACATATCGTAGGCATGTCACGCGTACATCTTCCTAAAAACCAACATAGGGTATCAACACAACAACACTACATTATGATGAAAATCATTCTACATCACATCACACATCTCTATGGACCATCAATCACAACCAAGTTAGGATAATGATGTATCTAGCTCATATTTCATAGTAATCCACATAGTATAGTTGGTTGTAGTTCACTTCATATCCCCATTAAGAAGAAGGAATGATATTATGCTCGATGAGGTTTCTATGTAGGGAAACCCCACACGTAATAATTGTAGTAACAAAAATTTAATTGCACACTTTGCGGTGTCAACCACTCCATTTTATTAGAACACCTAAAAAAATGGAAATTGACTATTATGATCCCAAAAGTATTTCAATGCATGGAATGCATGTATTCAACTGATCTTTTTCCATAAAAAGAATAGAAAACAAGATATTTAAAAATGTATAAGAGAAAAGAAAATAAAGGAATATAAGACAACTAAAACAAATTATATATATATTTTTTAAAACTAAGATATTTTCATAACTTATATCATTATACTAAATATACAAAATATCCCAATATCCCCAATAACAACCCTAATATTAGATCTGACATTTTCATACCTTCAAATTTAATAGTATTAAAATCCTAAAGTGTACCTAGATAAATAGTGTAGAAACTCAAATAAAAGTGGATGGGTCTTACAAAAGTATAGTTAAGAAACAAATCCCATAGGACAATTCTTTTAAAAACAATTTGTATTTTAGTCTAGTTTGAGAAAAAGATAATGAAAAAGGGCATACTTGTTGATTTTTGGTTGATCATAAGTAATAAATAGAAAGAAAACAATTAAAGAAATGATTTACAATAATAGGATCAAAGACCCATGGCAAGGGATTTCACCATCACTACTTATATTAATTCTCTCAAAGCATCATCACAAGAAGGAACAATAACCATTAAGGTTGTGTATAATCAAATCCTTTTGGAATGACGATCATACACATATAAATATCATTCTAGGTTCACTATTGGGTAACCTAGATATCATTTACCCATTTCCTTAGACACCACATACTTGAAGTTCTCATTAAACAACTAGAAGTAATCAATGTCCTAGATTATAGATTTATAGTTCCCTATGTGTAATACTTGAAAGCTAATATGTTAGAAAAATATATTGAAAGATGAAAATTAATTGATTCACAGTGTAAGCAGTTCATACAAATGGAGATGCAAATAATAAATTATAAACATGGATGGCAAGTGTAACGTTTTAGGACTTGAGGCCTCAAATAAAATGATCTTAAAAGAAATAATTGGACTACCCATATCACTAGGGTGCACTTCCTTTTTAGGGAGACCATCACTAAGAACTAAAGTTAAATGTGCATTATTTGGAGTAGTACGAGGATGGGTGACAAATCAGGAAGTTGACCCTGAATTATGTGTTAGTGAGGACAACATCCATAGTTGAGGATAGTGGTGGTCTGTAGGGCCAATCATCATTCCTAAAACTCTAGTAGTGCCTTGGGTAGTGAACCTAGGCATTACAAATGGTATCAAAGCCATAACCCCTATAGTAGGTGGGCTCCACAAGGGCATGTGTCATTCCCGTCTTTAGTCGTGTAGTCTAGGCATGATGGAAAGGGCTGTCTAAGGTGATGTAGCCACCCTTGCACCATTTATTCCTTGATTGGGAGATGAGTGTCCATGGGCCATTCTGGGTCTGCACTAAAATGGGAAAATATTACGAGGCCATATCGTTGAGGTTTTACGAGGATGTCCAAAGTCTAAGTGGGGAATGATGTAACATACCAGGATTTGAGGCCTCGGATAAAATGATCTTAAAATGAATGATTGGACTACACATATCACCAAGGTGCACTTCCTTTTTAGGGAGCCCATCACTAAGAACTCCAAAGCTAATCATGCTTGGCTTAGAGTAGTACTAGGATGGTTGACCATTGGAAATTTGACCTCGACTTGTATATGAGTTAGGACAAAGCCCGCACTTAAGGCTAGTGGAGGTAAGTTGGGCCATTCATCATTCCTATAGTGCAATAGCATGTAGAACATGATCTGTGGTGTGTGAAACCACCATTGAGAGGATGATGCAATCACTAATCATGTTCTCAACTAAAGTGCATTTCCACATCAAGTTTTTGATATTTATCTTTAGCTCTCCCCAATGACAATAAGAATTTTTAGATTGATTTCTTGATGAAATTGGGTAACTCGTGTAGATGTACCCTCTGGTATTTGTATAGCACTCCAAAGATTCAATTTGATTTGACATCATCAATGGTAATCAACCATTACATTTATGATTTCTAACACTCAACTAGTTAATCAAATGAAGGACCAACTAATTGACTGTATATGTTAAAAATATATCTAAGTAGTAGATAATTAAATCAATCAACTAGAAATATTTGAATCACTCAGTTTTGAGTTCAAATGTAAAATCCTGAGTAGTTTCATTGACCTATTATCAGTTGATGATACTGACACCAATTGTCAGAGTTCAGGAGTGAGTATTTGCTTTTTGGATCATTTCTGGGGCATCTCATTGACAGTTTATGACTTCTTCTCTTTTCCTTACACCAACCAAATAATAAAATATTAAAGCTAATTAAAATTGAATAAATAGCTAAACTGTTAAAAACCTTTTTTAGGTTGACTGTGGAAGCATCCTCAAGGAAGATCCACTTTGGCGATCCCACCCCAAATGTATAACACCACAACCTCCCTTTACTACCCATTCACTAGAGGGGGAGTTTAAACTTGCATAGTCTAGTGATGCATGCAAAATCATGTCATATTCTCTATATATTGTAGTGTGATCCTATAGGAAAAATAATCTTATTTGAATATCTTTACTTACACAAACCACCAAATGTAGATTCATTTCCTTCGACCTCATTTTCATCATGTTTTAGAATTAATTTGGAACAAATTGATTATATATACTGGGATTACTCATTCATGCATTTTTTTTTGTCAAAAATACAAGTTTTATAGCCAAAATTTTGAACACATTGACCATTTTGCTCCCAAGACAGGCCCCAGGGGAAGTGCATTGATCCCAAGGTCAATAACACTGACTTTATGGCTTGAAAGTCAGATTTTTGTACCATTTTGTTTGATATAAGGACACAAGGTCATAACATCGACTAAATGGCAGCCAGAATGACTTCAAATGATTTAGAGCATGGAACACCCATGATCTCTTATCAATAATCTATCACCTTACACCTAAACTCATGTGAAAATGTATCCATATCAGTGGAGATGTGTTTCAATGCCCATAGAATAGAGGAGAGGATAAAATCTGCATTGGTATCCACATTGCAATCAAATGTGGAATTGTTCAATAATAGTCACCCAAAAACTTCCCCGTCCTTGCCAATTGACAAATACCTTAGATTTTCTTCTTTCCATCTTGTTCTTATAATATTTTCATTCCTTTCTCCTATTTTATTTATGGAAGTTGAGCTAATCTTCTTTTGTCTAGGACCCATGAGTAATCTAACATGATGTCATTGTTGTTTCATTGATTTTTCTTTATGATTATTACTATTATTTTGGATTTCATTCTTGATCAAATTAAGTATATTATGATTGATCACGATTGTTGATTTCTTAAATAAGTTTTCTATTTGAAAGAAGCACCTTCTATTAGGTTTTTACATTAACTCAGGTTCACGAGCACATGAACATAGACTCGTTCCTATAAGGTTTATTGCAATAGATTGAGTTTTGTTGGTTTATCTAAGTCAAAAGTATCACAAAATTATGATTTTTATTATAGAGATATGATATTACGATCTAAAAGTATGTATTGTTCAAATAAATGCTAATCTAAACCACAATATGAATCTATTAATATTTTTTTAATTTAATAATAGTTTATTTCACAAAGGAAATTGGGTATCTCACCGTGATTCTTTATCAACTTTAGTTCATCATTTTCTTTGTTAATCATTTATTTATTGAAATCCAAATCTTTACCTTTTCTCTGTAATTCTTATTATTTCTAGTTTGTAATAGTTTTTAGTAGACACTCCCCTATGGTTCCATAAGTCGAGACTCAAATTACTTTATAATTTGATGACCATACACTTCTGTTTGCACACATAGTTTATGAATGTCATATTATTGGCATCAATGTTGAAGAGCTGATGAACAAAACCACTAGAACTAAGAAATTTAGAAGTGGACGGTCTAAACCATTATATTTTACTTGTCATTTTCTTTTTTACATTTTTATTGTATATAATTTCATTTTTAATTTAGATATTGTTTATAATTCATCTACGTATCTCACTAGTGCACACTTTTTTCCTTTTACAAAACCCAATAAAAATCTTCACATGGATCCTTGTTGTGTTGATTGTGGGAATGTACATGTATGTCATTTTGATGCACAAATCTGCATTCCCAGTCACAGACACCACCTATGTTGCAAGATCCTCCTGTAGTGAAATATAGCATCATACAAGGAAGCTAAAAAAATTTAACTAAAATATTCCCCTTTGAATAGTTGATCATGTCAACAACTATGTAAAGGAAAGGATGGTTTGCAAGGTTATACATGGTCCTGAAGCAAGTCCATCGACAATCCCCTTATAGTAGCATGCGTCTTTCTTCAAGTTGCACCCAGACAACATCATCAACAACCTCTTGTTTGATCACCACGAATAGCATTTGACCTCATCCTCCTAGCAGTAGGTAACAACCTCCTCACCTCTATAGTAGTCCACACAGACCACCAAGAACTCCTATCACTCTAGAAGATCATACAAGAATGAGTTGACCCTTCTATTCGATGTGCCAGAACCAACATGCTCTCTCACAACTGTCTCTCTCTTTCTATCCCTCCATTTGATAGGTAGGACTTTCTCGAGTTCTCTTGGTTACCACAACCAGAGAAGAAAAACATTGTCAGAGCAATTAATGTGTCTCTAGAAATCTTGGACTACCCCTCATTTATAGGAGGGTCAGGGTCAGGAGTTCTAGTCTGTGTGAGAGTCGAAGGGGATGAGATTTCATGTATTTTCTTAACCTACAAGCAACAAAATAGTTGATTCAGTAGTAAACTGATCAGTTGGCACATGAGCCAGTTGGCTGGTTCAACCCTTGACCCAATTGTTTACACATGTTTCCGAATCACAATTATATTGGCAATTAATATTTGACTAATGTACAACATGACATCAACACTAATTCCTTGATCCAATTGAATTAATCAACCAAACAGTTGGTTCACAACCTAGACCTGTCATTCATGGACTTGAGCCGATCGATTCATTTGCTGAACCAGTTGTCTCATGGACCAGATTACCAATGTTGGTTCAATTGACCTGACACTTTGAAATGATCAATTTAACACTTGAAACAATTAGTTCACAATCTAGTCAATCAACTTTCAACCAATGTTGTTTAAATTGAATACCTAACTCTTTAGTATTCAAGTTTAGAATCCATTCATGAATAAACTCCTATTCTGAGTGTATCCATGCGTTTGACCCTATAGGCTCCAAGTTACATTGGCAGTAAATGTCAATAATTAATTTATGACATCACAAGCAATGATTGCTATCTAGCAAGACATCATTGCTACACAAGTAATTAGAAAGTTGGAGAACAACTTCAACCTACAATCTATGATCGGTGTTACAATGATTGTAAGGTTCCTTTTCACTGATATCCAGATTGAACTTGAGGAATTGAATCATCATCATCTTAACATTCAATCCATGTTCATTGAACTAGAGAGGACTATCTGAGATACTTGTGAACTCAATATCATATATTGATTCACATGTTCATGCACATGATTTTCTTAGTCTCGCTTATCAAGTGACCTAGATATCAAAATCCTATTGGAGGGATGAATCCCATCTACATCACTCACAGTCATCCCCATGTGTCATAGTGCACCCGAGAACCACCTATATGGAAACTCTTATTCAAGGTCACGGTGGATGATGTCAAATTACATTGAATGACATGTAATCAGTGTAGTGATTTTAGTTCTAAGAACCACAATGACCACGATCACTATAAGAGATGATTCTGACTACTAATCATGGTTTCCATGTATCACTCTTAAGGTGGGTCTGTTTGATACATTGTTAGCTAGCAAGTATCTATGCGTTTGGTTTGATATCATATATCATGACTTAATGAGATTCTGTCATCAACCAACACACACTCTAGTTTTATGTGTTATGATTGTATATTAGCCTTCTACAATAACATTTGACTTGGGACATAGAAATAATGCATATAATCTTGACATCCAAATGATCTCATTGTTTTGATACTCAACCCGAAGACATACATCATTGAATAATATCATTATTTGGACATTTATTATGTTTCGTCATTATCTCATAACTGAATAAAACATAATAAATAGGAATTTTGCATTTATTATTTATCAAATTGTTTGCAAGATATGCCATCACAATCATCATATGATTGTCTCTCTACGCATACATACCAATAGACTCCCACTTGCTTTTACAACCAGTCACCCAAAAATCTTATTCTAAGTGACCTTTAAACATGTCCATCATGTTTATGCTATGCAAATGCTTATCCAATGGGTTAGCAACCTTTGCCTTTAGTTAGTGTATTGCATGTTTCTCATCTCTTTTCTATACAACTTCTCATATAAGATGGAGTTTTCGTAGTATTCTAGAACTGTGAGGTTTTGTGTTACATAATGAACTTGACATTCCACAACAAGTTGTGATTCTCATTGATCTTATAATACCTCTTTTAGGTTCAATGTTTCTTATTTATCTTGAAATTTTGAGTTCTACATTTCTCAAGCTGATTCCTTTGGAATTAAATTCCTCATTAGGAATTCAGTAATCCTGGCAACTAACACTTTTGTTGTTGGATTGGGACAAAAGTAGTATACAACAAACTAACATTTATGTGATTTGTGGATAAAGCTTTTCCAAGAAACTATTTTCATGTATAAGTTTTAATCCTAATCTTTATAAAGACATATGGGGATATTTACCACGCCATATATCAATGGTGTATTTTAAACCACTTTATACAGTGCATTGTTATAGTGTAAAGCATGTGCTCAAAATGAATTTGGAAGATTAGTTAGACTTTGTTGATAATCACTCAATGACTTTACATAGTGTGATTCCTTATTTCTAATATATCATTATGTTTCAGGTGGAGTTCATTGTGATACACTATCACTATCTCTAGAAGGTCCTCAAACTCTTGGTTTAAAATATTTCAACATTGATCATATCAAAGTATCTTAATAGTTTTACCATTCTAGTTATGTACTTCATTCATGATCTCCTTGAATACATCAGGAGATTCATATTTGTATTTCAATAAATACAAATCACCTTATCGATTGAGATCATTAGCATATATAATGAGGCATTAGTAACTACCTCTAGCATTTATTCTAAAAGGTCTACATAGATCAATATGTACAAGCTATAATAGAATACTCTCTCTCGCACTACATCTAGTGTAAGGTGCTTTTGTCATGTTGCTCGATAGATAAGATTTGCATGTCTCTATTGGTTCAATAACCAAAATAATCCAGACAACCATCAATATGAATCCTAGAATTGCATTTCTCATTTATGTGCTCTAGATGAAAATGCTATAGGTATTAATTCTTTGAGTTATCAAATTTTAATCTTTTGGTATTTACATATAAATATCTTAATCTTTTGGTATTTACATATAAACATATATCTTTAGATCTAGAAAAAATAGACCATAAGATATTTTGGGCATTGCAGTAAAAGATCTCATCCTTTTAAAATAGAATTCCTCTTCCAGTGTCCAGACTAGTGACAGTGGTAACAATTACCTCCCTTATTCACCCCTCCCTTTGCCTTGAGCGCTGAAGACTTGGGTTTCTATCTAGATTTAGAACTCTTCTTAGCTTTGCCTTTGCCCTTGGACTTACCCTTTGGTATTCTAATCATCAACACAGAGTTGGGCTTGTTATTCTTCAATTGTCCCTCAGCTGTTCTCAACATGCCAAGTAACTCTGTCAATAGCTTGTCAAAGTCATTAATGTTCTAGTTCATGACACTGACTATATGAATATGCCAGTGACTGTAAAATCACATCAGTGGCCAAATCTTGATCCAAGAGAAATCCCATTCTAAAAAGGTTCTCCGCATTCCCAATAAGCTTGAGCACATTATGACCTATTGGATCTCCTTTTGTCATGTTACATTTGAACAATGCCTAGAAGACATCATGTCTCTCCTGTCTTGCATGATCTTGGTACATGTTCTTAAGATGTGTTACCATCTCAATAACATCCATGTTCTCATGTCATCTCTGCAACTCATAGTGCATATAGTATTGCATTAGGCATTTGACATCAATGGAATCCTCAGTATGCTTCTTGTAAGCATTCCTTTCAGCCTTAGGTGTAGTGGGAGAAGGTTCACATGGCTCTAGTGTTTCTAGGACATAGAGCTTCCAACTCTTGTGTGAGATCAATTCTCAACATACTGAAGCAATTGTGGAAATTATTCCTATTTAACTTGTCATTCTCAAGGATTGATTATAAAGAAAATTTGTTATTGGTTGCCATTTGATTCTACAAAAGAAAATGTACAATTTGTCAAAACATTTTTGATTTGATTTGACTGAAATTAAATTTTGATGATGTTTAATTAGTCCTTTAATTAATTATCATTCCCACTATTTTGTTCACATTGATATCCCTCACTTATCAATTTTAAAGATTGAAACGTTCAATCTTCAAGTGAGCCAAGAGCCAAAACAACTAAGTTATTACCCGTCCAATGCCAGTGTCCATAATGAATCATTAAGGTAGGCAACTTTTGCCAATTTCATCTTATGTAATTATCGAATAGATGGTATGTGAAACTCTTTGCCATAGTCATATGCATACTTCTAAGTGCTTAATCTCATTAAGGTCACTTAGTTAAGTCTGACCTAAAATCCAATACAATAGTAATGCACCCTGCTTGGTAGGCCCACATAACTGCGATCACACTTCCACGAGATGGACAACACACCACACTTGGCGTGCCCACACTTAGTCAATCAAATTTTCATGTGTGTTTCTTATGGAAAGCATCTAAGACTTAATATATTGGTTGGTGGATTTTATATTTATTGTATATATATAAAATATCAAATCACTACATACTATAGTAATATCATATACTTTTTATATCCCACTAACAAAAGCATGCAAATAAAACATAAGAGATGCTTGGCATTCTATAGTAATTCCTTGGAGTCACAAGGAATTACTACCACATAATTCCTACATCACATGTAACAACCTATTGTTGATGAAGATCTATGCTTGAACCAATCCAGGTTGATCGGTTCAACTCTTAAACTAATCAACTAGCCTCTTGGTCATCGGGTTGATCGTCTGGACTTCAGTCCTAACAATGTCTGGACACTTCCAATCGCTCAATTGGGCCACCTACTGGCTGGTTCAACTCCTTCTATCGCCTATCCTCCTCGATCCTCCATCCAATTAGCTCGTCTTCTGAATGGGCGGTTCATTTGGTGCTCAACATCTTCTTAGACATAACAAGAATTAAAACTATCCTAACATGTTACATTGTAATAGAAAAACCTTGAGTTACATTTAAGGGGATCATATGAAGGAGAGAATAATACTTTTACATATGGAAGAGAAGATAGAGGCTAAGTATGCAAACTGAGATCAAACATGAATAAACAACCACAACCATGCACACAGATCTAGAGTTATTGGCAATAACCATGCTACAAATCTGTGGCACCCTTTTCCACACAAAGTGAGATTACTCAAAACTTAAACCACGATCAACCATTAACAGTAGATTATTGAAAATTATAGAAAATTAAAACTGAACTGCAACAATGCCATGAGCTAAAATTTATCACACATAAGTCAACGTTTGCATCTCAAAATATATATTCAAGTGCTACATCATTATTCACCATCAACCTGTTACATGAGATAATAGTTCCACATGTATGTGCATACCTCCAATGGCACACAAGCCAAAAGAAAACTACACATTTATAATCGTGTCTAAAAAAACACATTGAGAACACTCCCAAGTACCTAAGTGTACAAGGATGACACATATGATTCTATTACTAGACATTATGCATATACCATGATCCACTAGGTGTAGTTCCTTTTCATATTATATCCTCAACTATCCAAATCTTTGTTTTCCATGGGCATCCACCTAAAATATATTTAACCAATAGGGTGAGACAAAAGTCCCAGCGAGAGATATACCTTGCTACTGAGTAGTAGAAAAATCAATAATTTAAGAAAGAATACAAAGAACATGTATAACTGTTATAAACTAAATAGTATAAATCAATGCAAGGCTTCAACTAATGTTCTCGTATTTGATTCTAAACAAATATGCCACACGACTGCTTATGAGTTTATTATGACCTGAGAATTTGAGTCGTACAACCCAAATCCAACTGACCACTGCTAAGTCATAATCAGTTCCATATAAGATCTAGGAAGAGTCAGACTCTAAGATCTTCTCCATATTCGGTCAGTACGAGTCTGCACTGCAGTGACATATAGTCAAACTACAAAACAACGACATATATTCCTATAATTATCCCACCTTGGTATAGGTCACGAATCTAGGATCCAGGGTATTCAAACCCACTCACTAAGGTACAACATCAGCTGTCCTCTAATCATATCATGATATAATCACTAAGATACGACCATAGTCGTTCTCAAAAAGTGGGCTAGGTATGACCGCAACCATCCTCCCGAAACACTTGGTGTCAAGATGACAAGAACCCCGTATACTCAACAATATGCGCTCTGAGTTTCCCTTAGGAATACTCGTTTCACCATCTAGCAAGTTCTAACACTGAAGATGGTTCTATGGCATAGGGCACTACATGGTTAGGGTTTCACTTGATTAGTTATCTCCAATTGGGTGAATTAAGGTTGCATCAAACAAGTTGACAAACAAACCCTAATTCATTACCAACAAACATTGCTATATAACAACTTCAGAAGATATGGAACGTATGAGATATAATTTCTCATCTCAATATCATAGGGTACTATTCACCAGTCAATCAAAAGACTATACTTGTCATCACATCATCATCACATGGTACTATGCATTTCCATTCAAAAGTTTATTACCATCAACACATTATCATGGGATATCAATCCCTCATTCCAATACTAGAGGATAGCACCTCAATTAGGCACTAAGCCTCTGCTAGGTCATAAGACCCATTACATCATTCTTGTGATTTGTTTTTATCTCAATATGCCTTATTGAGCATACATGCATTACTCATGCCAAGCATCACTTGTGCCATATCACATATACCCCATAGAAATCATTAGCTATGGCATCCATCTCACTTGCAAGGTTAACATTATACAAATAGAGGGGGAATATGTCTCAATACACTAAATATTTTTAGATAAAGCACACCATGCATCATATGTCCCCTCAATTAAGGTTAAGTTTCATGCTTAACCACATAGGCTTCCCAAGCATCATTTATTTTCCAATCTTCTAATTTCACTACCTCCCACAAGTTTGGAATGTATAAGACTATGCATTATTTATAATAACCAAGTCTACACATTCACATATTCATAATTCTCATTTTCCCTTATGAAGGCTCATAGTCATCACTTAGTATTAGTTAATCATCTTTATAGCACTCCCAAGCTATAATATTCCATTAATCTATAAGATTAATGTTATGTGAATAAAAGAGAGAGAACATTCTCATGCTTTTAATCATGCATACTCAACAAAAGTAGCCTGCCTTGAGATTAGGGTCAGTGTTCTTCACACATAACCTGATTAGATTTTTACCTCATAATTATTATCACCAAACCCTAAATACACCATTTCCCACATTCTTGGAATTGATCTAGGATTGAATGACATTACTAGGTGTCACCGTTGCATACATGTATATGTGAATTATCTTATTAGGTTATGCATGTGTTACAACCATGCATTATATAAACATATTGACCATGCACCCACATAATGTCCCATCATTAAGGGACCCATAGGTTATTACCCTTTACAAGTTATCAACCACATTATCATACTAAGGAATGTCAAACCTTAGATTACATACCTAGAGGGTTTTACTTCAAATTATACACAATGCACTTATTAGATCATTAAACTTGTTCATATAATTTCTACACAAAAGCTAACACCCCTTGATGCCAACAAGGCTCATCACCACTATCATGTACTCACATAGTTGTCTCATTAACCTCTCTTAGAAGTTATGATCATACATAAGGGAATATAGAAGACACTTGTCATGGATTACAATCTTTCACTAAGGTGAGCACATAAGTCTTACCATATTATGACTAGGATTATCATATGGTTACTTTACAACTAATCCCTACTTCTATAACTTCCCACATTATTGGATAGTTTTAGAGATAAGCATCATAATTTAGGATTGACCCTTCATAGTCATGTAGTATTAGGTAGATAATCACACTATGTATTGACTATATCCATACTTCAAGAGTATAGGTGTAATGACCCATCATTACACATGTATCAACTAATCAATTACATGAAATTCAGGTCTATCCTCTAATCCTATATTTTGGTTTCACCTTCAACTGGAGATATCAGTTTCACACTCAACATGTGATATCGGTTTCACACTCATCATGTGATATCGGTTTGCAACATCTTGGGTTGGCCTTTGATATACCAGTTTCATTACCTACAAGTGAGATCTCAATTTCATCTTATCCATGAGTGTAGGTTTATCCTTACTTGAAAGTGTGTTGGCTTATCACTCAACAAGGTAGTATCTTGGCTTAGCTTTACTAGTTTGTGTCACCATCTTACTCAACATAGTGTGTCGACCTCTCTCCAATAGGAGGGTACCTCAATTTAGTACCTACTTGGTGTGTCGACTTGACCTTATCAAAGTGTGTCGACTACCCATAACATAGTGTGAATGATTCACATTCTCAAGGTGTGTCGGGATTGGCATCAACAAGATATATCCATTTGTCATCTCTTGGTATGTCGACTTGGTACTTGACCTAAGATGGCGGGTTAGCTCACAATATAGGGTAAGGATTTAAGCACTTCATATCAGCATGTCGGGTTAGCCCCCTTAGTGTTATTTCAACTTGTCATCTTCAAGCTTAGGATATTGGACACCAACCATTACTACTACTAGGGAACATCAACATAATACAAGAAAGAAAGAACGAGATCTGAAACAACAAACTAGTTAAGATTCCTTCATCAAAATAATCCTTCAGATCATCGTCACTTATTAACATGTAAAGAAAATGATTTAAAGAAGAAAAAGAGTGAAATAATAGTGAATGATAAGAATTATATAACCCACCTCAAGAAGGTCTCAATCAAGGGTTCAAGCTCCACGATCCAAGCTCCAAGTACACATTTCTCAAGTTGAAGATGATCCATCAAGAGTCCCAAACTTGACCTCAACATTATCTCCAAGAAAGAAGAAGAAGATATAGCTCAAGGAGGAAAGAAGGAAAGAGAGAACAAAGACCTAATCAACCTTTATTTCAGGTATGATTCATGGACAAGGGAGGAAGAAGAAGATGAAGAAGAGAGCTCAAAGAAATCATCACCAAACATAACTCACCAAAATGGAAGTTAAACAAGGAATCACCATGAGCAAGGAACTCGACCTCCCAAGCTCCATGGGGACTTCCCCTAGCTCCTTAAGTTTCCATGATCGTCCACCAAGAAGAGAAGAACATGAATGGATGAAAAAGGTTCACTTGTGTGAAGAGGGAGTGGTTATATACTTGAGGGAAGAAAGAGAGATCAAAAGAGAGGTGTCATCACCTTAAGAGTCCTGGTGATAGTTGTCCACATGCAAAGGCCACATGCCACCACTTTAGCTCAACATGCAAGATATGGTGATACACTATAGGTAGAGTCTTGGCCTCTTACCAAGGGCACCACTTCTCCAAATTGATATATTACTCTTTACCAAACCGATACACTACAATTCAAGGTCAAAACACACATTGTCCATAGATCATTATTACTATGAGGATGCCACTTCTTGGCCAAGATCAAAAATAGGAACCCACCTCTTTTTATATCTTATAAATTATGTCAAATAAGAGGAGAAACACTATAGAGATGATAAATTGCATGTTAACCCCCTACTTTGGGTAAATTGCAATTTGTGCCAAGACTAGTACACAGGGCACAAACAACTTCCAAACCAACTCAAACTTAAAACTTAAGTTCTCCACGAGGCACCCCTTAGAATCATTATATCCCTTATGATTCTAAAGAACTAAGGGCACACTCAAAATATGACATATTGCAAGATAACCCCTCATCTTGGGTAAATTGCAGTCTGGTCCAAAACAAGCAAACATTGGTCAAACATTATCCAAACAGAACCAAACTTGAAATATAAGCATGTCACATGAGAAAAAAACCTCAAAGGATTAGATTAAAGTTCTAATAAACTTATTTAAGAAAAACAAATAGGGTTATCTAAAACCCATGTCAGGGTCCTTACAAGTCATAAACCCCTAACAAGGATTTCGCCCCCAAAATCCCAGGAGAAAGGAGACAGATATTACTCATGCATCATAGCTTTAAACTTTCACATAACTCCTTGATGTCAAGCTGATGTCATAGGACTTGACCAACATACTATTCTTCCATCCAAGGTCAACACAAGATCTATTGCACAAGAAACATACTCAACTTATCCTTTCCATTACTGGATGTAGAGTCAACCCTATGTCAGGTGATACTTTCTTAGCCATAGAAGAACTATACATACTTATCTAACTCAGGTGTCAACTCTTTATTATGTATCACCTTCTCAACTTCAAACATCACATGATAATATTCTCAAACCTAGAAATTTGCCGTACCCTTCTCAAACCTCCACATGACTCTTCCAAAGAAAGACTATAGATGCATTATGTCACTCACTTGGGACTACAAGACCTACCATGCTTTCGCTACACTACTCTGATCTGCTGACTCGACACTAATCTCACTTATGACTTATACCAAATGGCCTGCTATGATGTACACCCCAAGCTGTACATTCTCTTGTCATAGAAATATGTCACAGGTCCAAGGGAAAACCACTTTGGAGATAAAACAAGATATTATATGTATATGCCACCTCAATTGATCTAGATAGGGATTGGAAGACTTATTTATCTGTCTATAGTCAATGTACAATCCTCCTGGATTCTTTCTTACATGCAATCCTGATAGGAGTATTCCAAGGGATTGTACTCATCGTGATAAACTTTTCCCAAGCAAATCTTGCAACTGTCTCTTCAACTTATGCATCCTTTCTAACGTCATATTATGCATAAATCCCAAACATGTGATATATGAACCATATGTTGAGCACCTGTAACTAGATTGATCCCAAGGTTAATCTTCCTAGGTAGTTAAACACTTAATTATCCTATCAGGAGACATATCCTCAGCTCCACACACAACTTTCTCTTCTTGGATACTAGGATTCCTTACCTTGGTATCCATCATATGTGCCAAAAACACACCACATCCATTCTCTGTTGCTTTTACCAAACCCAATCATATTAGAAGAATCTTTCTATCATCTTATAAGGTTCATAAAACATCATCATTATTGAATGTCACCATCTTGGAACTAAAGTCTAAGACCAACTGATACTTACCAGAGTATCCATATTAAGATCACTTCTAAGACACACACATCAAGTGACATAATACTCACTTGACTGCCACATCCTTGAATGGAAAAAAACATAAGGGAACATACTCCTCTTATTACCACATCATCACCCATGGATTGCTTATTAAGAAGAGGGGATTATCAACTTCTTTGGTTATTACATGAGTTTTCAACTGTTAATGTGTCATTTTAACTTATTTTCACCTTGGTTTCCTTGCCATTAGCATAGGAACTTTAAAGATGATTACACATCATTACTCCTTGTTTAGTTATTGTTTTTCATGTTCATGAACATTTCCTGGCTTTACCATAAATTTCTTCTTTACATCATGAAAAAGACCATTATTCTTTACATATCCTTTCTTGAGAAGGGATCATCTCCCTTGTTCCCTTTCACGTATCACGAGGACTATTCCTTACAATTTCTTATACTCATAGGTTGATCTGAGATTAACTTAGGTTCCACTTTATTTATTCATTATTCATTCTAATTTATCTTCATTTCATTCTCTTTTCAGAAATTTTCTCCATCTTTTGTGGATTTTACACATTGACTTACTTTATTAGCTCATGTTTATCTATCTTTTGCTCTATACATTTCTTGAAATTATAGCCTCAGGAACCTTTCATATCTTATTCATGGTTAACTTTAGGTTTCAAGTTTTAGTAAGTTATGGCGTATTTGTCATCTCTTTTAAAGTAAGATGGAGGTATTATTATCATGATTCCTGATTTGTTATGCTCTTTAGATTGTTCCAAAATGACTACTTGATCAGAGTAATCAAAGAGAAATCAATCTAAGAGTTCCATACTTACCTTTTTTTTAACATTTGAATATCTGGCCAGGGTACTCAAGTACTGAGATTAGGCAGTATGCACTATGTTTTATATCATGTTTTTATCTTAGACATCATCCTAATCCTAGTGTCCCTGTAGACTCAGTGAACCTATAGCTATGATACCACCAAATGTGACACCCTTTGCCACAAAAAGTGAGATTACTCAAAACTTAAACCACAATCAACCATTAACAATGGATTACCAAAAATTACAAGAAATTAAAAATGATTTGCAACAACGCCATGAGCTAAAATTTTCCACATATAAGTCAACATTTACATCTCATAATATATATTCAAGTGATACATCATTATTCACCATCAATATGTTACATGAGATAATAGTTCCACATGTATGTACATACCGCCAATGGCACACAAGCAAAAAAAAACTACGTATCGATCATCATGTCTACAAAACACATCACGAACACTCCCAAGGACCTAAGTGTACATGGACGAACATAGGACTCTGTTACTAGACACTATCCATGTACCATGATCCACAAGGTGTAGTCCCTCTTCATATTATATCCTCAACTATCTAATTCTTAGTTTGGCATGCATGTCCACCTAAAAGATATTTAACCAACTGGTGGGACAAAAGTCCCAGTGAGAGATATAACTTTCCACAAACTCTATTATTATCACAAATAATAAAGTAGATCAATTAGCATGTTGAGCAGGTTGAGCAGAATCAACTAAATGACATATACATCCTGAATAAAGTATATAGAGTAGTAATATGCACTTGCCACTAAGTAGTACAACAATCAATAATTTAAGAAGGCATATGAAGAACATCTATATATGTTATAAACTAAATAGTATAAAAGCAAGGCAAGGATTCAACCGCTGTTCTCGTATTTGATTCCAAACAAATATGCCACACATCTATTTATGAGTTTATTATTCCATAAGAATTTTAGTCATACCACCCAAATCCAACTGACCACTACTAAGTCAAAATTATTTTCATATAAGATCTTAGAATATTTGGACTCTAAGATCTTCTCCATACTTGGTCAGTACGAGTCTACACTACTGGGACATATAGTCAAACTGCAAAATAGTGACATATAGTCATGTAACTAACCCACCTTGGTACATGTCATGACACTAGCATCCAAGGTATTCAAACCCATTCACTGAGGTACAACCAAAATTGTCCTCTATTCATATCATGATATAATCAATGAGACCCAACCATAGTTGTTCTCAAAAAGTGGGCTAGGTATGACCGCATCTATCCTCCCAAAACGCTTGGTGTCAGGATGACAAGCACCCCGCATACTCAATAGTATGCACTCCGAGTTTCCCTTAGGAATACTCATTTCACCATCTAGCAAGTTCTGACACTGAAGATGGTTCTATGGCACATGTCTCTACATGATTAGGGTTTCACTTGATTAGTTATCTCCAATTGGGCGAATTAAGGTTGCATTAAACAAGTGGACAAACAAACCCTAATTCATCACTAACAACCATTTCTATATAACAACTTCAGAAGATATGGAACGTATGAACTATAATTTCTCATCTCAATATCACAGGGCACTATATAACTGTCAATCAAAAGACTATACTTGTCATTACATCATCCTCACATGGTTGTATGCATTTCCTTACAAGAGTTTATCACCATCAACACATTATCATGGGATATCAATCCTTCATTTCAGTACCGGAGGATATCACCTCAACTAGGCACTAAGCCTCTGCTAGGTCATAAGACCCATCACATCATTCTTGTGATTTGTTGTTATCTCAACATGCCTTATTGAGCATATAGGCATTACTCATGCTAAGAATCACTTGTGCCATATCACATATACCCCATAACAATCATTAGCTATGACATCCATCTCACCTTCAAGGCTAACATTATACAAATACAGCGGGAATATGTCTCAATACACTAAATATTTTTAGGTAAAGAATGCCATGCATCATACATCCCCTCAATTAAGGTTAAGTTTCATGCTTAACCACATAAGGTTCCCAAACATCATTTATTTTCCAATCTTCTAATTTCACTACCTCCCACAAGTTTGGAATGTATAAGGCTATGCATTATTTATAATAACTAAGTCTACACATTCACATATTCATACTTCCCATGTTCTGTTATCAAGGCTCATAGTCATCACTTAGTATTAGTTAATCATCTTCATAGCACTCCCAAGCTATACTATTCCACTATTCTATAAGATTAATGTTATGTGAATAAAAGAGAGAGAATAGTCTCATGCTGATCGATTCAACCCTCGAAATAGTAGTTTCAACATGTTTTCCAATCATAATTTTATTGGATATTAATATCTGATTAATGCACAACATAACCTCAATAGTAATTCTTGATCCAATCAAATTGATCAACCAAAAAATCATCTCGCAACCTGAACTAGTCATTCAAAACCTGAGTCGATCGGTTCATTTGCTGAACATGTCGTTTCATGAACCATATTGCCAATGTTAGCTTAATTGACCTGACACTTAAAATGATTAGTTCGACACTTGAGCTGGTCAGTTCATAGTTTAGTCAGTCAACTTTCAACCGATGTTGTTTAAATTTAATTCCTAACTCTTTAGTAATCAAATTTGAACTCCATTCATGAATAAACTCCAATTCCAAGTGTATTCTATGTGTGTGACCCTATAGGTACCAAGTTACATTGGCAGTGAGTGTCCAAAACTAATTTATGACATCACAAGCAATGATTGGTATCTAGTAAGACATCATTTCCATGCAAGTAATTGAAAATTTGGAGAACAACCTCTACCTATGATCTGTGATTGGTTTTATAGTGATCATATAGTTCCTTTTTCACTGACATCTAGATTGAACTTGAGGCATGGAATTGTCATCCTCTTAACTTTCAATCCATATTCCTTGAACTAGAGAAGACTATCTGAGATATATGTGAACTTAGTATCATATATTGATTCACTTGTGCATGCACATGATTTTCTCAGTCTTTCTTATCAAGTGGCTCGAATATCAAACTCCTATAGGAGGGACAAATCCCATCTACATCCCTTACAATCATACCCATGTCTCACAATGTACCCGAGCATCACCTTTATGGAAACCCTTATCCAAGGTCACAATGGATGATGTCAAAGTACATCGAACAATGTGTGATGATTGTAGTGATTTTAGGTCTAAGAACCAAAATCACCATCATCACTATAAAAGATGATTCTGACTACCAATCATGGTTTCCATGTATCACTCTTAAGGTGGGTCTGTCTGATACACTATTCTCTAACAAGTATCTATGTGTTTGGTTTGATATCATATGTCATGACTAAATTAGATTCTGTCATCAACCAACACAGACTCTAATATTATGTGTTATTGTTGTCTATTGGCCTTCCGCAATACCATCCAACTATGGCCATAGAAAGAATGCATATACTCTTGACATCAGTATGATCTCATTGTTCAGGTCCTCAACCTGAAGGCATACATCATTGAGTAATATCATTCTGTATACATTCATTATGTTTCATCATTATCTCATAACCAAATAAAACAAAATAAATTAGAAGATTTCCTTTATTATTAATCAAATTTTTTGCAAGATATGACATTGCAATCTTCATATGATTGGCTTATGGGCATACATACCAACACATCCACCTTCAAAACATCATAAGAGAAGCACTTAAAATTTAATCTCAACATATTACGACAATGTTTCTATAACACCCCAAGATATTGCTATCCTGACTTCAAAAATCCTAATTCCACAAATAGGAGGTTAGGGCTGCTCGAAACATTAGATATGACCAAACAAGGTTAGAGTTATACCCTGACATGCTTGTTTATACCCTAATGAACATTTCATGCATGTAATATGAGTAATTCACATATTAATCCTAATTATGAATATATACATGATGTTGACCGTGTCATGGACTAACAAACCCTAATGTGATAATGAGTTGGATGAATAGAACCAAACCCTAATCTTTGTACATATTGACGAGGTCTGGTGTTCTCCAATGGCTATGTTCTTCAATGGAAATTAGATTTGATTTCTATTGCCAAGGTTGAAGCCTTTTTTTTCTTTGCAAGAAAGGCAAAGAGGAAGAGGATGATAGTGACAAATGATTAGGTTACCAATATGCCCTGGTTTTGATTTCAATCATGTCATGTTGTACCATGGGCTCTTTGGTCCTTTCAGAAATTATTCAACCATCAAACACACTTGATCTATTTGTTTGGGTTTAAAAATCTACCCTGTCACATGGCTAAGGTCTTAGATGGTGATGGGGGGGTAAATCTGGGATTTGAAATCAAAATCATTTTGTTGATTTAAATCAATAAATCATTTTATCAGACTAAATTCATAAAAATTAATATAATTTAAAAAAAAATAAACCAAGACATGTTTAGGAATAAAAAAATGATATCTATCATTTGGTATAGCTTTGGTAACCTAATTACACTTAATTAAATATGTGATTTATGGGTTTTCCTAAATATATGTACTTTTGTAAATTTCATATTAATGATTTATAAGTCAAAAATTCATAAATAAATATTTTTTGAAATCAAGAAATAATAATATATCTGATAATGTAATTTGCATAACCTACATTACTAATGATAAAAGGTCATTTTTAGGGTTTTATTTATGGGGGCATAAACCCTAATTCATTTGGATATTTAATAGGTACATTTGGACCATTTTTTGATCTAGGGTTTGACCTTGACTTGTTGATAAACATCTTTGAGGTATGTTGCATTTTCCTTCAAGTCATATATATAATAATTGTTAATTATATCTCTTGATTGTATGTTGCATTCTCTTATGAGTCATATTGAACAATGTTTATTTGTCTCTCTTGGACTTGACTATGACATATTATCTTAAATGTAACATACTTACATATAATTGAAATGATTGGTTTGAATTCTTGAAATTCGTCATATGGATTGTTCAAATTACAAAATTGAATCCTATTTTTGTATCTTATTGTTGATTCATTCAATTTGCATATTGATCAATTTTATTGATCCGTATTCTATGGAAACCCTAATTTGACATGTGTTTTTCATGTTAGTATATTTGATCATGTTTATACATCTTTATGATGTCTTTTCAATTTAGACACTATATTGTGATCTAACTAATCTGATGATAGCCTCTCTATTTATGATGCATGTTTGGTTTGAATAACTTTTATATGTACACACTAGATGGTGTATCCCTATTGTGTGTATTACCAACACAGGTGCATATGGTGAATATTATCCCCGGGTAATTGTACGATGATGCCATCACTCCCCCAAATATTATGGTGGTGATCCTATAATATGTTGTTATAGTGGTGATGCCATATACCTTAAATTTTATTATACTTGTTATTGTTATGATAATTTACATGCATAATTCTTATTGCTTATTTGTTGTTCTCTATTTTATATCTAAACGAAATAATTGTTGATTGTGAACTTTATTGGTTTCTTCATATAGTGTCTTTGTCTTACTATATGAATATTTATTTTGATATACAATTGGATGATTCTTTCTCTTTTTTTGGAAGCATTGCTATACTATTTTTTTTCTTTTCCCCTAATGTTGTCTAATCACTATTTTTTGCACATACCGACTTTTATGTTGGCAACATCCACTTTGTCTTCTCTTATGGAATATGCTTCCAACGTCTAGGTAGAGAACAAGGAGGTGCAGATAACAGCTGACCAGGACATATCCAGTTGTAGTTGATCTTTCGTGGGAGGTAGATTGAAGTAGTTGATTTACCCTTGATGACTTTCCTATAGTTTTATTTTATGTATACCCTGCACGGTGAAGAACAATGATAAACATGAATATTGTATTATTTAGATTTTTGTCTTTGCTACAACACTCTAAGGTGAATGATACATTACATACTTGAATTTTAGTCTTCTATATATTGCAAAAAATTATTCACAAATTTGTCATTGGATGGTTTTCCATTATTTATTCAAAGTACGTGGTAGATCCCCTCTCATGTCCCACTCCTTATAGGTTTAATCTATTTTAATTCACTGGATACATTTTTTTTAGTACAGTTTGAAGAAGTTGAGTTTGAAGAGGAGGAATAAATTGATGATGAGAGTGCATTTGGGTATATTTTAAAAACAATACATGGAGATGTCAAACGTTATGTTCAGCAAGATATGATGTTAGAATATGAACCACTCTCAGACATACTACCATCAAACCCCCAATAACACTCTCACCCTCTATGATTGATTTTAAATATGTCTAGGGAACAGATGGGAAAGATGATGTGAGTGATCAAGGAATTTTGGTGGAAGAAAATTTTGAAACATGCATTCTGGATATGAGTGCATGAGAGTATGACCCACAATGTGATTTATTTCATTTTTATACTGGATATGAGGAAGAGAGTGAAGAAGAGGATAATCAAATTGTTAAGGTGGAGGCATATCATTTTACTCATCATATAATCCCCATAACAAAGTCCATCTTTTGACTATTGGTTGAATGCCTTGACAGTCTTTTAATGTGATGATTGTAATAGGGATACATTGTACATGATTTGTTATTAATAAAGAAAATTTCACTTATTTTGTTTATTTCAATATTGAATCAATGAATCAATGTAATAATATCCTATTTTTTGACCCAATGAAATATGGTTTGGGTTAAGGACCTAAACATGAGTGTTATATATATTTAAGAGTATTCAATCTTGTTATGCACCCAATTAGTTATTATTGTGGAAATTATAGGAAAACAAAAACATATAAAACTAGTGTATGTTAAATGATGGTTGTCTCTTTTGTCATGATATTTGATATTGGTTCAAATATATGGATACTTGCATGAGAACAAGTTTTACTAGACACAATCACTTAGAGAATAACACATGGAAGCCTTGTCATGGCATTGAAAGTCAAATCTCAAAGTGAAAATCATGACTGTGATCCTTAGACTTGAAGTCACTTTAGTAATCAGATGTTGTTATGTATACTTGAAACTACCCAACATGACTCTGAATAAGGGTTCATGTGTAGTGATTGGGTGCATGGTGACACTTCGGGATTATTTTTAGTGATCTAGGTGGAATTGTCCCTCCATTTGGAGTGATATACTGACCATATATTAAGTAAGACTAAAAAATGGATGGACATGCTCATGTGAATTAATATATGAGATTGATCTCACACAATCTAAATTGCCTACTTCAGTTCAAGAAACATAGATTGAATGTTAAGTGGATGATGGTGCCATCCTTAGTTTTAATCAGGGTACCTATGACAAAGGGATTATGCAGTGATGGTAACATTGGCCATCTTACAAGTTAAATATGTTCTCAAACTTATTCTTATTACCAAGGTGGGATGATGTTTTGTAAGATGCCAATCTTTGCTTGTGAAAATTTTAATATCACTACCAATATAATAAGAAACCTATGGGGTCACACACATAAGGATGCTTAAAGGAATTAAATTTCACAATCACACATATTATTAGAATGGTTCTGAATCATGTACATGCTGGTTTCTACCCAATCGGACCAACTGGATGGTTTGGAACATTTGGTTGCATGGAATGTCAATTGGCTGACCAATCATCAATTGGGGAAGTCATCAATCATCCAATTGGATAGTCTAGTGGGGTGACTGTGTGAAATTAGGATTCAATAAGAATTGAAAAAAAAAGTAATTTATTTGGAATTGAATTGACAAATTTAAATAATAATAAGACCTGCTAAAAAAACAAACTAGGTGTCTAGATGGTCTAATCAACTAACTTGGTTAGTGAATTGGTTGATTCATTAATGAACAGGCCGACTGGGAAGCTTTTTTGAGTTTTCCACTTGATTCTTATTGTGATTTTTGACTAGGAACACAATTGGATTTTTTGAAAATACAAGCCCACAAATCTCCTATATAAAGTTGTGGACTTCAAAAGGGCCATACACACTTTATAAGACAAATTGTATAAGAGTTCTTCCTTTTGGAAATAGAAAATTCATCCCAAGGCAACACTATATTATCAACAACCCCGAGTTTTGCTTCCTTTTAGTGACCAAAGTAGTGCACTAAGTTGTCAAGACCTCTCTTTTGATCAACATAATTGGCAACCACCAGAGAGAAACCCCAAACCTAAACCTGAATTAAGAAAAAATATTTGATTCTTAACAAACACAATTAACATACTTTACAAAAAATTCAAGTAATTTTTTTTCCTTTTTCATAAAACCTCATAAATCAATGTCACAACAAGGACATCAAATTTATTTTTCACAAATCTTATTCAATCCATAAAAACCAAAATCAAACCATATCATTCATATGTATTTTAGTTTACAACCGTTACATGTACATGGAAGAAAAAACTCAATATACTACCCATCCTAGAAAAGAGAGAGTACATGCACATTCTAATCTAGATTATTCTATTTACATCTTCTTTTCCATGCCCTCTCTATTGGATGACATTATACTTAGAAATATTTGAAAAAAAACTCATGTGACTCATATAGATCCCCGATGAGTGGACACCTCCCACTCAATCTAGGTAAATGCATCAAAATTATAACTATATTGAACTTATAAGAAACTTACAAATATTACTAATCCTAACAAATAATTCTAGCATTTAGCACATCCATTTTATGACAATAATCTAATCATTCAAATGAGGTATTCATGTAGGCCAATTCAAAATTTTAAGACATGGTTAAGACTATGTCTATGATCAGATAAGTAGATCTTAATTACTTGACAATGGCAATCCAATTGTAGAAGTAACAAGTCAAAATATATGTAATTAAAGTCAATACATAACAAAAACATCATCTTCGTGACACCCACTGGCCAGACGAAGGACACATCCTATAGTCTGAAGCTATAGTATACATAAGAAACGTCTCTTAAATAAGAATATTCACATTACAAGTAAATCCAAAAAATATTCATAGTGGATATTAAATCCCAACGCCAACCACTTGTCAACATTTAAGATCAAATTCCAAACCAGATAAATAAGAATATGGAAAAATAATATCTTTATAGGAGAATACTTAAGTTCTGCTTCAAGAAACATGATCAACAATGATAGTTCTATTATTTAGTAGTAAAAGGCATGTAACAAAAATTAAACTCATATTCTACATGACTTGTCATATTTTATTCATTTTCCATGAACTACTTGGCTTGTACCTCATCAAGTAAAAATTTCCACACTTTATTCTCATGTCAAAGACTCACCGTCACTATCTTAGAATTTAGTGTGCCACCCTAAGATGTCAACAACAGACCCTAGTCCACCACAGGGTTGCCTAAAGAGGCTCACATTTTCATCGTGAGTAGCCAAATTAGGAGTAAACATAACAAAATATCACATATAGTCATATTTCACATGTTTCAAAGTTTTCATTTCATCAGAGTCTATTCCTCATGGACATATACTTTCACAACAAAGGATTTAAGGCCACAACCACACTGGATGACTCACTCCTAAATCCTAGTGGTCTAACCTTTAAGGTATTGATCTACACTCCAGTAATCCTTCTCATGATTATCTGATTACAGGTGGAGATTCATTTCATTTCCCCAGTATGGACCTCGGGGTAAACTCACAATGTCCATGGAACCTAACTTGAGATGTCATCATTTCACATGTTATTTATTCCATTTACTCATCTTAAGAAGGATCTAAATCATCATTTATTAAGTGCATGTATTCTTGCGCAACGAGAATGATATAAAGTAGATTAGGGTTAACAACAATGATATTGGTTGAAAGAAGAAGTACAACAATATATGAATTGCGACATATATGATTCTTTCCATCTCCTCACCATTCATAAAAGTCATTATCAATGGGTCAACCTGAGACCATCTCATTATAGATCATTGACCCTAAATATGATTTCTCAAATATACTCAGTGCATGTTAATTCAATTATCAAATATACTCATTGCATGTTAATTCAATTATAAAATATTTTATATCATTTCTTTCTATATCACATTTGTCATCAAATATTCAAAAAGACATTAGAACTAGCAACAATATAAGCATTTACAAATCTTGTATTGTTCATCATGCTCATAATATATTTATCATGCAACATATACTTATTCCATGCATTTTTTATAGTATGAACAATATCAAAGCATAAATGTACAAAACACACTTAATTCTCCTCTTTTACTATTTACCATTCTTCAGTTAGTGTTACTATTTGACAAACAATTGATTTCATCTAAAGTCTATTAGAGTAGACCATTCTCAGAATATAAGTACTCAAGCAGACAATTATAACCCAAGAACACATTCTTACAAATCAAAGTATATCCTTAAACTTCATCTTGTAACTGAATTAAACTATACCGATATACATTCCTTAATCCTTTATTTTTGTAAACAATATTCCTTGTCATCACATACTTCATCATATCAGTGTTAGGTTAGGCTCATGGATTCCATTATTAATTTTATTCATTTTCCTTCATTTCTTAATCATTAGTCATAACTTCTTTCATGTCATGTTTACTACTATTCTTGGAATCAGACATTCAAAATTTATGTAATGCATAATCATTCTCTCTCAATGAATTCCTTCATAGTCTAATTTTAGTGTATGTCCTTCAATTTAGGCCAAACCAAACATATTTAAAGAAAAAAGATGAAAGACTTCCTCATATGCATTTCATTTATATTTCACTCATTACTTACCACAATAATTTATTTCACCCTTGTTCATTTCTTTTCTTGCATTTAGATACATGTTCTATGACCTTGATTTCTAATGGCATTTTGGTAATTTAAACCAATTACTTATTTCTTACAAAACTCTCAATTTAGGAAATACCACATATTATGGTTACTTCTTCTTAACTCTAAAGATCTAGTCATGTTCTCAATTTATTATTGTATGACTTCTATAACAGACTTGCATTCATGCATGGTCCACACATTATTCCATATAATATACCAAAATAGATGCATTAGGTGTATATCCTCTTAATAGGATTTACTACCTTCAATTGAATTATAATACCTAATTTTTTTGAGAATTTTTACACATTCATAAGGTTGCATACAAATCTGACCTTTATCCCTCATGCTCATCTTAAAACTGAATTTCTAGGGTTTGCAAGAATTCATATAAATTCAATACATCATAAGAACCTTTTTCCTTAGGATGCACATGGGTTCATTAGGTATACAACACACATGGAAACCCTAGTTTCAGTTTCCACACAATTCTTCCATTAAGTGTAAGTATGAATCAATTCATTGGATCATATGAGTCAATCCCTCAACATTAACCCTAGAAAAGAAATATTTCTGTTTCAAAAACTCATAATGATCTTAATGTACACGCCATATGTAATTCTATCAAATATACAAAAATACAATTGAGTACCTCATTCTTAATAAGTTCCAGCATGATTTTATCTTGTCATGTAAATTCTCAAGCATATCCTTCAATAGGCTGATTTTAGGTAGTATTCATATAAAACACTACACTTTCTATATCCATAGGACGTTTCATATGACTTGAACCAATATATATTATGAACTAAACATATACCCAATAATAAAAAGTCCAAATTAGTAGCATTTGATTCCCTAAAATTCTCTCGATTGATTATCCAATCACATACAAATACAAACAAGTCTAGATTATTTTAGTAGATAAAATTAGGATTTAACAAGACTACAAAGATCAAGAGGGAGTTAAAACTCATCTCAGGTGCCAAGCACCTTAAAAATGTCTGACATAGCCTAAATAGATAAAAATCCATCAAGGTTCTAGCCATCGACTCTTTTTCTTCCCCCTTCTAACTCGAAAACCTAAAAAAGGATAATAGCAGAGAGAAAGACAAAAGATGATGAGTTGTTATTTTTTGGTTCAAATAAGAGGGATGATAGAATTTAGACATAGATGAGAAGATTCACCATGAAATTGTATATACAGTTTATGAATATACAAATTTTCAAGTCTTAGGAAGAAGAAATTCTAAATCAATATTTTTGGTGATTTTCTTCTTCAAATCTCTAATCTCTATCTCTCTCAAATTTCGTTTATTGGAGCTACTAGGGTGTTAGGTTGATGATATAGATAATTGAGGTGTTTGGAACATTTATAGGCAAGTGCAAAATCTATTTTTAGTCTTTTTTGGTTATTTATTCAGACTAGTTGGTCGGTTGAGTTGTTACTGATAAGAAACTTGGCCAACACAAACTATGAAGTTACTAAAATATCATCCAAAAACTGTGAAATTTAAGTGGATGTCTAAAATTGAGTCGCTAAGATAAAGTTTAAATTTCATCTTATTGGGTTGTACCAATACATATATAAAAATCAAATACTAGACTGATATATTACAACCTGAATGCATGGTTGCCTAAGTTTGTCCTGGGGAAACTTGGCTGAAAAACAGACCAAAAACATATACAAATTATGATATTTTTCAAGAATACTTATGTTTTTGTTATACAAACTATATCCCACTTTCAAAGAAATCCTAATTACAAGTGAAATAGTAAATTTCATTTACTACACCAATGTATTATCACGTCATGTATTCATATGCTACCAAAACCTAATTTTGTCCAACTAGAATTTACAATTCTCAAACCCTAATTATTCAAAATAAAATCATGATTATAGTTTCTAATTAAGTTAGAAACATTATAATTAGTCACCACCATTAATTAAGTTTAAACAATGATCAATTTAGTTAAGCATATAATCGTCCAAGAAAACCCTAATTAGATGGTTAAGTTCAAAAGGAGTTATTACATAAGGGTTCCTACATCTGTGTGGATAACAGAAAGGCCAAGGCCCTTGGATGGAGGCTTGAGGACAAGAAACTTCTCTAAGGAGAAGGTAAGGTGTTGATGTGATGAAAACACAACAAAAAAGAACAATATGTTCAGATTCAAGTCTAAGGTGCAACTTCTACATTGACAAAAGACATGTCTAGTTGTTGGACAACTAGTTTTCATCAAGGTATATTAGGTATCCCTTTAATGTCTTTAATTTATAGACGTGTTATGGCTATGAGAGATACATTGGCTAAGAGATTTTTTGTGGAAAATTTGTTTTAAATCCACTGCCCCCCTTTCCTAAAACCCTACAATTACTTCTTTAGGGAAAGAGTAAACATGATGTATATCCTATTGATCACCTTGAGAATTTATTAGAGGATACAAATGAATTTGGAGGAATGGAATCACTAGAGGAGGATGATGAACTTGAATTCACTATCCATAAAGCCCATCAATTATGTGTAGGTGGGAATAAACTATTGGTCATAGAATTTAAGGATAAATCATCATTATATGTTTCAACCCTTGGACACTTATTCCTGTATGTGACCCCACATCAAAATTTGAGTACCATTCCCTTTCATAATTTCATTTTCTACATATATACATACACTATATATATATGGGATGACATGTTAACCATACACTTTGTCCTCCTAAATGTTGTTTCTTTTTAATAAAAGTTGCCTAGAACCAATTTATGAGATGAGGAGATCTCCATCCTCTTCCATGTACTCCTAGTTTTTGCTGATTACAAGTGTCCAACCTAGGATTTTAAATAAGGGTTCTTTGGGGGAACTCACCTTTTGGTTATATTTATTGTTCTTTCATTTATATTCAGTTTATTTACATTTGAAAAATTGGAATAATTTAGGTCCGGCCATAGTAGCCCGGGTGGTAAGAGCTCGGTAAGTCCCAATGAAGGACCCGGGTTCGAACCTCACCGAAGGCACAATGCGAACGACAACTCACGCTGATTAGGCACGGGAGGGGGGTGACCAGACCACACCCTCTCATGCCTTGAGAGTTTACCATGTCGGCTTCACCCGGGGTGGTTTCTCTCGGTCATAAAAAAAATCATGATACCAGATTTTATACATCTAACAAGTTTCTGAGTGTTGTAGACTGATTAAAACTTGTAGTTGTCTAATTTGGGTTATTCAAGAGTGGAATGTGATGTGTTATCTACCCACATGGTTTTGGTATGCTCAGTTCGAGTCCTACTTTAAGTCTTCCTAAGTCTAAGAACAACTATCAATGACAAGCTAGGGGGAGTATTGAAATGTCAATCTATCTTGTTTCCTTTGTCCATGTAAACGTATTGATTTCTTTGCTTTAGTTAACTTTTAAGGTATTCTAGTCCCGATGAACATATCTTGAAAAACCAATTAACATCACCCTATCAAATATCTCATATAGGCCTTTTAGACCATGGGTTTTTTTATAATTAACTTGGGTTGGTCAACTTTAAGAGAATTATTGTTAATTGTGATACACTAATTTAATTCTATCATTTCTGGAAAGAAATGATGTTTGAGTTCATCTGACCAAATGTGTTGCATTTCCTTTTATGAAATTTTTGAGTATATGACTTATTACAACTATGACCAATGAGTCAACCATGAGGGAGTTCTATCATGGTAGGGTAAGACGATATGTCTTAGTCGCAAGCAATCTCCATCCACCTTCATCTATATCACCACTATTATATTTGCAAATCAATTCATATTATCAATACATCACATTGTATGATAGGAAAGCATGGTGATTTTATTATAGAATTAGCATAGAAAAGAAGAAAAAGAAAAATAGTTATAGTTGCAGGGATAACTTCATAAATCACATGTAGATAGAATTGTTGCATACACTCCATAAGGTGTTATTGCTAGTTATTTTCAACCTTAATTTCTTCTTCATATCCTACTCAATAAAGAACCTAGCTTGATAAAGATTGGTTTTTAAGAATGACATGTTATGGGAAAGAAAAAAAAAGAAACGAAAAGACAAAAAAATATAGAAGAAAAAGAGGAAAGGCAAAGTGTAGTGATGATGAATATTATTATGTCCTCAAACATTATAAACAATACTATGGAATATAAATGCCATAATAAACACCTTCCACACCATGATTATCATTTGTTTGAGGCAACTAATGCATGCATCATTACATTTGGATGCATATCTTTCATCATATATGATCATCATTTTCATCACTTGAATCTGAATTAGTTTTGCAAATTTAATTTCTTCTACCCATTTCTCTTTCTATAGGCCACCACCATGATAGCTACTCATACATTATCATAAGGGGACTAGTTCCACTATTGAGTTCTTTTTTATCAATGGTAATGTAGTATTGGAATATCTTGTAATGCAACGATGTTTTCCATCTTGATCATGATATTTCTTCCTCTCCATCCAACTAATGTGATTTATTAACTCTATTGATGAGGTCTTAAAGTCTTCTTGTGATTGACTTCTTTAGAGAGGCTACATGTTTAGTGTTTGGATAAATCATTTAGGACCATTTGGTGGAGTATGATCATGTGTGTTATTTTGTTACAAGAATGTATCTTTTTTTTGACTAGTTCAATCAAATCTAAAAGTAGTCAATGCTCAAGGATGAGAAACATATAAGATCTGGGGAGTTTGATGCATGCATATTCATTTTCTCTATCTATTTTAGTATGATTTTATTAGCAAAATGATCTTATTTGAAAATATTTTCGCACATAGATACCACTAAACATTGAATTTTCTCTTGAATAAATTTAATCATGTTTTAAAAATAATTTGGCGAGAAACTAAATACATATAGTTAGGTTACTCATTCATGCATGTTTTATATAGGAAATAAACATTTTCCAGCCAAAATGTTAGCAACGACCATTAGTCGGCAATATCAATTTCTTTGTCCCAAGAGAGAGACAACGCCTCAGGGTTGGTGCATTGATCCCAAGGTCGATATCACCAACTTGTTTTTTTGAAAGTAAGGTTTCTAAATTGATCCAGAGCATCAAAATACAAGGTCGACAACATTAATATGAAACGACACAAGGTCAATAGCATCGACTCACTAAAAGCCAAAATGACTAAGAATTGATTCAGAGCATCCAACAACCATGATCCTACCATCAATAATAGGTCACTAACCTAAACTCATGGGGAAAGATATCCATATCAATAAGGTTTTGTTTGGACAGTTAGATCAAAAGAAGAGGAGGGAAAGCTCCACTAGCATCTATGTTGCAACTGGAGGTGGAATCGACTGACAGAAGTCACCCATGATCGTCCCCAAACTTTCCAGTTATTTTGGACCTGACAGTCATGAACCCATGCTAACACTAAGGAACCTGTCAAGATTCAATGAGATGGGCTTTTCTTTGGGGTGGCCAACCCAAGTTGGGCACCCTTTGAACTAGACACACACCCCATTGTTTGGTTGCCTGTCTAAAAAAGTTATTTGAGGTTCCAAATGTTTGATTTAAATGTATTTGTATGCTACTATGTTTTGTTTAATGCTTGGTTCGATGTAAAATACGAGTAATATGTTAACTAAACTAAGTGAAACTTTACTCATGTGGTTCACTATGACTATAGAACCTTCCTAGTGTTCAAAAGTTGGAATAGTGAAATGAATAGCCTTGTCAAAATATTGGGTAAGAAGGCATCCATAGTCATATATCTGTGAGTACAGGCGGGTATCTAAGAGTCTATACTTGGTATGATTTTTTGTTTGATGCCTTAAATGTGGATTTGTATATGAGTGTGGTTGTTTCCGTATCTCCAGTTATGTGAGACAATGTGAATGAGATATTTGAAATCATGAAATACATAGAGGTCTCATGGAAAGAGTCTGAGTTTCACGTAAACAACATCACAAAGTCACAATTGCACGTTCACTCTTGTACACGTAAACAAAATGCAAAGAGTCTTTAAAGTCCTAATTGAATTATAATTAGTATTTATCTTTTTGTACAAAAAGGGATGTAAGTCAAATTCTCGGCCCCATGAGCCCATGTAGGACCAAGCCAGGCCCAACCCAATGTAAAGTGGTGTGCACAAGCACAAATACATCTATGCATGTTTTGTGGTTATCAAAACCACCCCATGGTGAATATATCAACTTCTAATTTTTGTGAACAATGAGGTCACATTCATTCAAATATTAGTGATCCAACGTAGATGTGAGCTATCTGGGGCAAAAATTCCCTTCAATTTATATAAAAGACAAAAACTACTTTACATGTACTCAAATGTGGTAGCTTCATCTACTAATTTGAACTAACCCATAAACAACTTCATCTAATTTCAAGAAGGGTAATTGAGAAACAAATGGGTGACAAGTAGATTCAAGGAAAATTTCAATAAGGGTGGAAGAAAAGTAATAAAAGATGGATTCAAGTTGTGCCTGGCCAGAAAATGAATCTAACGCTAATCAATTTCCTAATTGCTCAAGTTTCTTTCCAATGTAGCTTGCATAGAAAATGGCTATATATACTTCATCGTATGCCTACCATGAAGACAACGATATCATGAAGCTGGCTAACTATTCACTTGAATTTGGCTACAAATGGCCCGGTTGGATCCATCACTGATTTCCAATGAGTCAAGAGTTAGTATTGGATATTCATGTTATTTTTCATCTATTTGACGCACTACTTACTTTTTGTTCATCATCTTCTTATGAATGGCCTCTACTGATATAATGAACATCATAAGCAATAATTGGAAGATTGAGAGGTGGGGTGACCCATCATATAGACTCTTTGAGAAACAAAAAATACTAAAGATAGCGCTGAAGACCTGGAATAAGGAGGTCATAGGAAACATCTTCGATAATATATCTAGGATTCAGAGGGAGGTTGATACCTACAAATACTAGGGGATAGATCAGATAATCCACAGACCATAACGAAGATTTACGAAGTAGAGTTGGAACCAGAAGAGATGTTAAGATGGGAGGAGATTTTTTTGAAAGAAAAGTATGGGATTAGATGGCTGAAGGAAGGCGATAGGAACACAAAATTTTTCCACACACACGTAAAAGAATGAAGGAAACACTCTAAAGTAGATAAACTAAGGAGGTATGATGGCTCATGGGTGGAGGGGGAGATGGAGGTAGGAATTGATTTAGTCTGATTCTACTCCAACCTCTTTGGAGCAATATAGAACACATGGATAGATCAATTTGTTGATATTATACATAGGAAAGTTGGGCCCCAGGACAATGAATCCCTTCTAGGACCAATATCTGAGGAAAAAATCCATAATATTCTTATGGGAATGGACTAGGATAGCACACCTAGTTCAGATGGTTTTACCATAACTTTTTATAAAGCTGCATGGAGGGTGGTTAAGGCAGATGTGAAAGATTTCATCAAACATTGTATGAGTGCAAATGAGATCCACATAGGTGTGAAATGCGTCTGTTTAATCCTCATATCTAAAATTGATAACCCCAAGTGAGTCTCAGACTTTAGACCTATAAGCATAGGTAATGTGGTCCTTAGATTATCCTCTAAGGTTATCTTAACTAGAGTATAGTCCCTATTATTCCCAAGTTTATTTACCTACAGATTTTTTTCCCCATTAAGGATAGAGATATAGGGGATAACATTATGCTTGCAAATGAACTCATGAGAGACCTTTTTAGGAAGGAGGCAACCATAGAGAATGTGGTCCTTAAATTAACATGTCCAAAGCATTCAATACATTGGGATGCGACTTTCTAGAGATTGTCCTCAACAAAATTGGGTTTGATAGTAAGATTGTGCTTATCATAATGAATATTGTAAAAGGGGCATGGTTTTCAATAGGTCTTAATGGCAGGATGTATGGATTCTTCTCGACATCTAGAGGTCTTAGATAAGGGGAATTCCTTTCACCTTTCCTATACATTTTAGTGCAAGAAGTCTTAAGTATCCACATCACTAGAGAGGTGAATGCAGGTCATATCACTAGGTTCATTACGAGAGGAGGCACACTACAGTCAGACCTCATTTTTGCAGATGATCTCATTTTTTGTCAATTTGGAAGGGACAATGAGTCTAAAGCTATGGGAGATTCTAGGGGTTTACTCACAGGAATCTGGGAATATCATAAATAAGCAAAAATCTACTATTTTTTTAGGATCTAAATCGGAGGAGAGGTGGAATGAGATAACAACAAAATGGGATTATGATTCCACCCTTGAACCCATAAGCTACCTAGGAGTTCCTCGCTTTCCAGATTGGGTGCTGGTTAGGTACTATGATGGGTTGGTAGAGAAAATCATGCTTAGGCTAACATCATGGTCCAGAAAGCTCATATCCTTTTTGAGGAGGCTCACTCTGATTAGATCGATCCTAGAATCCATACCTCTTCATATCTTAGGAGCATGCGTGGTACCAACTTCTATGATCAGGGTCATTGGGAGAAAAAATGCAAAGTACTTATGGGAGTCTGGGGAAGATGTAAAGAGAAGACACTTGGTTAGTTGGGATAAGATATCCATACCCATAGAAGAAGGGCGTTTGGGTATACCCAAAATGAGTTTGAGATTCAAGTGCCTTTTGATGAAAGCGCCATGGAGTGTTCTAAAAGGAGAATATTTGTGGGCAATTTTTTTTAAAGAAAAATATAGGAGGGCCAACTATGACATAGGTGATGAACAACCATGGTTCCTTAGAAAAGGGAGACATTCATCTATATATTGGAAGAGAGTGTGGGATTCCTTTCCTATGGTTATGAAAAACATCAGGTGGGGCGTTGGTAGAGGAGATATACCTTTCTGGAGGGTGGAGTGGGGAGAAACAAATACTAGATAATGGAAACTATATCATGTGGAGATAGACCCTACTCTTTGCACTTGTGGGACCCTTAATGGCAATGGATCATGGAATCTTGATACCCTCAGGAACCTCATGTTAGAAGAAGTTGTTGATAGACTGATGAGTAACATTAGAGTTGGCCAAATGTCGATGGATTTTCTGCCTTGGAAGGCATACGAGGATGGAAAACTTACTGTTGCCTCAACATAGAGATCTTTGAATGCGAGCATAGGCAGAAACTTAGAATTCTGCAAATGGATTTGGAATCCCTTACTACCTATTAAGGTTAGTGTTTTTTCCTGGAAAATTTTGAACAAAATGGTTCCTATTGAAGATCACATTAGCGCTTGATACATTCATCTGGCATCTAGATGTGAATGTCGCAAAGAAGGGCAGGTGGAGACAGTGAAACATCTTTTTAGAGAGAGTAAAATTTCTAGGACTATCTAGAATATATCTAAAACCTTACTAGAGGGGAACCTCAAACCTAGAGGAAGTCCCATATCCTCTGGCATAAGAATGTTGAGGTTTTCCTCATCTAATAGTGATTTGGTGTATATGGGTATCAAGATGTGCTAGAAGATATGATAGAGACAAGGTGTCTGTTGAAGGGATTGGAAGATGATCACTCACATTTATAGGTTGAGTTTTAGAGGTCTGGTTTTGAGGGGGGTGTGGGCTTCATAGAGTGTCTCAGAAGGATGGGTAGAGGTGGTTCTTATTAAAGGCATTCTTGTTAGAAGATACATAGGGTTAGAAGTCAAGTGGGTAAAACCACTACTGTTTTTCTTTAAGGTTAATATTTGAGGAGCTTCATGGAGGAAGATGTAGGGTAATCATGTGCTGACTGGTTGGGCTTTTAGAGGCGTGGTCAGAGACCACCATGGGCATATTGTGGTGGGTTTCATGGGACCTTCCATGGACTCAGACATATTGGATTGGTATCTGAAAGCCTTAGAGGTAGGCTGGGATCATTACATCAGACTGAACCTTTCTCATGTTTCGATTGAATGCGATAATTAGTAGCTTTTGAGGTTACTGAATGGAGGGTCAAGACTCCCCTAGAGATATAACCCGCAGATAGTTTCTTCTAAACTTAATATGTCTCATCATGAGTGGAAGAGTAGATGGATATAGAAAAGAAGAGAATAGGCTCTCGATTAGGTTTGCGGAGTATGGAGTAGGGATAAATGAATCATATACTTTCATACTCTATCTAGGATGCCACCTTCAGCAAGAGGAGTGTACATGATGGAAGGTTTAGGTATCTCATATCTAACTTGGGATTTAAGTGGCTCCTATATTTTTTTTTGTAGCTACTTTCTTAACCAATTTGTACAGAGATACATATACTAATAGTGGAGATCCTAAGCTGTGGATTTTTTTTGGATTTTACTTATTAAATTCATAGGGATTAGGTCACTCTTGAGTTATAGTTAGCCTATATGTTTTTTTTTAGAGATTGGAGGCTATTGTTTGTAATCTCTTTTTGATCATAGCCCACAGAATAATGGGACGAATGGAAATCCCCCAAATTAAGCAAAAGAAAAAAACATGGAACAACTCAAACAAACTCAAAACTTTGACCGGAGGAAAATTGTTTTTCTTTAAAGAAGAACTTCATTTTTCTATTCATTAATGATTGTAATGGGTGATATCTTTTTGCAGGCGCAATGTGTTATATTCTCATCAAATAAGTGTGAACTACATGTAGGTGAAATGGTACAAGAAAAACACCTCACTCTAGACTAGGTAAAATGCATATATCTAACCACACTTTCTAAGTGAGTTACATGGAAACATTAGGCTTGCTTTTCCCCTGGGAATGTATATATTTATGTCTCAAACCCTAGTTTCTTGGGTGCGCTACTTTTGGCCCAACTTCAATTGTTAACATCCAAATGTCAAACTCACGACCCAACCTCCATGATCACCTTCTTGGTATCCAACTACACCACATGGCAAGTGTTTCTTGAACTATCCTATAGTGGTCAAAATTGAAACAACTCATACCATAAATGACATCAATATGATATCATGAAAATTAAGAACTAAAAATTAGAACAACCCAAACCGGGCATGCGAACACATCCATGTAATTTACAAGAATAGAATAAATACCATAGTAAACAAATGGCCTTACATTCAAACAATATGGTTTTACATTGTCTTATTTAAACTGATCATATGCTTTTAAAATGAACCTAAATATAAAAATACATTGTTATTGTATAATGGGTAGAAGTGGCAAGGTAAGCTGGATGTATTAGATTGTTGGCACAATCCCCACGTGTGAAACATATTTTGAGAGTTGACATGTCTTTTATGCAATTTTGAAAGATATAAAATAATTAATGGAATGATTTACATTGATGGGAAGGCAGGTGGGCAACAAGTTGTGCTGCCATGTCTTTCTGAATGGCAAAATCAATCATATGAAAAACTACATATTTAGACTTAGGCATCATGATGTTAGTGTGCATAACTCTTTGAACACTCTTGAGAAGCTCCACATCTTCCAGAGGTAAGAATCTAAAAGTATCAAATCCAAAAGGTATAAAGACATGTTTATTGTCTATACACGCCTTCTCATGCTTGACTACTTTATCTGTTGCAATTTTAAGTGCAAGGTGACCCGCAATGCACGTACCACCCATCATATTTACCACGGGGAAATTCCAATCAGATCCACACATGCATTCCTTCCTTCCACCCATCCAAATTTCAAGACATCGACTGGTTTGAGTGTAGATTTTCCTTCCTATGGATCTGTTAAGAAGTTCACAAGTGCCTCTTTCTTAGCGGCAATTCATGTTCATTTGAGAATATCATAGAGAACATCCCTGACAAGATCATGCATGTACTTAAAACCCGAGAGCCTCTATAATGAACTGCATACCCTCCAAACGTGTCTAGACATGCCTTGTGAAAAAATGGACATACCTCATCAACTGGGAACTAAAGAATCATAAGATGGTACTTGAGGAAAGTATGATACTCTACTAGTGAAATATGCAGTCTTAGCCCATCAATAGGAATATAAAGAAGAAATTCTTAAGCATGATAATTTACAGGAACCCAAAGATAACTTTCTTTGTAACGGTCATGTCAAACTTAGCATGTATGTCCTTAATATTTACTAAAACAGGCACTCTCCAAAATATTTTGGGTTTAAAGGGGACAATATCCTTTTTAGCAAAACAACTAAGGTCAAATGATCGAATTTTAACACGATGACAATCTATAACATAGTTAAAATCAATGTTCATACCGTTGATGTTGTTGTCCCATAAGATATGATCGCGAATCATCCAAGATTGAGCCCTGGAGGCCACAAAACCATATGAAGAGGCTTCTGCAACTAAAAGTTATTTTGATTTAACTGGTCAAACTAGTGTTCCCGCATACCCTCATATCTGTCGTGAGGATATGTTGTCCCAAATGTTGTTCCAGATCATCTTAACTGTACACTAATACCAAAGACTCATCCTAAAAAAGATGATATGATGTTTTTACGGTGGAGGTTAAATGTAGCATGATCGGAGAAACATCTTGTAACAACAAATTTGGACCCTTTAAGAAGGAGCCCAATTAAAGAAATTTCTAGCCAGGGTTCATACAATTCATATTGGCTTTGGTAATCTTTTCACCTTCAAACTGGTTTAATTGGCTAGTTTAATTGAGTCTTAAACAACATTTTAGCTGATCGATGTGAACCAAGCTGGCTCCTGCCTCAATCTCCCACCCTAGTATCCCTCTAAACCATTTCTTTTCCATAAAGATAACACTGTCACGGTCGCAAGAATCATAACTTATATTGCTAAAATGGTCACAGTCTTAACTCCTAAGTCCATTCAAATGCCTATATTTCAAAAGATTGGACCAGAGCCAAGCATAGCGCGCAACATGGCCTGGTGATCGACCAAATTCATTCATCAAAAGAAGGTGATATTGCGGGTGTTTGGTTCACACACAACAGGTGATATCATATTTTGGCATGATCCCTTATGCCGCTTAATACATTGGGTTTATTAATATTACTACCATATATATTATCCTAATTAATATTTATCACTAATGTTTTGAAAGTTTATATGTTTTTGTATTATATTGTCATGAGATACATTACTTAATTAATAAATTTTACTACTATCATCATCTTCCGTAAGTTCCCCTTTTATACCATTGAATTATATTATAACTAGTAGGATCAAACTAATTCTCCACTGATATACATTATCTCATTTATGACCATCAAGGTATTTACCATCACTCTTACCACTGTGATATGGTTTGTCTCATTTAGATTTGATTATCTTATTAGTTGAATAGGGTATATTAATGAGTGTTGTGAAAAAATAATGTATTCATGTAAACTTATTTATACATATGATTAGATAACAAGAACAAAACTCTAAGATACAATCGATCAACCATATAGAATATCTAAGAAATTAAAATTATAATTAAAATTCTTTTCAATTGAACATACTTGAGATGTATGGTTACATAAAATGACATATATCATTGCATGAGTCTCCACATTACATTTCAAAATTTATTAGTGTGACACCGATCATCATACTAAATGAGATTACTCAAATCAAAATGAAGAATCAATGCTAATCAATATATTACTACAAATCAGGGTAAATTTGAACCATTTTCAATTAAACATATCAAGCTGAAGTAATTACTAAACCAACCTCAACTTATGATATCTTTGATTCATATGTATAACAAAGGATGTTACATATGATGTTAAAAACACTTATAAACTATTTACACATACATGCCATTTATATACACACAGGGCATGAAGCTAAAATCTACATGTCGATATACAAAACACAAAATCTCCCAAAGACCTGAGAGGACGTCTACTACAAAGCTCTAGTAGCATATCCATCCTCTAGGAAATATTACCCCTGTTGCAACTCGAAACCTGTACCACGACCTCTACCTCCTCATCCACGACCTCCTAAAAAGTTTTGGAACCAACAAGGTGAGATCACATCTCAGCAAGAGATATAACTCTCTACCATAATCTATTATAAATAGAATAGTTAAGTAAAGCACTAAATACTGATTAAGTAGTTCAAGTACTTGTAATTGGGTAGTAAAACATCATATGCTTTTAAAAGGAATATAAAGAACATGTATAACTGTTATAACCTAACTAGAAGAAGAAATAAGGTATGGTGGTCATCCAATGTGATTCGTATTTGACCCTAAGAAAATATACTACACAACTATTTAACCATTTTTATGCCCTGAGGATTTGAGGTGTACCACACAAATCCAACTGACCACTATTAAGTCGAAATTAGTACCATACAAGATCAATGGAAGTTCCAGACTCCATGATCATCACCAACACTACATGGTCAATCCAATTCTACAATGCAGTGACATAATAATCAAACTACTAAGGAGATAAACTTATAGTCATAAATATAGTCCTGTAGGGACAAAAACTCATAGTCAAGATATGGTTCTATAAAAAAACTAGCCTGCCTTGGTACATGCCACTACACTAGAGAACTGGCTCACACATGGCCATTTTATAACAAAGTATCACATTACTATTTCAACAATTTAAGGGTACACAGAAATAATTCAATTGCACCCCGCATATTCAATAATATGTGCTCCGAGTTTCCCATAGGAATTACTCGTTTCACCATCTAGCTAGATACTGACGCTGAAGATGGATCTATGGTACATGGAAACTACATGATTAGATGTTCCAATTGGGTATCTTTTAATGCATCAATGAATTTACAACATAAAAACCCTAAACTGATTCTACAAATTAAGAGTAAGGTACAACTTCAAAATATATAAAACATACAAGGTAATAACTTGTCTCATCACCACAAGACACTTGTATCACAATCATTACAAGGTCATCAATAATACATCACTATGGGGGTATAAACCCCTCAATTCCATATCTAGAGGATTTCACCTCTTAAACTATAGTTAAGGCACTCAACAGTTCATAAAATTTAATTCATATAAAACCTATTCAATTAACATCATAATATATCTCAACAATTGATGTATGCTTATAATCACCACCCTGTATTGTACAAGGTTCATCAAAACATTCTCATAACTATGCATATCCATCTCACCTACAAAGTTAGGGATAAATAACAAAAGAGAGCAAACTATACTATAGAACAAGAATATTTAAGTAAACCACTCACATACATCACATGAACAAAGGATTAGGATTAGGATTTCAATTGCATTCAATTAGGATTTCATAACACCATTCACCACCTAAACCCTAATGCCATCATTTCCCTCTTTGTTGGAGAGTTATAGAGCCAAGCACTATGGTTAATGATCCATCATTCCTGTCACATAATCTCATATAGTTCATTACACTGTATTAATCATCTATACATGTATGAATATGTGTGTATCGACCCATCACCATAAAGTATAGTGAACTATACACACACACCATGTATCATGAATACAACACTTGGTGTTTTGACCCTAGACCATGATGATGTATTGACCTCAACCATTCTAGGTATATTAACTTCATTAGGCATGAGTGTCTCGACCTCTAACCAAAGTGTTTTGACCTCCACACTTTAAGATGGTTCAACCTTAACCATTCATGGTTTCAACCCTAATATGAGTAGTGTTTCGACCTCAACCACATAAGGTGTATCAGCCATAACACTCTACATGTCTTAACCACTATCATCACAAGTTTTTAGACCCTGTACTGAAATGTCACGATCGGAACACTATAATGCAGCCATACCCTCCATAACACATAGGTGTTTTGACCTCTTACCCTACTTGATCATATCCACTCATCAATCCAAAGTGTTACCACATCATTCAACAAGATGTTGCAACCTATGGGTTGTCTATCCTGCTACCAACAGGTCATAACACCTAGGCAAAAAATAGGGAACATCAATCGTCATCTAAGATCAAAAGAACCTATTCAAGGGTGTTGTTCAAATCTAAAACATGATTACTTAGGGTCACCATTGGAGTTATGATTAGGTGAAGGAAAATGAGATTTATAAACATCTAAGTGGATCCAAAACTACCTATTATATGAGTATGAACACACCATGCAGATCTACATGGTTATATAAATCAAAGAACAAAGATCATCATCTATTTCTCAAATCGCGTATAAAGATTTTAGGGTCTACAAGAAGTATACACCATTTTGAGATACAACATAGTTCAAACATAACTATCATCACATTCTTCACTAAAAAAAAACTAAGTTTTAAGATCTAGAACAACAACATGCGAACAACATATAATCAGGTTGAAGTTGCACATAATAGAGGAGGAAGTAGTTATAACCCACCTATAGTTGATGATCCAAGCCTCCAAGATCTCAAGCTTCAAAGAAGAAAAGGAAGATCCAACTAGGTTCAAACCTTTGACCAGAGGATCTCCTTGAAAAGAAAGGAACACCATGGTTAAAGAAGAGTCCAGGGAAAATAAAACCCAAACCCTAACTTTGAACCAAGGTAAAGGATGATGAAACCCTAGGTTAAAGCATGATTTCGATCCAAGAGAAGAAGAAATCTCCAAGAGAAATGATGATGGACAATGCACAACCCTCATGATCGAGATGGAGGAAGAAGAAGATATAGAAGAAAGAGGAAACTAGATCTAGAGTTCAAATCACTTAGCAAGAGAAGATATTCTTCAAGAAACCACCACCAAGAAGATGATCTAGCACCAAATCCAGCACATGCAAGAAGGATCGACCACCCTAGATTGAAGATTTTCTCCTTCTTGGTCCTGAAGCTCCATGGTCAATTCACATTCAAGGGAGGAAGAAGAAGTCAAAAACTCTCTCACACATGAAGAGATAGGGAGATATACCCCAAGGAAGAGAGAGGAAGCGATTTGTGAGGTGTCACCATTTTAGATCGCCTAAGGACACATGTCCTTCAACCCCATGGTATTATCCTCTTCCACAAGGAAAAATATTAAAATTTCATATTTATTCGAAAAGTGTAGTGACCTCCTTGGTCACTACCATCATCAAGGTCACAACACATCCAAACTCACCTTGTTTAGACCCAAAATCTAATCTATCAAAGCAAGGTCAAAACATTAAAGGAAAAGGGTTTGTTTCAACCTCTAGGTCATCTAAGTCAAAACCAAAACTCTTAGGGAAGATGTTGTGGTTGTTACCCTCACCCAAGTGTGAGGTAACGGTTGCTACACCCAAACCCCAACCAAGTCACCACTTAGACATGGTAAACCTAGAAACTAGAGAACACCATGAAGTGTTCCATCACCAAACATGATTCAAACAAGGCACCCCATGTCACCATCTTCTCTCTCATGGTGCCAAAGTACAAGGAGCACTCTCTATATGTGACATTTTGCATGTTAACCCTCAATTTTGGGTAAATTGTAAACTAGTCCAAAATAAGCACTTATATAGCAAAGATGTTTCAAATCTTAATCAAATTGGGCCAAATCAAAACCATAGACCTGTCACATGATATTAAAGCATTACATAAGATGAAATTAAGGTTTAAACATATTATTATGCAAAGAAAACATATTTAAGCACAAAGCTAGGTCAGGGATCTTACAATTAGATCTTAACTTAGGTGTATTTGATACATTACATTAAGGGAGTTAGAAACTTTCATGTATAAATCCCATTACTATAATTTAACCATTTAAAAACTTTAAGCCCTAACCCTACAATAATCCTATTTGATTAAATTAGGGTGCAGTAATAAAGTATACAAATTATCATCCTCATCATATACATAATGATATTCTCTATAAGTTACACATGGATTCTAAGGTCATCAAGGCATAAGTTAGGTTAACAATCAACCTAGATTTCATTGTATTTTCATGCCACAAATGATGTTTTCTGGAAGTTCTTGAACATCTCATTCCTAGAATTAGGGCTATTAGGGTTGGTATGTCATGTTTCTATATATTACAACAATCCAGCCTCAAAGATGATTTTGTCTATGAGATCATTCTATCTGCACACATACTAACAAACTACTCCCCATACCTTCAAATTGTTGGCCTAAAAGTTCTAACTTAAAAATTTTCATAGTTATGTACCACCACTTGCTTGTGAACCAACTCCTTCAATTTAAATGAAGGCTTTTAGAAAACATGAAAAGGGAATCTTGTACATAAAAGATAAACAATAGGAAAGACCCTCATGGGATGATATTCATTGTTTTTTCAGCTAGCGCCTGTGAGGGTGATACAAATAAATTGGACCACAACCATTTTGTTCTAAGAGATAATAAGAACACAAGAACACAATCAATTTTTTCTAATACAAGCACAATATCAATTTATTCAAATATGTGTATCACCCAACCTCTCCCCATTTTGACCTCATTGTCTACTAATAGTATTATAATATTATCACAAAAAAGCACAAAATAATACTTCACATGAACAATGTTAAAGCAGGTATACAAGTTGAATTATTCATGCTAGTACATTGATTGCACAATGGTTCCAAGACATGAACCCTATGTTATTTGGTCAAGTTCTTTGCAAATTAGGTTAATCTAGTAAACTAATATTTGTCTAAGGTGGTCGTTGGTTCTTTTTAAAACAACGACCACTTCAATTGAGGTATTATTTCATCATTTATAATAAGGATGTAGAACCCTGATCTACTTGATTAGGTGATAACAAATCCAAAAACATGATATTAAGGGTACCTATGCATGTGTAAAACTTACTATATTAGATTTACATGTCACCTCAATGCTTTTAGACTAAGTTGGATATCTAACTACATGTTCCGCACCAAAATCATGCATGATGCAAACATGTGCTAAAAACATACACATTGACATCATGAAAAGGAAACTATAGTTGGACAAGCAAGATAAAATATATGAGGTGAAAAGTTTCAAATGTTTTTTAAAGATTTTCATAGATGCATAAAAAATACTGGGAAATGAGTTGATTGATAAAAAAGAAATGAGTGACTGATAGAGTCAAGGAACTTTCGATATGGATGGAAGAAAAGAATAAAAGGTAGTGTAGTCAATGCAAAATTCAAGTTGCATTCCACTTAAGAGGCCTAGTAAGACATAAGAAGGAACCTGTTGAAAAACCACTAGAGGGGGGTGAATAGGGTTTTAAACTAATTTAACAATAATTTAACTCAAACAACCAACCACAAAAATATTGGACAAGGGGACAAGGATTTAGAGTGGTTCCAACCTTAGCAAATACTAAGGAAGTCAGTCCACTACCCGGTTGCTTACCCAACCGGGATTTTGAAAGAATTAAATTTCATTACCTCGCAAGGACTTTACATAAAATTACAATTCTTTCACCAAACCCTTCGAACAGCCTTCACCTAGAAGTAATTGCACCAACCTTGAAGCAGCCTTCTTGAAGTAACTTCAAGCTCCCCCTTGAAGTAGCCTTCCTCTTGAAGTATCTTCCCGTTGCAATAGCCTTCTTGAAGTAGTTCGAAGTCCACCTTCTCCTCCGAGAAGAACCTTCTCCCATCCACAGCCTCCAACCCTAGGAGTAGCAAGGAGAATACAAAGGATAAAAGTAACAAGAAGGAAAAAGGAAATTACACTTAACCTTTGAAGCACAAGGCTTGATTTGCCTATATCAAGTGTGTAGATCTCCTAACCAATGTATATGGTAGTGTGATTGCTGTGGATAGGAGACACTAGCCTATAGGACACAAAATTAGAGCAAGTAGAAGAATAGCCAATGCAAGTGTTGCTCAATTTCTCAAAATAGATTCACAATTGCAAGTGTAAGCTCAAGTGTATCACAAGTGAAGATTAGTGAATTTAGGTGTCCTAAGGCATGTCCTATTTATAGGAATGACCTACAAGTGCTTAAGGACGTTCTAGACACTTTCTAGGGGGTTCTAAGTGCTTAACTAGCCGTTAGGTACAAGTTAGTTGCTTTAACAATGACTAGTTAATTAATTCTACAGTTGCTGTCAGAGTCTATCTCGGTCGAGGAATTGTCGACCGAGACACCTACTCGGTCGAGGTTTTGTCGACCGACAGGCTCTCTGGATCAAGTGTTTGCAACGTTCATCTCCAACTGGAAACTACCTTGTCAGCTGTGTCTAACGACTACTTGGGTCTTTCTCGGTCGACAAACTCCTCGACCGAGAGTGTCTCGGTCGAGGAGTTTGTCGACCGAGATTGACCATGTTTCAATGTTTCAAATAAAGTGCTAAGTGTATGTATGAGTGTGCATATGTGACACTAATGAAGGGGATGATCTATCTAAGTGTAGTGATTGGCTAAGGAAGATCTAACGCTTGATTTACATGAAGTCTAAGTACTTGTACATTATATATTTGTACAAGTTTACAATTGATTACATTTCATGAAATTTACAAGCATTCAAGCATATAGATTCCCTAGTTCTTTGTCATCCACCTCATTCCTGCAACACTCAAGTAACACGTTAGATCAATAAGAATGAAATGTTTGTCATCATCAAAACAAAGGGATTTATCATAATGTCAATTTAGCCAACAATCTCCCCCTTTTTGAAGATGACAAACATTTCCTAAATATAAAATAAGGAAATACAAATCATGTAAGTTTCATACCTGAATTTTACCTTTTGTAGCCATTCTAAGATTTGCAAGTGAATGCTGGCCGGAAGATTATGAAACTCAATTTGTTTTATGTTATTGATTTTATATTATTTCTCCCCCTTTGTCATTTCAAAAAGATAACCAATATAACCATTTAGTATGACTTTGTGTCTTTCTTTCTAAATTTTATGCTTTGCTCCCCGTTAAAGAGATATCCAATTAAAATTAAGGGATTTTATTGTCAAATTTTGCCACAATTTGTTTCTCAATCATTTTTAAAGGATGTTAAGCCTTGAAATGATATGAGTTCCTTTTAAGTTTATGGCATATGTGTATTGATTTCTCACCCATTTTACAAGGGATGTTAAGCCCTGAAAATGAGATCCTCTTAAGCTTATGATATATATTGATTTCTCATCCATTTTGCAAGGGATGTGAAGCCCTGAAAATGAAGTAAGAATCCTTTATTCTTAGAGTAAATGTCTCTAACCAAATGCACGGGATGTTAAGCCCTGATTTGTTTAGAGAATTCCTTTGAGAACAAGATATATCATTTTTATGAAATTTGTAGATTTCTTCATAATCAAGAGTAAGAATACTAAGGTCATAACAATCTTCAAATGATGTTTACAATGTTTTTGTAAGCTTCTTAATCAAATAATCAAATTTTTTTTTGTGAGCTCCCCCTTAATCTTATAATTAAATCATTTTAAAGCTTCTAAGGTCACATATGATTTTTAAGATACTAAGATTAAGTACAATAAAATGATGTACAAATAAGCACTTGTCAAGCTTATTTTAGGTCGACCTTGACTACGACCATAACGCCCCTTGGTCAAATTTAATTTCAACCAAGAGGCAAATTCTGCAGATTTCATATTTGAACATTCATTTATGAAGTATAATTTCTGCAGGTAGATTAAATAAATAGCAATTTGAGGCACTTTGAGTGATGTCTATTATGAATGATGTCCCCTAATCTTTTCTATGGGCGCATGAATATCAAGTCCTATTTCTTATTGTCAGATTAATCATAAGATTCTTCAAGAATATATATATATATATATATATATATATATCCTTGAAATCAAGAATAATATTTCAAGTTCTTAAAGATACCAATTGAGAAATTTTTATCTTATGTGTTATGACATTTTGCTCTTGCAAGCATTGAAGTTCTTGATCTAAGCAACGAATCATTTTGCTTGCCTATGTATCATCAAGAGTCATTCATGTATTACATGGGATGACATAATCCATGCACATAATAATCATTATCTATTTGTGCCATAGAGTTTTATTTTTATATAGAAAGCTGAATGATGAAATAGTGAAAGCATATCCATGATGTAATGATAGAACAATAGAAGCATGAAATTTAACACATGGTTTCTATCAAGGAATACTTATAATAAACCATGAAAATAGTAATTTTCCTTGAATTAAATCAAATATGATTCATAATTTTCAGTTTTAACATAGATCAGAATAATCTCATATAGGTGTCCGATTTTAAGAAGATTTTTTATAACTGATCATGCCTAAGAAACTTTTTCAACAATAAATAATGTTTGTTCACAATCAGTCTTCTCATAGCACATTTGTAATATGTTTAGGAATTTTCATTATTTATCTTGACTCATGATGCAAAAGATAATTATTTTGTTCCAAGGATGGTTTCCATGTAAAACAGTTATTAACAACAAATAGATAGAAATTTGATCAATTTAAAAACATAATCAGTAGATTTGTTGCAGACTGAAAATCAGTAACCTGCTCGGTCAAAGATTTCTCGACCGACTAATTGCTCGGTCGACATTTTCTCGACCAACCAGGTTTCTGTGCTGTTTTTCAGAACTGTTAATTGTTTCCAAATAAAACTATGCAAGTTAGAGCTCGATTGTGTTGAGATATGACATTTGTATATCAAGAATCAATTTATGTCAAATCTCAACTAGTTAAATTTGAGATTCTAAGTTTTAGGAACTCAAGCTAGATCATCATTCTTTTTCCTATATGGGCATGAGAATTTTGTCCTGCAGATTTAAAAGAATTGTATATTTTCAAGTTAGATGTTGAAATAATTTGTTTATCCTATTGTGTTAAGTTGAGATAGACATAATAATATGCAACTAGAGTCTTTGGTCATATCTCAACTTAATCTTGTTCATTTAGTTTGGGGGTTTTGGAACCCATACTAACTCAACATCCTTTTTCTTGTAAGGACATGAAAAAGAATAGTGTCCAAGGCGCAAACAGGAATGACAACATATAGAATCAACCTCATGTCTCTTTCTATGATTGTGTTCTATGTTGTTCTTGGGTTCATATGTATTTGTGCCTTTAGGTACATATGTAGATTGATGTGCTCGTGTTTTTCTCCAATTAGGATAAGATTTTCCTTTAGGCTTGTAACCTAATCCTCTCCTTCCAATTTGATGGTGAGAATCATCCAATATTTTATCAAGGATTCCATTGTTGCTTAAACTACTAACTTCTTGTTGTAACTTAGCAATCTCATCCATTCTCTTCTTGATATCTAGTTTTGCTTGATCTAGATTAGATGATAAAGAATTTCTTTCTTTCACTATATTATCATAATCTAGATGTGTACACAAAACAGGTTGTTTTTGAAGTTCATTTAACTTTGCAAGTAAATCAACCTTTTCTTGACATAGAAGATCGTAATTTGCTTCTAGAGTAAAAATCTTCACATTACATTCACCTACAGATGATTTCAAAGTATGATTTTCAGAAATAATACTATCCTTTTCAAATCCAAGATCATTTAATTTAGCATACAAATTTTCATTTTCAGTTGTAAGATCAAGAATTTTAGAATGTAACTCATTATTTTCTTTATTTGACTTCTTTAATTTCTTCTTACATTCAATGTATTTTTCATGCATTTCTTCAAGACTAGCAATTAGTTCTTCTTTAGATAAATCTAAAAGGCTTACCTGTTCTTCTTCACTTGTTGTAGCAATAAGGCAATCTTTGTGTGTATTTTCCTTCTTTGACCTCCATGGGCAACCAAGTGTTGTGTGGCTTGTTCCTAAGCACCAATTACAGCTTGTTGAAGGTTGTTCCAAGCTGCTCCTTTTCTTGCGGTTGTAGGCACCACCACCCTTCATTCTTCAAGACTCGATTAGAGCTCCTTGAAGCCTGCTCTAATACCAATTGAAAAACCACTATAGGGGGGGTGAATAGGGTTTTAAACTAATTTAACAATAATTTAACTCAAACAACCAACCACAAAAATATTGGACAAGGGGACAAGGATTTAGAGTGGTTCCAACCTTAGCAAATACTAAGGAAGTCAGTCCACTACCCAGCTGCTTACCCAACCAGGATTTTGAAAGAATTACATTTTATTACCTCGCAAGGACTTTACATAAAATTACAATTCTTTCACCAAACCCTTCGAACAGCCTTCACCTAGAAGTAATTGCACCAACCTTGAAGCAGCCTTCTTGAAGTAACTTCAAGCTCCCCCTTGAAGTAGCCTTCCTCTTGAAGTAGCTTCCCGTTGCAATAGCCTTCTTGAAGTAGTTCGAAGTCCACCTTCTCCTCTGAGAAGAACCTTCTCCAATCCGCAGCCTCCAACCCTAGGAGTAGCAAGGAGAATACAAAGGATAAAAGGAACAAGAAGGAAAAAGGAAATTACACTTAACCTTTGAAGCACAAGGCTTGATTTGCCTATATCAAGCGTGTAGATCTCCTAACCAATGTATATGGAAGTGTGATTTCCGTGGATAGGAGATACTAGCCTATAGGACACGAAATTAGAGCAAGGAGAAGAATAGGCAATGCAAGTGTTGCTCAATTTCTCAAAACAGATTCACAATTGCAAGTGTAAGCTCAAGTGTATCACAAGTGAAGATTAGTGAATTTAGGCGTCCTAAGGCATGTCCTATTTATAGGAATGCCCTACAAGTGCTTAAGGACGTTCTAGACACTTTCCAGGGGGTTCTAAGTGCTTAACTAGCCGTTAGGTACAAGTTAGTTGCTTTAACAACGACTAGTTAATTAATTCTGCAGTTGCTGTCAGAGTCTATCTCGGTCGAGGAATTGTCGACCGAGACACCTACTCGGTCGAGGTTTTGTTGACCGACAGGCTCTCTGGATCAAGTGTTTGTAACATTCATCTCCAACTGTCAACTACCTTGTCAGCTGTGTCTAACGACTACTTGGGTCTTTCTCGGTCGACAAACTCCTCGACCGAGAGTGTCTCGGTCGAGGAGTTTGTCGACCGAGATTGACCCTGTTTCAATGTTTCAAATAAAGTGCTAAGTGTATGTATATGTGTGCATATGTGACACTAATGAAGGGGATGATCTATCTAAGTGTAGTGATTGGCTAAGGAAGATCTAACGCTTGATTTACTTGAAGTCTAAGTACTTGTACATTATATATTTGTACAAGTTTACAATTGATTACATTTCATGAAATTTACAAGCATTCAAGCATATAGATTCCCTAGTGCTTTGTCATCCACCTCATTCCTACAACACTCAAGTAACACGTTAGATCAATAAGAATGAAATGTTTGTCATCATCGAAACAAAGGGATTTATCATAATGTCAATTTAGCCAACACCTGTCAGGACATATATAACAACTTTTACAAATAGAAAACATTACACACTTAATTGTTGAGTTACACTACACATATTCAGATCCATACTCGATCACCTACCCATTTTCTCAGAAATTTGCAAAATCCTAGTCCCAGCTATTTTCTCTAATACAAATTAACTTTACACAAATTAGATCCACATAGAAGCCAAAGAGTCCCAAAGTTCTCTCACCACTTCCTTCTCCAGCCCCAATTTTTGCTAATTCAATTTCTCTCTTACAACTCCTCTCTCCAGTCCCATTCCACCCCACCAGCGTTCCAATACTAGTACAACATGTTCGATTCTTAGCTCTCACCAATCTTGTTGGAGTGCATCGCCGTGCTCGTACCTGCGGGGGAGTTGCATACCGGTGCATCTGTCAGAGCGTGCTACTGTGAAGTGGTTTTTCTTAGAGCTAGGAACTGTCCTGCCCAAGTACTCTACCCAGTTCTAGCTTCCTCCACCTTTTCCCTTATCCCCCACCTAACTCCGCCGCAACACCTCCACTAACCCCATTCTCCACCACATCCATGTCCTCGCCTGAAGCACAATGTCGTGCGCTTGTTTGCAGGAGCTATTTCTGGTGTTTTGTTGACGTCATGCTTAACGCCAACAACCCAAAATCAATTGGTTGTCACCGGTGTGCCAAAGTCAAGCGCCCTACATTCTTCATCCATTGTTGGATGTTAGTACAATACATCTTGTATCGTACTACCTGTACTATAAATTTTGTGTTGTAATGACGTATAAAACAAAACATGTGCAATATCTGATGTACTATAATGTGTGTATGTACTGTACCCAGAAAATATGTTAGTAAGATGTGTATGTCTTTTAGTAAAATGTGAAGTTTATGTAGGTATTGTATGTAGTTACCGACATTCTTTTGTACATGCTTCTAAGGTACTGTATGTGGTTTATGTATGTATTGTATGTGGTTAGTACTGTACTTTTTGTACAATGTATCTGTTAGTAATGTACTTCTTCTATATAATTTTGATAAATGATGTCATTGTTGTACATCTCATACTGTATGTCTAGTATCGTACATCATGTATTGTATACCTCATGCACTGTATTGACGTGTAAAATAAAACTTGTGAAATATCTGAGGTACTGTAATGTGTGTATGTACTGTACCTGGAAAATAGGTTCATAATATTTTTATGTCTTTTAGTAAAATGTGAACTAGTTTATATAGGTAGTGTATATAGTCATCGACATTCTAGTAGGATGAATACATGTACACATGTAATGCATGGATGTTAGTACTGTACATATTTCATATATACCATATTGTACTGTACATATTGTAATATATAAATATGTCTTACACTGTATGTATAAGGAATATTATCAAAAAATGTTAGTACTGTACATCTCGTACTATACATCTCGTACTGTATGTAAAATCTGAGTTAAAAATGATAATGCTTATGCATAAGCAAACATTTCAACATGTAATGTTGTATACAATACTGAATATATGATTAGAATTTGGAAATTATTTTGTTGTGTATATATAAAGGAATTAGACACAACATATAAAATAAATTACAATATATAAAGTATCAACAAAAGTACATACAATACATGTGTATCTGACAAGGAATCCGGACTAGGGAGAAATCAGGAGGTAACAAAGGTTTTTGAATTTTTTTTGGAAGGAATTAGAAAAACAAAAATTTAAATCTAAAATAACTTTCATAATTTGTGATGGATTGAAATATCAAAGGTGCAATTCGTTGTGGAATAGATACAATATATGCACTTTGTATGCATTTTGCATGCGCTTTACATGACTTTTGCATGAACAATAATATAAAAGAATGGCTGCAGGTGGACGAGAGAGTAACCCGGTGGTGTGGCTCGATAATCCCCAATTAAGGGACCAGGGTTTGACCTTGGTTGCGTAACCCTCAGGATGAAATAAAGGCCCCACATTACTAAGCACGCCGCGGTACCCTCATGTACGTAGATGGTTCCGGGGTTTACCCTTAGTTGGGTGGGGTCCAATAGTGGCCGATCCCGGAAAGGGTTCCTCGTTATAAAAAAAAGAATGATTGCAGGTGGAATATCTCTGGGATACATTAAATCTCAGTTTTTTCCATGCTCCGGGTATGCTAGCGGGTGAGTAACTAACTACGGATAGAATTTTTCTTAATAGATACATACCCATCATCAAGTTTTGAGGATGTAGTCATCATAACTGCCACCTCCTTAATTGCAGATGAAGTTGTATTAATGACCTTCTTCACAAAACAATTTTTTTTTCAATGGCCAACCTACCCACAACTTCCACATGGCTTGTTCTTTGCTATTTTCTTAATCTTGAACTAAGAATTATGTGAATTCTTTTGTTTCTTATTTTGTTAGTAGTAGTAAGATTGACCTAAGGATTAGTGTCAACATGCAATTAGTTTTGTCCCTGATTTTCTCCTCTTTAATTGAGATATCAACCATCAAGCAGTTAGTGACAAGTTTCTCTTCTTGTATTTGACATCCAAGAAAAAATCCCTGTCAAGACTTAGGGATTTTTTTATGATTGACACCAAAATAAATGTATCTAAGAGCTGCACATCCTCTTCTTGGAAATCAATGGCAATAAGTCAGAACTCATGTGTTAACTAATTTACGAATTTCCACTAAAGCATATATGAAACTTCAAGAAATTGGACGCAAACTTTTCAAAATATTGGTCCTTAGGATTATATTTTGGGTCAACCACCCCCATTGTCCTTCATAGACGTGATAGGAGGAGAACTATATGCGTCAAACATGCCAATAGACAACGCAAGGAGGAGACATCATTAGAGCAATCGATCCTTCTCCTTTCAATAAGCAATTTTCTTAGAATGCCTAGAGTCAATTTCATCTGACTTACAGAGGTAATGATCTACATAGTTCACTACCCCAACCATGATAGGTCAGACTGTCATCCAAAATTTCCAACACAAAAGTTGGAACTAATGAATCTTTGAGACATATTAAGCTTAGATCGTTAACCTGATATGTTAACTATGTTAGAGAATGATTTTTCTGAACTTGCTAGAAATAAATGTCGTGCAATTTATAAACATGCAGTTGCAATTTAGACTAACATATTATTCTTGGTCAAGTTAAAAGATCCAAATAGAAACGCCAAAATCAAACAGAGAAGGAGAATACGAGAACATATGAGTTAGAATATGCGGATTGGATCATCCAGAATGAGTGTACTATGAGAAATCTGTGTTCCGGTACTTTATGGAACTGTCTTGTTCTCCTGTTTGGTTTGATCACAAACCTGCAAAAGGTCTTCTTCCTATAAACGCAAGACGTTCAGTAGTTAAACCAATGTGATTTAGTGAAATTTAGGTACCACCGCCCAATATAGCGCAGCCATGAAACTCAGAAGAGAATAAAAAAGTTATCGCTTGCACTAGAAACAAATTCTTCATAAACCACAAGAAGGCACAGAGCGATCACATGTGCAAGACAACGACATCTAGGGTTAATCACAAGGGCAATGGTTGTTCGTTTAACCAAGCACTTGAGGGGTTTTATTTATGACCCACCAAAAAAGTCTAAGACTCATGTAAGCAATATGACAAACTCATAATCACGTGTTCGTTCTTGTACATGTAAGTACTTATCTTTCTGTACAAAGAAGGATGAAAGATAATTCTCACACACCACGAGCCTATGCTTGGTCAGGCCAGGCCCGACCGGATGTAAAGTGGTGTGCAAAAGCACAAACACGTCCATGCATGTTTTGTTGTTATCACGCCCACCCAATGATGAACATATCAACTTCTAGTTCTTGTGGACACTGAGGTCATATTCATCCACATATTAGTGTTCCAACGTAGATGTGAGCAATGTGAGACTAGAATTCTTTCCAGTTTAGAAAGACAAAAACTATTTTTCTTTGTACCCACATATACTAGCTTCATCTACCAATTTAAGATAACACACAAACAACTTCATCTACTTTGAATGTGACCGAATATAATCTAGCATCAAAATGTGAAAGACAAAATGTGACCGAATATAATCTAGCATCAAAATACGAGACAACATTCATCGAACATGTGCCAAGATCTACGAAGTCACGTTAGCAGCAATAAAATTATTCAGTGACTGATTGAAAAACAAATGGGGGACGGGTAGATTCAAGGCAACTTTCAAGAAGGATGAAAGAAAAGTAATAAAAAACGGATTCAAGCTGTGGCTGGCGAGAAAATGAATCTGACGCTTTTCGTTCTCCTAACCACTCAAGTTGCTTTCCAATGTTACTTGCAAAGAAAATGGCTATATATACGTCGTCGTATGCCCGCCACGAAGACAACAAAATCATGGAGCTGGCTAATTATTCGCGTGAATTTGGCTACAAATGGCCCGGTTGGACCCACCAGTATTGGAGATTTTCATGTTGTTTTTCATCAATTTGACGCGCTACTTGCTATTTCCTCATCATCTTCTTATGCATGGCCTCCACTGATGTCATACATGATCAGCTCAAACAAACTCAGACCGTGGACGGAAAGAGAGTTGTTTTACTACAAAGAACTTCGTTTTTGTATTTATTAACGATCGAAATAGGCGATATATTTTTGTAAGCGCAACGTGTTACATTCTCATCAAATAAGCGTGAACTTCATGGTGGTGAAATGGTACAAGCAAAACGCCTCTCTCTGGAGTAGGTAAAACGTAGATATCCAGTCACACTTTCTAAGTGAGTTACATGGCAAAATTAGGTTTGCTTTCCCCTGGGATTGGGAGCGTAACTTCAATTGTTAACATTTAAAAATCAAACTCATGACCCAACCTCCACGATCACCTTCTTGGTATCCAGCTACACCACATGGCAAGTGCATCCAGGAGTGGTCAGAATTCAACCAACTCATATCATAAATGACATCAATATGATATCATCAAAATTAAGAACTAAGGATCAGAACAACCCAAACCGGTCATGCGAACACAGCCATATAATTTACAAGAATAGAATAAATACCATAGTAAAGAAACGGCCTTACACTCAAACAGTAATCGTATTACAGTGTCTTATTTAAAGTGATCATATGCTTTTAAAATGAACCTAAATATAAAATTACATTGTTATTGTATTATGGATAGAAGTGGCAAGGTAAGCTGAATGTGTTAGATTGTTGGCACAATCCCCACTTGCGAAACATATTTTGAGAGATGACATTCCTTTATGTAATTTTGAAAGATACATAAGCTACATGACAAAGTTATTCTGATTCAACTGGTCAAACTGTTGCTTTTTCCGATGACCAATCTGTTAAAAAGATGATATGGTGTTTAGACGGTGGACAGTAAATGTAACACCATTGGAACAACATCTTGCAACAACGAATTTGTCTCGTTTCCATAGGAGTCCAATTAAAAGAAAGGTCCAGCCAGGGTTCATGCGTTCCATGTTGGCTCTGGTAATCTTTTCACCTATCAAACTGATTTAGTTGTCTAGTTTAATTGATTCTTAAACACACTTTTAGTTGATCGATGTGAACTGTGCCGGCTCACTCAATCTCCCACTGTAGTATATATCCCTCTAAATTAGGATTGTAAATAGGTAGGGTAAGGTAAAGACTTATCCTTACCGTTACTCTTATCTTTACCTGCGTCAAAGTTGCGGGTAACTGGTAGGATAATTATTCTTTTGTTAAAATCCTTTATCCTACCCTTACCCACAACTGTTTACCCGCAAGGTAATGAGTAGAATAATGGGTATGGGTGAAATAGGTAAATCAACATCAAGATAGAAATACAATATTATCAACAAAAATATCATATTGTATTCCCTACATCAAAAGTATAATACTCATCAAACTAATACTTGATAATAGTAATAATGATATAGATTGAAAATACTAATATTTATCCCAACATTAGTGTATACAAACAAGCTCTGTCCTTTTGGAAGTATCTTTTATTATTGAGAAATTATATATATTTTTTCTAGTATATGGAGGATTGGATTTGCTATTCAAAAAGGGGTGGCGGTGCAGCTTGTTGCCCACATTCCTTCTATCTCCTTGTAATCTTGTAGTTTTCACAATCATTTGAATAATACCATGATTATAAAAGTGAGACATGTTAACGAATGTTTAATAAAATTTCTAAAATTAAATCATAGCTTAAATTGATAATGTAATTGTAAAGTTTGTTGGGTTTTTTTTATAAGCATTGATCATTATACTTTATATGGAATTAGTAGTTTAACCTTATAATAACAGATAAATAGGTAAAACGGGTACAATAAAGCTTCTTCTTTTACTCTACCCTCTTTAGATGTAGGTAAAACGAGTAAAGAATAAACGGGTGGTAGGTAAAAGATTTTCTTACTCTTATCTTACCCTCAGTGTATAAGTAGTGGATAAACGGATAACACCCTACCCATTTGCAGCCCTACTCCAAATCAGTTCTCTCCCACAAACATAGCACCGTCACAGTCGTAAGACTCGTAACTTGTATTGGTAATACGGTCACGGTCTAAAGTCCTAACTCCATTCAAATTCATTCGTTTGGTTCACACGCAACTAGTATTAAAGAAAGAAAGCAGAAAAGATAGGTGACGAAGTGGGGTGGGCTAATAGCTTACGGATTAGCTGACTAAACAGCTTGGATCTAGAAATCTATTTCCTACAATTGAATAATAAACCTGAGATAGGGACTAAAGATTAGGATTGCTTTACGCCACAGTAGAAAGAAATGCCAAAGATGGTGGCTGCCGAAAGAAAAAAACGGGATTACCGATGGGTGATGATCCCTTTCTCCTCCCACCAAGCAACCACGCTATTAGTTCGAACTTCAGATCAGTTCAGTGTCACCCACACCGTCCCAATCATCTCCAGAGAAACTAGTTTCCGCTGATGAGGTTCGACTCAGGCGCCCCAAAAGTGGACGAAGGAAATGCCACCCTCCTAGCGAAACGACGGCATGCTAGTGCCAGATCAGAGTCGACAAAAAAAAAAAAAGATTTTCGTACCCCGTTGGCGTGCTATCTCTTAGCAAGTGATTTATGTTACACAAATGTCGTGCGTCTCCTAGCGGACACAGCAGTTGGCAGTGAACCCACCAATTACTCTGTACTCAGAAATAGCCCTGATGGTGCGCTATTGGGGTGTCGGCAACCGGCAATGAATCCACCGATTACTCTGTACTGTACTATTATGGATTTGTTAACTTTCCGTGACAGCCAATTTTGAATAAAAATATATACATTATAGGATGGGTATGATATAAGATATCTTGTAAATAACCGATTAACAGTCTAATAACTATTCACCGAATGCCGGTAGTAGTTTATAGTTCTATACGTTTGAGTGATGCCTTCTATATATTGTGTAGCGATCTTTATATCAAGATTATCACAATAAAATTGATCATGATGAACTAACAACTCAATTATAAAACTTTAAAAGAAGAGAGCTGTCTATATTTTTTTATTCTTTGATGGATATTTTGTGTAATGTCAACCATATGGTTTGTATCATTTTCTTTAAACATTTGTGTACTCTCAATTTGTATTTATTTTCAGGTGTAAAAGTAAATATATAATAAATAAATATATAGTAAACAGTGTGCAATATTTTTTTCTTATACAACCTCTCATGTTTGCATATAAATGGTCCTCCGTAGTTGCACCCGCACCCTGCTGCAACTAGCAAACTAAATACATTGAACGCCACGTGTTTAAGCACTTCCGGTAGCACAGAACTCGACCTAACAATCCACATTTTTATCAAAATTTCCAAAAACTTATGAGAGAGTATACGAAAATGAGATACAAATTGAGAAACAGTGAGAACTGTGATATGTAGTACGACGTATTCACCTTCATATTTTCAAGCGTTGTTATATAGACAGAGTAACTATTAAAACTTGTATGTATTATTTGTGCCAGCAAAACCTAATTGTACGCTAGGCTCTCAAGTCTTAGCAAGACTACTGTTTTATTAAAAATCAACTAGTGTCCTTTTTTATGTATTTAAAAAATGCATAGCTATGGTGCAGCTGCTTCGATAGTTAAAAAAATATCTCTTTTAATGGTGTGGTGACGAGAGTTTTAGCTCCATCACAAACCATAGTCTTTAAATATTGTTATAAACTCCTCATATGGATGTCCTAGCTGATTTCGAACTAACAACCTACACTACAACCAGTAACAAGTTTTACATTTGAGCCTGCCGTTAAATACCAAGTGCAACATATCATCTGTTAAATTAGACCTACAACATCAGTTTTGTACACACGCCAAAGTAGGCGACCCTACACTTAAGGACTTATGTACCAATTTCTAGAATAAACTAAAATTGACTACACAGAGCTAGTGTCGGTTGCTATGAAAATAAATACTTACGATACAAAGTGATATCAACGACAATTATAAGATTATTCTGGGGTTGTAGTTGTCGGTCAATAGAAAGGAACTAAAAACACAGATCTGTATCATCAACTCGATGCAAAGAAACATACGATATAGATCAAATTATAGTCATCGATTTGTCTAAAATAACCGACGTTGTACTTTCTTATCCATTAAAACTTTAACCGATAAGGATAGTTGTGTCGTCGATCTTGATGAAAACCTGACGTTGCATATATATTCTTTTATATACCATATCTTTACACCTGTTGTTTGGCTGTTCAATAGGACGTAGAACCTGCTATTCATTAAAACATGTTCCGTCATGTGTTTAGCTTAACAACAAGTCAACATACCTATAAAATCTGCAATAACAAACACATACAAGAGTCCACATCCACACAATTTATTCACACACACATTTTCATTCTCCTCAACATTTATTTCCATTCTCATGCACATACACAATTAAGAAAACACACAAGTAATTCCATTCCCCAATTTCATTTGCATCACATGTACAAATGTAATTCTAATTAGATTCATTCCTTTTCACATTCGTTCACACACATATACATATATATACACATAATTTACATATACATCAACAGTTTACTTGTATCAAATTTAAAGTTGTAAAAAGTCATAATATCACATATATATAGAAATAATGACATCAAAGTTTTGAGAATTCATATTTTATCCCAATCAAATACAAAGTTGACTTCTTTAACAAAGGATTGTGCCCACTCTTCTCATAATTTATCTAAATCTTCTTTTGTATATGGTTTTTTTGTATCAAATAACTGCAAAGAGAATGCCATAATTCAAGAGTTTGATTTGCTTTTTTTATATTATCAAATGAGACTATTTACTTATGATGATCAAAACTACATAGATTATTTTTTGTATACAATAGATGTCATAAAAAATTCAATATATATTTTTATATATAAAGAATGAGGTATTTAACCATAACATCTCACCATATCCAAATTTCTACCAAGTTTTATTAACAAATTATAATTAAATAGCTCCACAATATTTGTCATGAATACACTAGTATCATAGTCTTGACCAACAACATCTTCCTAGATACAAACCATCATAGTCGACCCTTCTTCTAAATTGTTCAACCATAGTGCCAACTCCCTACACTTAGGACCTAGCTATTCGAATAGGTTGCTTGCAATCCAAGATGGTAATTGAGGAGGAACTGGAGGAGGAACTATAGGGAGCTTCTCCAGAACTATGATCTATATGTAATCTCAAACCAGTTGCCAATTATATACACAAATAGAAAAAATTCACAAATGCAATTGTGATATAAACTTATCATACATTCTCATAGATAGCTGTAACTTTGGGCCACACAACCACTCCACCTTCTGCATCTCCTATCATGTCACGCTCGGGGTGGCCATATAATAGTGGTCTCTAATTCCAATCTGGGAGACAAGTCTGATAGTCACATTAACCACATTGTCAGGCATTGGAGCACCATGAATCATGTCACCTGTAATGAGTGAAAAAGTGTCACCAATTACACCATCATAGCATCAAAGTTCTAGTAATGAAAGACAACACGACCCCTATGCCCACAATTTTGTATATAGTGTTATATATACCCAAACACAATATATTATAAATTCACCTGAAAGAATATTTATATATAACAAAAGAATTCACACTGGCATTCTTGCCAGGTCCATAGGATTACTCCCAACCACCTATGTATGAGAATGATACACCTCATAAGAAGAGCGGTGTGCTTGAGGTACCCTCTAGGGAGGTTGAGACTGAGAAGCCTGAAATTGTCTTATTGCTTCTTCCATTCTCTTTGCAATCATGTCCTCTACCTCCTCTTGCTCTGATGTGACAAAAAAAGATCTTATACCTAAACCAAACCATCAACCCTAACACAACCAGGATGCTCTAGAGTACTTAGAGCAACCGTCAATCCATCCCTTTCGCCTTTAGGGATGAAATTTCCTTATTTTCTTTACTCATAGAGATCCCGCTAATCATCATCAATAGTAATTTGTTAGTAAAACATAACAATCAAGATAAAAAATGAACATGCACTCTAAGAGTTGACTTTTACCATTTTGAGCCACCTCAACAATTGGGAGGTTGGGTATTTCTCCAGATTAGCTTGTCCTGACAGCCATCGTGGCGAGGTAGAGGTGAAGGAGTAGTAGAAGACATGACAGACCCATGTGTACATTGCTTAGTAGAAGAGCTTACTATTCCTGTCGGCGACGCTAGTGATCATAACCACTTGGGCCCAACTTTTGGTCATGCAAATTCATTGTACATATTTCTTTTTTAGTATTGTGTAAATCTTGGTTAATCCAAAACATATCTTAGGTAAATAACACATTGAATTTATCTAATTACTCACAACAATGTATTTTACAAGAGGCTTTATACCTTAAATTCATCAGTTTATCTTGAAGCAACAAATGCTTCCCACACATTCTTATCAACATAGGTCCATTTCACAGTGACATTCTTCTTCTTCTTCTTGTCACAAATTACATATTCTCTTGTCATTTTTATCCTATAATTCCTCAATATTCTCCCATGCTGTTTCAACACATTTTTACGATGCAGTGTTTCATCAAGGTCAAATACGCTCTGTAAATGTCTATATACTTAATGGCATATTTTTAAAAATAAATCTGTAATATCTATAAAAATATAATATCTCATAGATATGTCCTTCCATACGAGTTATTTAATGACAAAATAAACTTTATGCGAAGATTCAATTGTTAAATGAACTTTGAAACAAACACTAACTCTTATATATTGCCTAAAAGAATTGTGATTCTTTCCAAAAAGCTATTTCATCAAAGTTACTTTTCAGTAGTGGAACTTCCCCCCTTTTCTCTACTAATGTTCATCAAAGTGATTCCTCTTTTACGTGCATGATCACACTTCTCCTCAGCAGACCCAACAAGATCCCCAGGGAGCACATCTTCAGGCTGCCCATCACAAAATTGTCAAGAAACACATATAAGTGATAAAAATGTAACTTATATAACTATTGTAGAGAATGTAAAATGAACATCTATGTAATAAAAACAATATAAGTTAAAACGGACTCATTTCATTGTGCATATCATCATTGTGGTTATCCTAATAGTGCTCATCCTCACAATTGGACATTATTTAAAAAAACGTCATACTAAAAATAGTCAAAGAAATATAAATGATAAAGAATGTAAAATGCACATGTAGCATATGAAAGATATATAACTGCAATAAAGAATGTATATGTACATCTAGCATATAAGTATTAAAATGCATGCCTCTAGTATTGATTGGATCATTGATCAATTAGTATTCCTTCCATGTGATCTCCACATGTATATTTATCTATGTTAGCTTCAACATATACACTTAGAAAGCCAATTGACAATGGACTGGAGTCATCATTCTTGTCATAGTAAACTTCTCCATCTACAGGATCTGCAATGACCTACCTCTTCTCATGAAGAATGACCAACCATTTTTTATTTACAATATCATTGATATAGAATATTTTCTTTGCATGTGATGCCATTATGAATTGTTTATCCTTCTCGTCAATCTTTTGAAAATCAACTAATGTGAAACCCAATCCATCCACTACAACTCCATTGTTGTTATCGACCCAATTACACCTAAAGATGGGAAATCTAAAGTCTGTGTAGTCAAACTCCCATATGTCTTCAATACCATCATAATAAGGCATTCTATCTTCATGTGGACTCTTATGATTCTTACTAGAAAAATAAAATGAATATGCTTGAGGGGTGACACCACTATTTTAGACGAAACTCTTATTATCTTGACATTTTGTATAGAATCAAAATCCATATATGTCAAACCTTTTGTAAGGTACAACATTCATTTTCGGTTTAGAGACGAGCCATTTGTTATTTTTAACAACATTATTTGGTGTTTGAGATAGTTGACAGAAGACTTTATCTCTAAATTACCTATTAAACGTTCTATTATGCTCTCTAGCAAGCCACATTGAGCTGGATCAAGTATATTTTGACTTGATAAAATTTATATGTACAGTGATATAAATACCCACTCTGTTGATGTTGTGTAAATGCTACAAGAATTCTTGTTCTTACAACTCATGAGTAATTACTTTCACTTATGCTACAAGTATGCTTGTTCTTACAACTCATGAGTAATTACCAATGCAAGACCCAATATTTTCACTTCCATAGCTAAATGGACAACAAGACGTACCATGATATCAAAGAATGAAGACGGAAAATATATCCCAAGCTAGAACAGAGTAACAACCACTACTCTTTGCAACTTATCAAGATTCTCATGATCAATAAGTTTGATGCATAGAGTGTTGAAAAAGAAACAAAGTCTGATGATTGAAAACCTTACACGCTCTAGGATTATAGATCAAATATCAATGGGTAATATTTGTTGTATTAGAGTGTGACAATCATGAGATCTGAGACATCTCAACTTCAAATCCTTAATTGATACTAATCTACGGGTACCAGAAGAATATCCCTGTAGTACCTTAACATTTAGAAATCACTCACAAAAAGTTTTTCTCTCCTCTCTAGACAATGTGTAACAAGAAGGAGGCAAATATTATTTTTCATCATTGCTAAATTTTGTTGTTAATTCTTTCCTTTTACCCATTTCACATTGGTCCATTCTAAATTTGATTCCATTTTTAGTCTTACATGGTATATTCAACGACATACCAACGATGGTAATACTTTCATTTTTCTCAACATGCATGCCATCACTACAATGCATAACTACCAAAGAACTCTAATAAGGATGATCCTAGAATATCACCCTCTTCTTGAATAGATATATGTCACTTTGTGTAAGAATAATACATTGTGATCTCTTACCAAATACATTGGCATAATATTTTATTCTCTCATAATTATCCTCCCTGGATACATGTTTAAGAACACTTCATTCCTCAGTTGTGCCATTGAATTCTTTGGATAACCTTCGGTAAGGATGCACTTTTGGAAGAAAATTTTTATGACTAAGATATACAGTCTTTCCACCATGTTTTAGTCATACTGAATTAGAGTTCTCCTCACATATAGGTCATGCTTTGGATCCTTTTACGCTATATCCAGATAAATTCCCATATTCTAGAAAGCCATTAATAGTGGAAAACAACATTGAAACCAAATGAAATGTCTCTCTACATGAATCATCGTAGGCCATTACACCTTCTCCCTAGATTTTCTTGAAGTCATTAATTATAGGCTCAAGAAAAACATCAATATCATTGCTAGGTTGTTTGGGGCCCGATATCAATGAGGACATCATAAAGTTGATAGTTTTAATATACAACCAGGAAGGAAGATAGTATATGAAAAATCATAACAGGCCAACTTCTATGTTGCTTTCTTAATGTGCCGTATAAATTCATTCCACTACTACAAAGCCCAAGTCTTAGATTCCTGACTTCTTCACTAAGTTTAGGGTATAATAAATCAATTATTGTCCATTGTAGGGGAATTGGATGTGTGTCATAGGATCCAAATACTATTTTTCTTTACCTCTAGATGCCAAGGTAAATTCTATACATCCATGGTATTGTAAACAACCATTGAGACTGTGGAATCATAGGTATATACCATATGACCTTGATAAGAGAGCCAATTTTGGCCTTACCTAAAGTCGTCATTTTGTACCTTGACACCCCATATTTTGGACTATCTTTCAAACTGATACAGTCCTTTTAAAATAATACACAACTATTCAGGCATGCATGTATCTTCTTATCCTCCATTACCATCGGGCACAACATTTTTAATATTTCGTATGTTGTGATTGGAAGAACATTACCTTTAGGAAGAATTTTTTTCAACAAAGAAAATAGAGATGTGAAACTTTTATTGCTCCATTTATTGTTAGCCTTCAGAGTATACAAGGTCAACATAGTGATCATCTTTGTAAACTTAGTATAAGACAAGTATAACAGCCTCTCAACACCATGCACAATGTTTGTAAATAAAGAAGGTGGATCAGTAAGATTTACCCCACAACTATCTAGTATCACATCAACCATGTCTATCGAAATCAGTTTGTTCACATCAACATCAATGAAAATTTTATCTTCAACACAAGAAATTCTATTGACATCTACATATCTAATAGTAGGAATTTCTCCATACCAGTACCATTCTGCATAGCCATGTACAATCCCGTTGCACATGACATGACTTTTGATTTTGTCAATAGTGTTGACTTTCAAGTTGTTATTGTAATCCTACATGGATAACAACACCAATCTCATGGTCATTTCCTATGTTCCTCTGCAAATCTTATAAACCAATCAATACCAGTATTAAGCTCTGGTGTGCATTGATTTGTAATGGACATGCATGATCTATCCATTCTAGGATCACAAAGAAAACAAGTATTAAATTAGGTGTTTAGAGATTAGGGTTTATCAATTTAGGATTTAGATATACATATTAGGGTTTAGGGTTTGGGGCTTATAGATTAGGGTTTAGGGTTTAGGGTTTAGTAATGTTTTTTTTACAACCTATCCCATTCTTGAACACTTAATTTCACTAGTAAGTGTATAATGTGGATTCAATTTTCAAGAATATTATGGCAACATTTCCCCATAGTTCTCTATGTATACCAATGTATATGGGCAAATATCCACCTACATATGTACTTATAGAAAAAATGGGGAAATACTGACTAAACATCTTGAAAATCATATACACATTATACATTTACATCCTAAGTGAGATTAAGTGTTCAAAATAGTCATAAACCAAGAACTATCCAATATTCACACCTAATGATTGAATCTTGGATGAGTTTCTAGGCCAATAGATAACATTGTCATTTATAGACCTATGATCTTAGTGTCATCATTTTATATCGTAGGTGCAAAAAAATGTACAATAAGATAGACATATTCTATTCACACAACCTATATAATATTTAAACAAACCAAATAAGAAATGATTAATCATTCATTTTCCTAAGCATAATTTTAAATTCTAATTTGATATACAATTAGAATTTCGTGACCTAGCATAACATGAAGTATATACATTTTTTAGCAAATCATAATACTATTTAAAATTTAATGGCATAAACATAATACATGCATTTTCATAACATATCAAAAATTACATCTAAAGTTATAAAAGAGGAAACTACCTTAGTGGATGAAGTGAAGAAGAGAGGCGAGTAGTAGAAAAGAGGAGATACTAGAAGAAGCGAAGCAGAAGCAATGGTGGAGACGACAACATAGTGGCAGAGAAGAGGCAACATCAGCTGCTAAGAAGAGGCGACAACAATTGTAGAGAAGTAGCATCATAGAAGAAAAAGGTGGCAATACAATAATAACAGTGCCGACAACAACACCGTGGGAGCGGAAAAAGTAGTATAGTGGTGATAACAACACAGTGTAAATTGATAAGCGACAATGACAGTTGTGGTTAGAGGAGAGACTAGTAGTGGGTGCAACACAGTGCGATGATAGTCAGACAAGAAGAGCGATTTTTTAGGGATTAGGTGATGAAACAAAGAATGGGGAAAGAAATATCACAAGTGTTATTAAGTGGAACTTAGTTATTGGTTAATGTGATATAATTAATACTTAATACTTCATCGTCAGTTTTTTCAGAATAACTGATGACATAGTTCAACCTCTGTAATTGATTTTCTATCAAGAAACTAAGACACATGTACTTATCCCTATTAAAATTTCCAACCTCACTAAGACATGTATCATTGGTTTTTCTAGCAAATATGACGACATATTCCATTCTTTATTGTTAGTTTGCTAATAAAAAACTAAAGATATATGTACATATTCATGTAAAAAAACACCAACCATACTAAGTCTATGTCATCGGTTTCTAGAAAAAAACTAATGACATTACCTGATTTGTACGTGGTAGGTATCGAATATCCTTGGTTTTGGTTGAAAGAAGTGACCCCAAAGGAATTTTGGACTTAAAGGTTTTTTGCAGGGACAATTTCTGTAGACATAAACCAACAACACATGTTTTATGGATGTAAAATTTATCTCCCAGTAAAAGCTTTGTTTCTGGTTGCGTGCTGACCAACGTTACACATTCTATATCAAATTTTTTTCTAGAGAAATTGAATTTTATGGAAAATTTGTGGCACTGGTTCAGCCCCAAGAAACTAATGTCAAACCAAAATTGGTACTCATGTTTTTCCTAAACAACAAGTCTTGACCATTTGTGACATTTGTGCTTTAGGAACTGACCATAGAGGTATATGGTGTCGTTTTTCTTTATAAACCGATGTTAAAAAGAGTGACATCAAAGGTCAAAAATATACTTTTGGCATTTGATAGTATGTTACTATGATTCCTATTGCAAAATACCATTTACATGCAAAATTAAGTATCATGGTTCATATGTACATACATTGTTTGTTTAATAAAAACCAAGCTTTATGACATGTACTTCAAAGTGTCCACACTAAAACAATCACCTTATGTAATTGGATAATATGTTGAGTACACAACATTGTTGAGCATGTACATCGGTGGTGTTAAGCATTATCATTCACATGTTCAAAATTATATATAGAGAGAAATGACTACCATTTCTCGTACATACATACATTCTTTGTAGGATTCAACCCGTAGAAGTAAATATCCCAAACCCTAAACCTAAAACGAATTCAGAGAATTTAGATACATCATTTCTAAGTATTTATGTAGCATAAAGTAGTGTTACGTTTGTCAGGAAAAAGGAAGGAGCTTGAATGTGGAGGGAAGTTGCTTTTTCATTTAAATTTCTAGTTGGTCAGTAGTAGGGTATGTCGTTTATTCTCATTGAAATCTAGCTAGTTAATAATGGGCATCCATGAGACAAAATGGAAGCAATGATGAGTGCATATACTGATCCAAAGGAGAAAAACCTCTACATGAGAAAATAAGATAGAAATATACATGGATTCATCATTAACTGTCGGTGTTTCTTTGATGGAGTATTATTCTTTCCACTATTAGATGTTACTATTATAGTTTTACATAGTGTGGCACATGTGAATGTTGTGCACATCATCAAGGGACTTGCTAGAAAGTTGCCAAAGTGTGGGGCTTTGCCACCAACAACTTAGGGGCTTCTTATTTTTTGAGAAAGAAATATTGACATCATATATAATTTCTTTAATTTGATGGTCTTAGGCTAATCTGAAATGAATGGATCTAGTTCTTTGTTTTGGCATTCAGCTAGTCGAAAATGGGCTTCTTCTCCTTTTGATATGTATGATATTCTTAGTGAGAGCTACATGGGTATAGGGACGATGAGATGGGGATGCCTTGTTATAAGGATGGAATATTGGTGGAATATATGGTTTACAAAATCTGGACATGGCTCAAAAGACATACGCCTCCTCACAATACCCTTTTGAGAAGCAAAAAGATCTTTTATTATTTGATATGAGCTGGTCACATAATATAAAATGTCCTTAGGTCCACGTTAGTATCTGCTTTTACAGTGTATTATGAGTAATTGTGTCTATCAATCACTCCCCATTCTAATGTAAACATGAATTTTCCACGAATTTCATAACCTTAATTGGGTTATTATCAAGCAGTCAAATGCCAAGGTGCATGTAGTGACCTAAGTATCATACGACCGATCTATAATTGAAATTCCAATTTCTATGTTTGAATTGACTCAGAATGAAGTTTAAATATTAGAAATTTTCTCTGATCTAGGGACTTAGGAGCAGTAGTCTATGATGGTTCACTTAAGATTAGACTTGTCAATGAGTGATTAGGGCTGAGTTTGGTTTAGGTTGATGTTGTGTAGATAATTTGTAGATTTTTCTGTGTCAAGCAAGTGTAGGGCCAAGCTAATCTTCTATATATTGTTTGAATTGTATTGGATGCATTTATGTAATATCTCAAACCTTTCTTAGACAAGTTAGACTAATTATCTGGATAAGTGTCTAATGATTCTTGATCAAATCATAAATAATTGCTTAGTTTTTAATAGTTGCTAAAACACGGTGATGTGTATGCATGTTTCTTAGTTAAGGTTCAAGGAACAAACACACCAATGTTGTAAGAATTAGGGGTTTAGGTGAAATTTGGGTGTTTTGAATGTGATTTTGGGCATATTTGTTTACATTTACTTAAACAACTTTGAATGTTTGTTTGATATGTTTACTATTTATGTCATATGATTTTTACATTGTAAGACTATTTAGTTGGGGCTTTCTAAAGAAAAACCCTATATTGTTCCAAATTAGAGTTTGGGGTAAACTTGTCTAAAATTGGATCAAACAATGAATAATCATAATTATTTTTTATTTGGATGTGGATCACCATTAAGAAACACTATAATGATATTGAAAAAAATCAATGAAAATTTATGAAAATTTGATTGATTCCATCTTGAATAGAGGCCAGAGGTTGGTGAGACCTCTTGCAATGGTCAAGCAGACCTTTTAAAGGTCAAGTACACCTTTTGCAAAGAATTTTTTCCTCTAACTTTTCAAAGGTAGGTCAAACATTCCAAAGGGTAGGCGATCTTTGGAGTCCAACCATAAGGAAACAAAACTAATGAAATTTTCTTGACATGTATAATCACCTAAACATCTAAATAATTTATATTATATAATAATGACCTCAAGGACCTCAAAAAATCCTCTATACAATGGAAGATAAAATATGAAGGTGGGATATACCTAATCCTAATTTAGGTTGAACCTCTATTTATAGGGTGGTACCTTCATATCAGATTATAATATAGATGTGTACATGGGTTCATCATTGAACATTGTTTTTCATTTATAGAATATTTTTTGTCAATTTTTTGTTGTAGTTTGATATAGTGTGTCTTAGTGGAAGACATGCACATAATGAAAAGAGTAATTGATGGACTTTCTAGAAATTTTTTTGATATGTGGTACCTTTCCTTCTACATCCTCCTTGGGAGATTTCACCTTTTGTTGAAGTCAAACTATTTGTATAATAAGAGTCCATCTACAAGATTGGCTCCAGAAAATTAGTAATAAAGGGATATAGTGTTACATTTTGGGTAACGTCTTCCTCAAGAGGTTCTATATTTTATTGAACTCAAACTATTGGTGTTGTAAGAGTCCCTTCTATTTGATGGGTTGCAACAATGTTGTGTTTTGCACTTCAACCAATTGAAAATGATCTATTTATGCTTTCAAAAATTATGATTTGATGAATGAGACCTACAAAGAAAATGGAACAATAATATAAGGAGGTTTTAGTATGAGCAAGGAATATAGGTTGACTATGGTTTACAAAAGTGGGACATGGCTCTAAAGGTGCATCACCTCATCATAAAACATTTTCATGAGGAAACAAGTTTTTTTATAATTGGATATAGGCTAGACACAGAGCATAAAGTTTTCCTAAGGTCAAGGTTGGTATTTGTTAGATCTTGAATCCTAATATGATTGTGTTTCCCAATCCCTCTTAACTCTCTGCCAACCAACTTAGGCAAGGGTCAAGGGGGTACCATCTCTTGTAGGGTTTGGGACAATGTATCGAACTGAAATGAATTTTGTGAATGGGATTACCAATTAAAGTGCTTTCATAAATTTGTTTTTTGGTTGTCCACCTTATATTGGGAGTTTGTATTTTGGTTCAATAAATAAAGTCATTCGAGTTAGGGTCTAGGAATTGTGTTACCTTTTTCCATAAGTTTTTGCAAGTAAAAACATCTTCTTTTTGTAACTCTAATATGTTCTATTGAAGAAACTATTATTGCCCACGGAGTAGCCTGTTTTGGGTGAACCACATATATTCTCTGTTCTTGTTTGGTGTGTGCTCATCTCCCACTCATTAGCTGCTAAGTTTTCAAGCATCTATTTTTATGAACAATGCCCACTTAATTTAGTGTAATATAAAGAATACTTCATGTCTATCAATCATACTACATTTGCATGTAGTTCATGTATTTTACTATAAATTGCAAAACCTTAATTATGTTGCTTTTGGATAGTTGACGGACAAGATACGTGTAGTGGTCTAGATACCCTCCTTGTAAGATCCTCAATTTTGTAAATTTAGATCCTAAGATTACTAATTCACTAATAATGTATCGAGATTCACTTCAAGACAATCAGAGCAGTAGTTGAATATTGAGACCAATAGTAAGTTTAAGGTGATGAATTGAAGCTCTAGTCGTTGATGAATTTTCAATTAAGTACAATGATTTTGAGTCAATATATGAATGTGAAGATTCAATTGGAATAATATGATGAGAAATGCCTTAATTTCATAATAAAGAAGGTTATATGTTTTATGGATCCATTGGAAAGGCAAGGCTTGAGCATGGGCCTTAAGATCAAATTCAACCCTGATTGGGTTATTAGAGTGGCTAATAGATCCATGGGATATATGATAAATAAAATGGAAATTTCGTACTGAAAGATGATGATAATAAACTTGAGAGTTGATTAGTAAACTCATTATGGATATTGGGAAGGATTCTGGAACATTATAAAGTAATTAGTATCTTAGATAATTGAATTGACATTATCTAATATTTTCTTAGGTTTCAAGTATTTAGCTATCAAACAAACCTATCTTGACCTAATAATTGGTCCCATGGAAGATAATGACTAGATGAAGATTAATACAAGTTTTGAGATAATTATATAAGTATCTGTGACCTAGTGATTAGTTTATGTAAAAGCTTTAAGAGAAAAAAGGGCATTTATCATATTGTTTTTGTCCCAAATTCTAGAATATAATCCTAAAGTTTAGGGCTGATGGAATAATTCGACAAACCTATAGAATTTTTGGAAGAATTATGATATTATAGTAAAGTTAGTATTATGTTATGATCATTATTAGAACAATCAAGGTCACACCCAAAGTCTTGATTAACTAGGACATTTTGGGAGTGACATGGAGGGGAGTACCTATTTCAATCATGAGCTGATGATCCTATAGTCCAGGCCAGAGTGCAGTCAAACTTGGGCTCTCGGATCTAGGTGAAATATAGAGAAAGGAAATCTCCACCCTCCCCCACACACTTGGTGTTCTCATAGGAATTGGAAGTCAGAGCCCTCAGACTCATTTCTCTCTCTCTATTTGATCCTACTCCCTAATAGATAATGGTATGAGTGGATTTGAGAGGAGAATCTAAATCCAACCAACCCTTAGGTTGGCATTATCATTAAGAAATGTGATAGTGCTTAAATTCTAGGTGGTTTAGGATGTTAGGGAAAGTCGACAAACACCTCTCCCCTTGGTCTCATGCCTATATAAGGCAATAAGAAGTTGCATCAAGTTTGGTAGAACTCAGTGCCCCCTTCAATTTCCTCATAAGAGAACTGTAGCTCCTTTGCCTAAGCCGATGACCTCAACCTATTTCATTGATCCATAGAGTTTATAGTCAATTCAATTGACTTGGGGATTCACCAGGAAGCCACAGAGAGACCATAACCTCCAGAAGGGATCAAGGAGCCCTCGTGGTGGATCTTCAATCTCTAGCACTTGCAATGCTAAGATCTTCATTAAATAGGGGGCTCTAGGTCATCACGACATCTTGAGGATGATGGAAATAAACCAAGGAATGTCCAAAAAACTCCTTTGACCTTTGAGATAGCCCACATGTACATAATTCTCATTCTCCAACTTCTAGTATTTATAGTATACAAGCTAACATAGAAATACTACTCTGACCACCCCTACCGCCATAAACGACCTCAGTAAGTTTAATGGAAGATAATGAAGCTAGCTACATCATCAATTGTGGCTGCCAAAGCCTAAAAACTAGATTCAATGGTGGCATTGACTCCATAGTAAGTTATAGTTGGGCTTTGACCATGTGAAGAAGAGGAGAAGCAATCCTCCTGGGGATTTTACCCTATTACCCCAACCCGCGTGATCCATCGTGATCACAATGTAAAGGGCAATAGGGTATTCTCTTATTTTACAAAGGAGGAGATAATGTTGGAGTGTTACACTAATGCAACCTTGACCATTGGACAAGACCGACCATGTGGATACGTAGGGATAATATTATAATTGCCGACATGCCATGATGCCAATGATCAATTTTTAGTTATTTTAGAATAGATATAGAAATCAGATGCTAACTCTGATGATGATGAATATATATGAAATTTATTAGAAAATGTGTAGATTAAGAATAAAATATTACTATTTCTAAATATTATTGTATTTCAAAAATTATAGGTGATACATGAATATTAAGTGTTTTATACATGAAAACTAACTTTGATGAATATGATGTTCAATTATGTAAATCTGATTATCTTATGATATAAGCAACTGTTATTGAATATAATGAGATATAAAGATAATAATGATGTTGATGATTTATATTTAGGGTTTCTAAAGTCAATAATCATATACATATCCAATTAGGGTTATTAAACCAATGTTTGTAACTTGTTATGATTTTAAACTACATGATTATATCTAGGTGTTCATGATAACATGCTATGTTCAATCTATGGATTAGAGTATGTACTTAGGGTTTTAAACCCTTGGAAACCATTATGTGATAGAATTAGGGTTGGATACCCTTATTTCTAATCCAAAACCCAATATGACCCTAAACCCTAGTTTAGGACCTAACGTGGGATACATTAGTGTCATATGGATACAATGGGGACTAATTGGTAGTATGCATATTTTAGATAATTTTTCTTGATTGTGGATTGCTTGGATATACTATTGATGATTGGATTTTTTGAAGTACATACTATATGAATTCTTCACTAAGTACAGGGCTATTTATGAGTATATGTATATGTCTCGAATATTTCTGAGAATTTCTTGATGTTTGTTGAAATAAACTTCTTGGATGTTCAATAAATTATTGTTCAATTATAATGCTTAGGAGTATCATATAAAGAGGTTATGGTATTCTAAACCTACAGTTAGAACTAATAAGGTGTACTTCAACTAAGTCCAACGATGAATAAAGAAATGTGATTACACCCAAAGAGGTAAGGAAAACATGGGTAAGTTTCTTGAGATGAAATATGAGTTCACATATATGATTGTTGACCGATATTTGTGTTATTATATATGAACACTTCTGTATGCACCTATGTATATAGCATAGCAGTATACTAATATGTATAGTTTTTTGGTGTTTTAGGTAACATATACACTTAAATAATGAAGATATGCAAAACCAGATTAATGCATCAAAGAGAAATAATCCAAGTCACAAGGAGGATTATTTAGTTAGATACCTTAGTGATTCATCTCATGTATATGTTAGTTCCCTTTTGAAAGTTCATGTAATTCCTTAAAGTGTATTGTTTAAACATTTCTATCCAATTCAATATCAATTAATGGAAATTATTTATTCATTATCATCATCAGCTAAGACTCAGTCCCAACTATGTTGGGGTCGACTACATGGATCCTTCACTTCCATTCTGCTATATCATGGGTCATATTCTGGTCGAGATGTAGATATTCAAAATCTCTCTTTATAGGCTCTTCCCATGTTAATTTAGGACTTCCTCTTGTTCTATTAATTGTGCTTGACTCAATAGCATTACTTCATATGGGGGCATTATTCAGTCTGCACTGCACATGTCCATACTATCTAAGTCAACCCTCGCACACCTTATACTCAATGCTTGCCATCCCCACTTTAATCCTGATATAGTAATTTCTCAAGTGATCTTTTCTTCTCTTCCCACACATCCATCTTAGCATACACATTTCAACCACATTCATCTTGTTGATACCTTGTTTATTCATAGCTCAACATTCACTCCCATAGAGCATGGCTGGCCGTATAGCTCCACATAATAGTCTAGTTGCACTCCTCCATTTCATCATCCTGAGTGATCCTGTGACAAAACTCATTTTGGACATCCCCATCTATTTGAATAAAAGAAACCAAGTAACAAAATTTATCACATTTTGGTATGTCTACTCCGTCCAACTCGGCTCCACCATTCACACTATGAGATTGACTGAAATTGCAATGCATATACTCAATTTCCCCCCTACTAATCATCAATCCAATTGATTCCAATTCCTTTATCCAAAGTTCAACTTTATCATTCAATCCATCTTTAGTTTCATCAATCAATACAATATCATCAACAAATAACATACACCAAGGAATGTCATCCTGAACATTCTTTGTCAACTCATCCATAATAAGAACGAACAAATATGGGTAGAGTGTGGATCCGTGGTGTACCCCAAATGTCATAGTAAAAGTCGGTGTGTCTCCTCTAGGAGTCTTCATACTTGCACTAGAGATATCATACATATTTTTCATCAAGTCAATGTATTGGATTGGCACACCTTTTTTCTTTAAAACCATCCACAACACTTCCCTGGGTGCTTGGTCATAAGCCCTTTCCAAATCAATTAAAACCAAAAGAAGATCTCTTTTTTCTCTATACTTCTCCATAAGCCTCCTTACTAGAGAGATAGCTCTATTGTTGAACTTCAAGCCATGAAACCAAATTTGTTGTTTGATTTCTACGTTATAGATATTAGCCTCCACTCAATAACCCTCTCCCAAAGCTTCATTGTGTGACAATGGAAATTATTTATTATTAACTTATATTATTTAAATATGGATCATGGAAATGTAGGTATGGATCTCAAATTTATGGTCCACCTTAATTGTGAGATACTAAAAACGTTGGGGTTGTTACATTCCTATTCCACTAGTATCTCAAAATACAGGTATTCCATTTCATGAAGCTATAAAATAAGAATATTTTTGAATTTATAATAAAGCACGGTCGAATATCTTTTTCAAGAGACGAGATATTTTGCGACCGTGCCCTAATGTCTTATGGTTATTATTTATTGGATCTTTAGACAAGTTTATATAACATTAATACCGAAAATGACAAAACTTGATGACTCAAACTAATGTTACCTATGAGAAATGTGTTTCTAGTCTTTACAAAGATAATTATTTTTACTCTTTTAATTTTGAATCAATAGAGACATGTGAATCTTTTGTATTGGAAATATAAAAAAGCTTCCTTAATTGGTAACCATGAGTGCAATGTGACTTATTAGGACTCATACATAATGATGTGTATGAACCTTCTAGCACAAGTGCTAGGGGAAGATATCAATACTTCATAACATTTGTGTGATGGCTTCAGTACATATGGATGTGTATTTTGTGAAATATAAATCATAAGCTCTTGAAATATTCAACTAAAATCAAGAATGAAGTACAAGAGCCACTTGGAAAGAATATTGAATCACTACGATAAGATTATGGTGAAAATATCTAAGCCAAGAGTTTGAGGTCCTTGTAAGATATCGTGGTATCATATCATAGTTGAACCCACCTGGAAAACCACAACATAATGGTGTGTTAGAAAGAAGGAATCATGCCTTGTTGAACATGGTATGATCAATTATGAGTTTAGATAATCTTATACTTCCTTATGGGGATATACTCTTGAAACCATTGTTTTTACCATAGATACATACCTTCTAAATCAGTTCAAAAGACACCATATGAGATGTGGAATAGGAAATGTTCTAATATATCTTCGATGAAGATTTGAAGTTGTAAGCTTATGCCAAGAAATGATTCTCTAAATATCTTGGACCCAATTGAGATATATATTTTTCTCTTGGACATTGTAAGAAAACTAAGAGTTTTTTTGCAAACCATAGAGATTATATATTATTCATCCCGTTCTCTATCACGGGCCAAATAGATGGAATATTGACATGGATATCTTTGGACAACCATGGTGGTTTATTGCAATGGAATACATGCGAGGAGAATGAAAATAAGGTATGTTTTGCAATGCTATCTGCTACAAAGTTGTGACTTCTAGGGATGTAAGATAGTTGTATGATGTTGACTTCCAACAAAAGAGAGTCGAAACTTCTCTGGTATTTTTCCAGCCTTGGTGTGGGGCGGTCACATTGTTGCAGGGCCTTGATTGCTGAGGATGCATCTGAGTAAATGACAACACATGTCCATTGGTGTTCTTTACATAGAAGAAGTGCTTTGATTATAGCCATGGTTTCCGCTTCTAGGGCTGACGAGGCCATTTTGGGAAGTCCAGTTCCTATGATGCATGAACCAGAGCGAGTCACCACATGAGTACCAATGCCCGCCCTCTTGGAGTGCTCCTGGAAGGCAGCATCAATAAAGATGATAACGTTGCAACCTGGGGGTGGCCTTTCGGTGATAATAAGAGGGTTGTCTTGGGGACGACGCAGATCCTTCAGACCGAGGATGGTAGTTGTCCTCTTCCTGATAAAGGTGGCTACCACAGATTTGTGACTCAGTTTTCCTCCATGGGTGCTGTCATTGCGATGATGCCAGATTGACCAGCATCCTACGCAGTGTAGTGTGTGCTATTCGCGTGAAGAATGAGGGGAGAGCATCTCCTGAATCCATTCCTGCTCTGTCAGCTGAAAGAAGCTATCGGGCATTTTCAGTTCTCTCTATATTTCCTTAGCGGACTGACAATCTCTAAGGCAGTGCAAGAGAGATTATTGGGTGTTACTACAGAGTGGGCAAGTGTCATCCGTAGCTATATGTCTTCTAACCAGCTCTAGATTTGTCAAGAGTGAGCCATGGAAGACCAGCCATAAAAAGGTTTTGATCTTGTTCGGAAGGTCTGCTGACCATATCCCCTTCCACCCAGCTAAGGAAGTGTTTGGATTCTGGTTCTTGAGCCAATTATAAGCGGAGCTTGCTGTGAAATCCCCTGAGGCAGTGAAGGGCCAGGCCCATGTGTCGACGTCATCTATCTGCTCAGGAGCACTGATGTAACGAAGGAGAAGTTGCACTGGTTGGGGTAGATAGTAGTTGATAAAACTCCAATCCCACCCTATTTTGGGATGCTTCATCGAGTGTACTGACAGGTCCTTAAGTCCCGGGGGATGAGAAGGGATGGATCATAATCCCGAGGTGACTGTCCCAGAATCCATCTATCTGACCAAACATTAGTCATATGACCACAGATGATGGTTTTGTGGAAGATTTCTTGGAGTTTGAATAAGTTGCGCTTGATGAACGCCCATGCCGAGGAATAAGGTTTCTTGCTAATGGTGTCATTTTGCATGTACTTTCCCCGCATAACTCTGACCCAAAGGGTAGTCGGGTGTGTCATAAAGTGCCAAACATTCTTTAGCATGATGGCCTCATTATGTTCACGAGCAGATTTGAGGCCCAAGCCACCATGGGAGGTGGGTAGAGATACCTTTTTCCATGAAACTACTGATAGCTTCTTTTGTGTGCATCCACCAGACCATAGGAAGTTTCGAATATGCCGATCTATGTCATCACACAGACTAGGCGATAGTTTTACAGATTGCATCGTATATGACGGTATTGACTGCAGTGTACTTTTAGCAAGCGTGGTGTGGCCTGCAAGAGCCAGGTTCTTAGCAGCCGAGCTATTCATGCACCCCTTGATAGAAGTGATGATACTTGAATGTGTAGTCTTATCAAGTCTGTGGTGAAGCACTGGAACACCCAGGTATTTCCCCAAGTCATGTGTTTGTTGGATACTGATTTTGCGGCTAAAGCTACGTCTTACTGAGACAGGTACATTCAGGGAAAAGAAGCATCGAGATTTATCTTTAGATAGCAACTGGCCTGACATGAGGCTGAAATCTTCAAGGACATCCAAGATCGTAGATGCGTGATGTGTAGATGCCTCAACTATGATCAGGATATCGTCTGCAAACATTACATGAGAAAGAGGTACACCTCCTCTAGAAAGCCAGATAGGTTTCCATTTGCCGGAATTGACTGCACTGGAAATGGCTTGGCTAAGTCTCTCCATGCACAGAACAAAAAGATACGGGCTGATGGGGTCTCCTTGGCGTACACCCTGGCTGGATTTGAATGGTTCCATTGGAGTACCTTCCCAAAGAATGGATGTATTACCAGAAGAAATGATTTGCATGATTAACGAGATGAGTTTATTTGGGAGCCCCACCTTTGTGAGGGTGTCTTTGACGAAGGGCCATCGCATTCTGTCAAAGGCTTTGGAGAAGTCGAGCTTGATACACACCCACTCCTTGCCTGCCTTTTTATTCTTCATGGAGTGAATCACTTCTTAGACCAGAAGAATGTTGTCACTTATGCGCCTGCCCGGAATAAAACTGGATTGATTCTCAAAGATCCATCTATTGAGGAAAGGTTTGATGCGTTCCACAATGATTTTTGAGATAATTTTGAAGCAACAATTATTAATGGATATGGGACGGAGCTCAATGCATCTTTGTGGTTGTTGTAATTTAGGAATCAAGACCATGTAGGACTCTGCTAGGCGGGGGTCAATAATGCTAGTGCTGAAAGTTTCGGTGACTTGGCGGATGATGGACAAGCCGACGTGGTGCCATGTGTCTGGACGAAGCCATTATGCACGCCGTCAGGACCGGGTGCCTTGTGTGGCACCATAAGAAAGGTCACCCGTTTGATTTCCTCTACAGATGGAATCTTGACAAGATCTTGTGGGTTGTGAATGCCCGGAAAGTTCCCAATATATTCAGTAATCACCCCAAGGGAGTTGGTGGAGAAGGTCGGGGCTGTGAGGAGGTTACTGAAGAAAGTATGCACGTGGCTGCGGATGCGGGCAGCGTCAATGCGCCATTCCCCTTTGTCATTTTTATGCTCATAATCCGATTATGGGCTCTTCTGGATTTGACATAAGAGTGAAAAAAATTGTTGTTTCTGTCTCCATGTTGTAGCCAATTTATATTGGCCTTCTACTTCCAGTCGGCTTCTTCGCAGCACATGATAGTTTCATACTCTTCTTGCAAGTGGACACAGTAAATTTCGTTAGATATACAATTGTGAGGTAACGATTGTACCTGACGTTTGTCTAGTTTGTGCAGGATAGTGTCCTTCTTTTTGTGTAGAGCTTTCAGGCGTTTGGATTCCCACTTTGTCGCAGCAATTTGGAAGTTCTAAAGGGCATCAACGAAAGGTTTTGAATTGTCCCAATGAGGAAGCAACTCCTTCTGAAAATCTGTGGTGAGGCTCCAACTTGCCTTTGTTCGGAAGTGGTTATAACGTCTGTGAGTGGTTTTGTTTCCTGTGATCAGGATGGGGTTGTGATCTCTATAGAGGCGAGGAAAAATTCTGATATTCATCCCGTCTTCGATGGATAGCCAGTTGTTAGTAGCTATTACACGATCGAGCTTCTCTCTCAAATTACCCCTTTTGAAGGTGAAGAACTGCTCGGACGGGCTGGTGTCAGCCAGGCCAGTAGATAGTAACATGGATTGGAACTTGCGACAGGAACGCCTATCAAAGCCTTTCCCTCCCTCCTTTTCACTTGTATCCAACATAGTATTGAAGTCACCAGCTACATCCCGAGCAACATTGATGGAAGAGGATAAAGTGCAGAGACGATTCCACAGAAAATCTCATTTCTGCGGGTTGGGACTGCCATAGACTAAGAGTTATTAATTCTATATTCCATATAACAACAATGTGTTTGTTGCAAAAATTGTTGTATTCCTTGGAAATGAATTCATTTCCAAAGAAACTATTGGGACAAAAATATATGTTAAAGAAGTTTGAGAATGACAAGATAACATTAAGCCTCATGGAGGTACACTGGGAACAAAGATAATCATAGTTGTTATGGAATGTCAAATTCCTTATGTGTAGGGAACACCAGGAGCCATAGAGATCTAGATATCTCATGACTCAATCAGATAATTTGTTGTTCATGAATGATAGTCATCCAACAACTTACAATGAGGTACTGAGCTACTAGATTCTAGTAAATGACTTGTGGCCTTGAGATTTGAGATTGATTCCATGTACACCAACAAAGTGTTGACTTTAGTGGATCCCTAAGGGTTAATACCCAAATGAGACTTCAATAAGAATTTACATGGATGGTAATACATAACCCTACAAACGATAATTGGTTTCAAAAGGTTACATACATGTTAAAGGTGTTTCTATGATGAATTATGTTTTTATAGTTCCCATGGTTAAATCCATCCAGATCATGATTGCAATTGCAACTTATCATCACTATTCGATTTAAAAGGTGGATGCTAGAGCTTCTTTCTTAACATGAATCATCTTAAGGATGTGTACAATATAGAGGTTGAAGTTTTTAATGCTCCAAATGAAGCCAATAAAGTTTGTAACTTATAAAGATCAATACATCGATCGAAGCAATCATCTGTAATATGAAATCTTAGTTTCCTATCTCTTTGGAAGCACATAAAAACATGAGTGTGATTACTGCATCTATACATATATCTATCATGTATACCATGTCATGTACACACCCAAACATTTTGTATACTTTGAGCATGAGAAGCAAATACTAGTGAGATCCCTACGATCACCACTATATTTTCATGATGAATGCCCTAAAGTAATTGAGAAGAACATATGATAAATCATTGATATATACAGGTGAAGATGATCTAATTGTAAAGGAAATCATTGATATATAAAGGTGAAGATGATCTAATCGTAAAGGGTTACACTGTTGCAAGGTTCCAAATTGAAAAAAGGATGGTTACTGACCACAACCTAGATTTTTGTTTCGCCGAAATAGAGTTAGCCATAAGAAGGAAGAGTTCCCAGTAAGATAAAGTGACTGGTTTTACAACAAAAGCTGAGTATATTATGCATCCAATACATCAAAGGAAGCAATATGGATCAATAAGTTTGGTAGTGAACTTGGGATGGTTCCAACCATTGAGTACATAATATAGGTTTACTTAAAAAACAATGGAACCATTGTACATGCTAAGGAACCCACATCACATCAACATTTCAAACACATCCTATAGTCATGTCATCTCATATGAGATATTGTACGATGAGGATATGCAAATACTTGTAAAGTACCAACTGAAAGCCACGTTATTGGATCCCTAGATAAAATCATTTACATAGTAGAAGCATGATGGTCATGTTATATCACTTGATATTCAATTCATGAGTAATTGTCTCTAGTGCAAGTAGAAGACTTTCTAAGGCCCATCATGATTATTGTAATAGGGATACATTGTATATGATTTAATTATTAATAAAGGTAGTTCCACTTATTATGTGTGTTTTAGAATTTGAAAATGAGATCCTATGTATACTATAGAGTATTCATTTCTTTTGTGTTCATAGACAAATATACGTTTATGTTTTATAGGACAACAATAATACATAAGGTTAGTGTTCATGTTGAATGATGACTATGTCTCTTTAGTCATATTATTGGATATCAATTCCAATATATAGGTACATGTTAGAGAATAAGTTGTGATGGACTTTCCACTTTGAGAATGACACATAAAATCCATGTCATGGCAGAAAGAGTCATATATCAATGTGATAGTAGTGAATGTAATCCTTAGACCTAAACTTACTAAGGCAATCACATGTTGTTATGTGTACTTTAACACTAACCAACGACTTTGAATTAGAGTGTAATGTAGGTAGTCATTTGGTGCACTGTGATAGTTGTGGCTTATTAATTGAGGTGATATCCTTGCTACTTGATAAGTGAGACTATCAAATACATGGCTATTCTCATGTTAGTCAATATATGATATTGAGATCACACAATCTCAATAGTCTTCTCTAGTTCAAGAAACTTAATTAATGTTAGGAGGATGACAAATCCATGCCTAAGTTTCAATGTGGATATCTATGACAAAGGGATTATATAGTCCTCATAACGTTGTCACATTATAGGTTCAATTTACTCTCCAACTTATTGCTATTACTTGAGTAAAATTATGTGCTGCTAGATACCAATCTTTTTTGTGAGGTTTTGAACATCACTACCAACATAATAAGGAACCTACTGGGTCACACACATAAGGATTCTTACAAGAATTTATGTCCATATTTAAAAATATGATTATAATGGTTCTAAATTATTTGAATGATGATTTCTACCCAATCGAGGACTAGGAAGCCAGATGGTTGATTGGCATGTAGAATTGAGTGTCAATCGACCGACTGCTCACCAATTGGGCAAGTATTCAATCATCCCACTAGATAGTGCAGTCGAGTGACTGCATGAAATAAACAAGAAAAACTCAACTAGTTTGGGAATTGATTAAGAAATTAAAATTAGAATTGGACATGTTTAATAAGTGAATTGGGCAATTAGATGGTTCACTCGGCCAATTGTGTTAGTGAGTTGACCGATTCATAAAGAGTCAACTATTTGGGAAGTTTTTTTTGAGTTTTGCAAATTGATTCCGACTCTATTTTTGGTTAGGAATAAGATTGGTTGTTTCGAAATTCAATCCCATGACTCTTCTATATAGGGGGTGGAGGTCTAAGGTGAGATTCATGTATTGTGATACAAGTTGTTTAAGAGTTCTTCCTCTTAGAGAGAAAAAAACTCACCCATGGAGAGGAAGAAGTGGAGTGTCTCATGGATAAAGAAGATGAAAAAGAAGAATCAAATGAGGTAGATATTTTTGAATTATCTGATATTGATCTACTTAATAGTTTTCAAGAAACTTATACGCAGTATGTTGATTGCAAAAGAAAATTGAAAAGGATCTCTAAAATTAATGGTGAGTTGCATGCTAAACTAGATGATATCTTACTTCTAAAAATGAAAGTCTTAGTTATGAAATGATACTTTGAAAGCTTTGATTGATGACTATAATGCCAACTTGCTTGACTTAGAAAATAATAACGATCTTCTTTCTCAAGAAAAGGTTGAATTTCTTGATAAGATAAATAACTACCAAATTCAACCTATTCTATGCACTCATTCAGATAATGATATCATTGTTACAGAAAGAAATACCTTACTTTTAGATTTAGCTCAAGACAATATAGATATTACAAAAAAACTTGTAGAAATTGTTGAATTACATAAATATGTCTATAGTCTAAAGCATGATGATATGCTTGATAGATTCTTGGAAAGCACTTCCAGATAGGTTGGGATAAGGGGTCTAGTCTATGCACCTAAAGAAAAATCCTATCAAAAGCCTAAAGCTAGAAAAAACATAAGGCCCTAGAACCAAGACCATCTACGTGCCCAAGAACAATATAGCACATGTCCAAAATGTTGAGAAGAGAAACCAAATTGACTTTATTTCTTATTAAAACTATCTACATCTTAGACATTATTCATTCTCTTGTCATTACAAGAAGAAGAAGGGCATCGACATGGTTTGGGTTCCAAAACTCCCAACCTAGAGATTTTGAAATACTCGATTGATATTTGACCTAAACTTCATTGTGAAATTCATATGTGTGTTATCTCAACTGAAATGAGCCTTAGCATGTATATTTTTGTGTATTTTATTGTTTACTTGTGTCATTGAAATTAGAATAATTGAAAATGATAAAATCTTTATGGCATATATATTAATGTTATTAACCAAAAAAGACCACCACATGGGTACCAAAAACCTTCATATTTTGCAGGATTGGGTGGTTGATAGTGGTTGCTCCAAGCATGGGACCAGAAACAAGGAAACTTTTCATACACTTGAAGAAAAGAAGAGTGGAATATCCACATTTGGAGATAATGCCAAAGGTAAAATCATTGGGATAGGTAATGTTGGTACAAATTTTCAAATAAAAAATGTGTTACTTGTGGATGGATTGCGTCACAACCTAAATAGTGTTAGTAAATTGTGTGGTAGTGTCTACGACATTCTTTTTAACAAATATTGCTTGAAGTTGCTCATATAAAACACTAATGATGCTATTTATGAAGGAAAAATAGTAGGAAATCATTACATAGTTAGACCTAATTTAATGAAAGCTATTATTGGAAAATTCCTTCTTGCAAATGATGAATCTCTACAATTATGGCATAGAAAGGTGGGTCATGCAAGATCACATGTTTTTAAAAAATTGCTTAAATATGATATTGTTCATGGTTTACCTAAACTTTCTTTTGATAAACCTGAAAATTGTGAACTATGTACTGTAGGCAAGCCAATTAAAATTTCTTTCAAATTTAAAGCTTTTCTTAGTAGTACTAGATTATTATAACCTACTCATATGGATTTATTTGGTCCCATGAGAACTCAATCTATTGGTGGTAAAAAGTATTGTTTTGTCATTGCTGATGATTATAGTAGACACTATTAGAATATTCATTCATTTTTTCTTTAAGATTGAAAATCAACTATAAAAAAAAATATGCACCATTAGGAGTGATCATGGGGGAGAGTTTGAAAACCATATCTTTGAATAATTTAGTACATTTAAAGGGTATACACATAATTTTTCAAATCCACACACCCCACAACAAAATGGGATCGTTGAGAGGAAAAACCGGTCTTTACAATAAATGGCTAGAATATTTTACTTGAACATAACACACCTAAAATAGATTGGGCCGAAGCAGTAGATACAACTACTATGTCTTAAACCATGTTCAATAAACTCTCATCTTACGAAAACTCCTTATGAACTCATATTTAACAAGAAACCTAGAGCTGACTACTTTCATAATTTTGATACACCTTGCTATATCTTGAACACAAAGGATGACAAAGACAAATTCAACCCTACGTCACAAAAAGGATTTTTCTTGGGATATTCAACATCTAGCATTTAGGATTTACAACTCTATTTTTAATTAATTTAAGCAATCAAATTCATGTAATATCTCGTGACATTAGAACAGAAAGTGTTGAAAATGAAAACTTGAATGACATTACACACCAAATTGAGGACTTAACCATATCAACAAAAGATGATAAAAATTCTAAAATTGAACAAAATAATTATCAAAATAATGAGTCACATCACCCTATTCCTAGGATAATCAAATATCATCCTCAAGACCAAATCATAGTAAATCCTTTTGATAGAATAAAAACTCAATCATCATTTAGAGATGTTGCAAACATGGCTTTTGTATCTATAATTGAAACTAAAAATGTGATAAAACTCTTAAAGATGATTATTGGATAATCTATATGCAATAAGAATGAAATCAATTCATTCAAAATGATGTTTGGGATTTGGTACCTAGAGCTAAAGATAAAACCATTATTGGAATTAAATGGGTTTTTTGTAATGATTAAATGAAGTCAGGGAAGTTGTTAAAAATAATGATAGACTGGCTGCACAAGGGTATAATCAATAAGAAGGGATTGACTTTGATGAAACATATGATCCGATATCTTGACTTGAATCAATTCATATGATATTATCTCTAGTTGCACATAAAACTTCAAACTTTTCCAAATGAATGTTAAAAGTGCATTTTTAAATGGAATAATTCAAGAAGAAGTTTATGTTGCTCAAACATCTAGTTTTGAGTATCCAAAACATCATGATCATGTTTACAAATTAAAGAAAGTACTATAAGATTTAAAACAAGCACCTAGAAATTGGTATGAATGTCTCAAAAATTATCTATTTGAAAATGATTTATCTATTGGAAAACCAGATGCTACACTATTTATCAAAAAATATGAATCAAAATTTCTCATAATTCAAGTATATATTAATGATATTATTTTTGGTGCCTCAAATGAATCACTTTGCACATACTTTAGTGGAATCATGCAAAAAGAATTTGAAATGAGTCTTATGGGTGAGTTGACATTTTTCTTGGGATTTCAAATCAAACAAACTCCTCGAGGAATTTTCCTTAATCAAGAAAAATATACAAAAGAACTATTGAAATGATATAATATGGAAAATAGTAAGCATGCCTCTTCTCCAATGGGTGCCTCTGCAAAAATTACAATGATAAGAATAGTGAACCCATTGACAACTCCTTATGCAGAGGTATGATTGGTAGCTAATTATATTTAACTACATCTTGATCAAATATTATCTTTTTCATTGGTTTGTGTGCACACTTTCAATCGAACCATATGAATTCCCACCTGGTCACTATCAAAACAAATCTTATCATATTTAGCTGATACAATAAATGTAACATACTAGATCTTGGACCCTACCCTAGAACTTTGACCTTTTGGTCTTAGCCAAACAAGGTTGAAGGTTAGACCTAAATAAATGTTTAGTATGATCCTAATGAGATAATACATGATATATCACCCTAATGTAGTCTAATGTTTTCATATTAGTCTTAGGTTAATAATGGATACATAAAATATGCCACATAACTCATTTTGGTGGTAATATGAAGATAAGGAACTTAATTGGATGAATAATTTAGATAATGGTCCGTTAATGGGACATATGGCATATCTCATAAAAATAAGTATGAAAAGTGGAAACAAACTTCAAATTTGTAATCTACATATCAAAATTAGCCTACATGTCAAATTTCATCTAATTTGGACAACCTTAAAATATTAGGATAAGTTTAGGAGAGAGAAGGGAGTAAAAGGCATAAGTAATGAATAATGTGATTATATAACTTAAAAATGTAAATTATATCAAATTTTTATTCAACACATTAAAAATAACTTGTGGATGAAGTTTCATCAAATTTGGATGTTGTTTGTGCAAGTTATGCAATTTAGGTACATTTTGGACTTTTCTGTGATTTACCCATTTGGGAGGTTTTCTTTGCAAATTGTCACATGCATTATAATCCTTATATATTCACCTACCATTCTCAAGTTTGGGAACCATGGGGCGCCTAGTTTCACCCTAGTTTGAAGGTGTTTCTCTCCAAGGGCATTTAGGGATTACCCTATTTATAAATGAGCTTATCTTTAGAAGCTATCAACCAATGGGGTTATTTCTTTGATTGGAGGTCGGTGGGGATGGCCTAGAAGTCTCCATGAACTGAAATTTTATATTCAAGAAGCATCTATGAGCTTTCCTCTCACATGTCCATGAAATCCATAGGCTAAGGACACTTGGGAAGCTCCATGGACACCTCTTGCTTGACTTCCTCCTTATACATAAAGGTTTGCATGTCCATGGGCACCCTTAGCATTGGAAACATGGAAAGTAACTAACACCTCATGCTTGAATTCTTACTTATCCATAAAGTCTTTCATTACCATGGACATGCTTATACATGGACACATGGAAAGTCCCATAGACACCTCATGCTTGACCCCTTTCTTTCTACAACCATATCTACCCCTTCCCACCTCCCAATTCGAAAACTCTTGCTCCCATTCTCTTTCCTCCATATTAGAGCATCATTCCTACTCTATTTGTCCATGAAGGTTCTATCCCAACGTAAAATAATGTTCCTACCTTGGTGAAGAAGGCTCCTAAGATCCCAAATTTTCTCTATTTAGGGTTTCTAAAGCTCCTTCTTGGTGATTTTGACCAAAACTAGTAAGTTTCCTCCTTTCATTCCCTATTTTGATGGGGTGAAGAAGACCTTCCATGGTGAAACCCCACCTATAACCCTTAAAAACCCCATATCCATGTTCTTTTATTAGGGTTTTTCACCTCTAAAGTGGAGAAGGTGATTTTTGCTCGAGATAGGAGCTTTGTTGGAGAAACCAACCTCTCTAGCTAGGGAACCTTGATACTTGGACCTGTCCACCTTCCCTAGAGGTTCTTTGGAAGCCTATATTTGGATCTAGAAGTGACCTTGGACTGTTAGACTCTGAAGTTAAGGTATGTTTGCAGACTCTATTATTCATATTGAACAATTTCTCTCTCTTATTGTATGTTTGCAAACCTGATTATTCATATTGAGGAACTGATATTTTTCACTCTCTTATTGTATGCTTGCAAACCCTATTATTTTTTTGAGCAATTAACCTATGTTTATTCATTCTCTTGGTCCTTTAGACAATACCCTACACTTTATTCTTTTCTTTTAGAAATCATGGTTCACGTGAATTACATTACTTTGTTATTGATCTTGTGATCATGGATATTCTTTTGGACTATTTTCTTATGCTTTGAGTGTGATGGACTTTATTTGGTGATATGTGCTTCTTTTCCCATCATGGTAGTAGATGTTCTTTACTGCACATTATGTGATGGATATTTAAATGGATGTTCTCATCCTTCTTATTCTCTTATTCTCTTTTACTCTTGTTTATTCTTTTGTTATGCATCATGTGGCGACTACTAGTATAATATACATGTGTTTTTATGTGGATGTTAAAATTCCCACATATGAATGTTGATGTTAAAATTCCTACATATGAAAATATTTTGGGGAGATGTGTATTTCCTGCTCAGAGTAGATGTGTATCGTTACCTGCTCAGTCCACATTCAGAGTATATGTGTATCGTTTCCTACTCACCCCACATTTATGGTTGATGTGTTATTTCCTACCTACATGTTTATATTATCTAGTTTTGTCATAGGTATAACACATGGATGCCTTGTTTATATGCTTTATTACTTCATTCTTATTTTGTGATTCATATTCTTTTATTCCCTTTTGGGTAATATTTTCTCTTTCATGGGAAGCCTTTTATACTTTGATGTCCTTTAATTCATATATTGCTCAATTTTCTTTTTAGTATGCACATACCAACCTTTGTTGATGTCATCAATTTTCTCTTCTTGCTAGGCTATGCTTCCAACCCTAGGTGGAGGACAATAAATACATGGCATGATGATGTGGATATAACTTAAGGAGTTAACGCTTGGAGACAATCTTGATATGGTTTAGATTTCCCTCTACTTAGATCCTTATGTTGTATCATACATGTAAACCCTTATGGGATATTATGATGTACTTTTGTAATCTTTTGTGAAAATTAAATATAGTCATTTGTTTAATTCTGCTGCTATACTTTGGTTGTTTTGAATACCATTTATTGAAGTTTGAAAATTTTGCATCTATTCTAGCGTACCTTTGAGTGTGTTTAGAATGGATGTTTATTCTTTAATTTTTTAGTAGGAAGTGGATCCCTTCTCGGGTCCCACTCCTTACAATAAACTATTGCATTCGTTACTCACAAGACAACCATTCGACCTTAAGGCTTATACTGATGTTGATTATGTTGGTTGTCAAATTGATCACAAAAGTACTAGTGGTGAATGTTTCTTACTTGAAAAATCGCTCGTATCTTGGTTTAGTAATAAACAAAATATTGTTGCTTTATCTACCACTGAAGCAGAATATATGACAGCTGGCTCATGTTTCACACAAGTTTTATGGATGCAACAAGTCTTAAACGATTATTTATTTTCATTATGTTCAACGTCAATTTTCTGTGATAAGACAAGTGCCATCAATTTAGCTCATAACCCCATTTTACATAGTCGCGCTAAACATATTGAAGTGAGACATCATTCTCTTCATGATCATATTACCAAAAACAACATAAGTTTTCATCATGTTGATACTGAAAATTAGTTAGCTAACATTTTCACAAAACCCCTTGCTTTATAATAATTTAGATTAATTAGATAAAAATTAAGCATTGTTCCCTTAAAGATGTTTATTTTGATCTATTTTCTCAATGAATTTGATGCTATTTAGTATCCCATAGTTCCTTTGTAATGAAAATATTGGTAAAGTCAAGCTCAATAAGCAATATTGCTCAAAATGTTAGCTTTAGTCGACAAATACCTAGACTTCAAGACGACTCTTCCTCAACGCCCGGTTGGAACAAATGACTTCTCTGAGCTTCTCAATCTTCCCTATCTTTTCAAAGTCCAAGAAATACATGAATTTCCTACCCCTTCCTTCCTTTTCTAGTCTGCACAAGCTATCCACAAGTTTTATGCCAACCTTAGGGACACCAATAACCATTATTCGTTCATGACTATGTTAAATGGGCTATTCTTTGGTTTTTCTAAAACTTGTATTCTAGAAATGTTAGATATAGATGTTGTTGAATATGCTGAATTTGTAGACCTTACCACTGGCAATCCTCTCAACAAGCTTTCACAAATCAACAAAATACACTTGGCCTTATGATCAACCTAAATCACGCGTCCAGAAGGGAGGCAGATTCAGAAGGAATCAAACTTTTAGATTTATAACCCAAAACCTTCAAGGACCCCCGCAACTTTATTACGGGGTCAAAGTAAATATACGAGGTCGAACACAGGGACATGGTGATGTTTAGGTCATTTGAGATTTTTCCCTTGAGTTAGATAAGCCAAGACAATAGTTAAAGAAAGTAAGGGGCTAGAACTAGTCTAGCAGGTTGTCACAAAAGGAAATAAAACAAAACAAAGAAAACAAAACATAGTTAGCAAGATTCTACTGAATCAGAGAGAAAGAAGTTCTCGACTATGTAACCTCAAGTTCGGCAGTCTATGCACCTGTTCTTGGGCGTAGACAACCCTCGAACACCTCAGTAAACAATCTACATTCAAATCATAATATGTACTGTGGAATCTATTCCTGTGGGGTCCTCCCACTCGCTCTCGTGTAGCGTGACTAAAAACCATCGATGATATGAAACCTCTCTCGAGTATGACAAACCAACATCCTAAAATATTTTAGATACCCTCTCAGGTCTAGAATATTATGGGATGTTAGGAATAGATGACCTTGAACTGTCCTCCTTTGAAATTATGATCCAAACTATCTTCTCTTGTCTACTTCTACAACGAATCTCTCAATATAGGCAGAAACAATAGTTCAAGTAAGAAAGAGATCAGCCAAACTAGCCATCATAACCAGAAAGAGGAGATAGAACATAAAACATGCTAGATCTGAAATCAAACTAGTTGATTAAGGTAAAAGTACATAAACATGCCTAAAACGGGCTACATAGCCAAGAAGGAGCTCAACTAGCCATGGACAAGTATAGTTGGCACCAAACAAAGATGAAAGAACACCGTTTGTATAGAAACAGAGGAGAACAGTAGAAGAAAGGAGAAGAAGAAGAGATTTTGCCCGTAGAGGAGATGTGACTCTCACTCCTTAGCCTCTGTATGGGCCAGATCTCATCTTTGGGTCATCCTCCTTGATCTTCTGGACTCCTCGGCCTCCTTTCTCCTTGATTCCACCCCAAACAGCAGCTCGATGGATGTGGAAAATGGCTAGAAATGGTGGGAAATGGGTGAACGGAGGTGGAAGTGATGATGGATGGAAGCTTGCTGGAGGGGCGGGTGTATGATGAGTTCTTAGGCCTTTCTAGATCCTTCAAACTCTCCCACGGGGGATCTGGGAACCATTAGGGGTTGGAACCACAAGGTGGAAATTCCCCAGAAAAATGCTGACCCGCTTTCAGGTGGAGAGGGCTAGGTATTTATAGGCGGAGCCATCATGGTGTTGATCCAGGTCGCGGCCTTAATCACCACGGTCGTGGTGATGACCGCGGGTTGTGATCCTCACTTGGTCGCAGTCTGTGGTCGAGGTAACATCTGCTGTCATGGTTTGAGAGTGTATGGTTGTGGTCGTTGTAGTATAGTGGTGAGTATTCACCGCGGTCAAGGTTAGATCCGCAGTTGCAGTGTAGACCTCGGTCACGGTCATTTCTATGATTGCGGTGTTGCTCTGGATCATAGTCGAGGTTGATGCCTTGGTTGCGGTCCTGCCCACCTAGACCGCAGTCCTCCCCACCACGGTCGCGGTTGTGATGGATGGAAGCCCAACTGTTGCAAAAACTGTGTTGGTGGAGAAATCTTGGAGAATAGATGTCTTTTCAGGTTCGGTGCCTGCAAGTCCTAAAATTGACTAATTTGAGCAACTTAATCTATGAAAAGATATAAATTACTAAAAGATAAGAAACATGGGATATTTTGGGCATATTAAGGCTATAGTGATACAAAACCATAGATAAATGTTTAGCATAAATATGTAAATTTGGGTGTTATCAACCACCCCAAGCTTAAACCTTTACTTGTCCTCAAGCAAGACTAGGCTCAAAGAACAAGAAGATAACATCCAAATTTAGCTCGACGGTAAATGCTAAGGTTAAGAAAAAATACTTAAAACATCAATCCTCATGATCCATGTTGTTTCAAAAAAAACCCCCACAAATCTAGCACAATCCTGCCAAAGTAAAATCAAAGAACAACCAAGCAAGATTAAGCTAGTCCACTATAATCTGTCGGTACTCATGAGGGTTTGAATCATAATTATTAAACGTAAAAGAATTTGTCACATAGGAGATCACGCAGGTGATGTGCAATGAGCCGTCATCATGTATCCAGGTAGACCAATCAGGGACAACGTGCCTCTCACTTATTCAGGTCCTAAGAAGCACAGTAAAAAGACTCTAATGACTTCTAAGGGTCCCGATCTGCGTCAGGATGGTCCATATAACGAGAAAAAGTCCCTACAGTCTGAGCCAGTTGGCCCAGAGTAGTGAGACGATCTCCTCGTATTGTGCTCGAACCAACCCTGCAACTGGGACAATCTCATAGGTCTCCTAGGGGCCCCTAGTGACTCTCTAATGAGCTTTTGGAGTGATACTACCAGGCAGGACATACCTGCGTTCATGAGCACAATCATACACCAGCTGGGAATCATCCTCAACTCTCCTGAAAGAGAAAATAAGTGCTCATTTATTCACACTCAGGCTTTTATTCACTGCATTCTAATTTATAGGCCTGGGTGAGAACTCTTTTGATAACGTTTGATATTTTTAAGGGCGGCCAAGCCTCTTTTTTAATTTTTCATCTTATTGACTCAATCTAAAGTGAGAGTGCACATAGTCCATCAAGGAAAACACTTCGACATGATTATAGCTCAAAACTCATCATTTTCCACTTGAGACTTATGTGAAAAGATAGTAATTATGATTCAAGAATCCTTAGAGTAGAGGCAAGTTTGTGAAAAATGCATCTTGGAGTTTTGATCACACTCTAGCTTCTTTCCAACGGTCCTATGGTCTGGATTTGTCATTCACAACATGGATCAAGGTAATAAAGCTTTAAGCTATGAAAAAGGCGCATAACCTTAGATTTTATCACCAAACTTAAGGAAAGAGTCAATGAGCAAGTTAAGCAAAAGATCAAGCAGTTTAAGGTGAAATTTTTTTGGCATAAAGATAAGCATTTAGCTATAAGATTTGCATTTCATAGCCTTAATTTCAAAGCTACAAATTATGAAACAAAGTCTTACAAAGCTGAAATTTTAAAAGTTTATGCTAAGATTTACTTTGAATGCAAGAGACATAGATGAATGATGCATGCATGCTATGACATAAATAAAAGGGAAAGGCAGAAGATACACCCTAACTACTACTACCTCAAGCTTAAAAATTTTGCTTGTCCTCAAGCAATTCTTTAACTCCGGAAGGTGCGGGAATCATCTGCTATTGGTAGTCGTTGTTTATAAACTGATTCAGGTCATCTAAGCCGCTTGATGTATTCTCATAGTCCTGGTTTAAGTCTTGCTGATAGTGAAATGATTGCTCGAAGTTTTGGGCCGGCTGATAGTAGGACCCAAGAGGTTGCCGAAATGGTTGCTGATAATTCGGTTGAGGCAGTGGAGGAAAGGCTATGTCAAACCTCTGTCTGAGGTACTGTACATCCTGCTCCAATGTATCAAACTGTCTGCCTGAGTCAGCTCTAAAGTCCATCATGAACTCGTAGAAGCTCCCCGAATTAGGATTTTGCGCGAATTGCTCCTGTTGAGGGGGTTGCGGGTAATTTGCGGTGGGTATCTCTATGTAGGATCCTCCCTGATAAGGTATGTTGTTGAAGGTTGTCCCCGTCTGCAACCCACCCTCCTGAGTCTCTAGCACTGGTGGTGATGAAGTAGAAGCTCCTACAGTTTCACTCGTATGGTGAACGTTACCCTGGGCGTCTAATAGAGAGACATCCATGGATGTCATTCTACATGTGAATTCTGCATTTGTTGGCAGTAGTATTCTATGCTTGCAGTGACGGAAGATATATAGATAGCCTGCACTACACTGCTTGACCACTCCTGAATAGATCAAGTGGTCTAAGTCTAACTTGGACCACTCGGCTGTTTCCTGCATAAGTGTCAATTGTCCATCTCCAATCCCAAGATGGCGTGCCATAACAGTGAAAATTCCCGCCATCGTCATGAATTGGACTTGCTTCTTGAAAGAGTTGTGAAAGTGGCGGATAATAAAATTTCCCACAATCACTTTCTTTCCTACTATTGCACACCATAAAATGTAGAGGTCAGCTGCACTGAGCACTCCTTTATTGTCTTTCTTTTCCAAGACGCAGTTTGCAATCACCCGATGCAGATAACAAATTATCAGGTTGTGGATGTGCGAAGCTTTGGCACCCCTAGCCACGTATTTATCTTCCTCTGTAAGCATTTTCCATGCTTGGACAACATTAAAATTGTGGTCCCATGTCTCCATCCGGCCTCTAGACATCTCAGTACAGTCTTTAGCAAAGCGTGACAACCAGCTATTGAGTTGGTCCATAGTAACTTTGTGGGGTTGGTTAAGGAGGCAAAAATGCAAGGCAGTGTGTTGGTGGTCCTTAGATGTCTCTAGAGTAGCATAAAACTCACAAGTGAGTCTATGGTAGGCGTTGTATTATGCGTACGCGAGGACATCTAGGCCAACGATTGTAAGATATCTGTCGATCTGCTCTTGGATCCTGAGTCTAAGCAGTGTTCCAGGATCAGCATATCTCGGGCCCACTAGTCTTTGCTTGTCTCTGATTAGAGTATCAAAAATTTTCTTTTGCTTCATACTCTTGAATAAAGGAGAGGGGAGTGAGCTTTGGTTGACATTTCCATAAGCGACGTGGTATCTGTTCCCCTAAATAGAATCACGTGAGGAAGTCGACCGTCGCAAGGATGTAAACCGTTCTACTGACCGTCGATGCTGGTCTCCTGTGGATGAGGCTCTATGCAAAACTGACAAGCTTTCTTGATGTCCAGTCGAAGTTTGGAGCTCCACGTTACAGCGTTCGATCCACGTTCTCTCACTGGAGGCTTCTTGCAATGACTCACCACTGTAGGTATCCATTGGAGTTCCAGATATGTGGTGGTAGTCTGAGCTAGTCTCTTGCGACCTGAACCCTGGAGTAGAAAGCATTGCCTCATCTTCATATATCAGGTTTGTGGTTCACGTGGCGTGATGTGGGTATCAGCTCCCTATTCTGATGGTGACGCGGAGCTTCCTTCCCCTTTCTTTCACATTATCGTCTTTTTAAGCTTTTTGAAGCTATTTTTCATTGCGTCCATGGTGTCGATTCTCCTAATGCAGATCTGGTAGGCTTGACTGTGGTGAAGATTGGTGTCGCTGCCCCAAGACGTTTAAATCTTGCGCGTGGTATGGATCGCGACCTCGGCAAAGACCGCGATTGTGGAGAAGACTGCGACTTGTGTGACTGGCCTTGACACCGTTACTTGTGCGATCGCAATCAAGGAGACCACGACTGTGGAGACCGAAGTGGTCTTGATCACTGATCCAACTGCGATCGAGGAGACCGCGGCTGTGAAGACCACGACTTAAGTCCTGACCGCGACTGAGGTCACAGGTCTTGGTGTGGCCTAGAGTAGGCGGTTGGCAGAGTTACCGTTCCATTGCTTAAGGACCACGATCGTGATCTAGCTGTGGTTGTTGCTGCTGGTACCAATGCGCTCGCTCCTTCCATGATACCCTACACCGGAGACAAGGGGAAGAGGCAAAAATGGGCAGGGAGTAGCGCGGCGGTGGAGGGAACCTGGGAGTTAGGCGAGGAGATGATACCTCAACCTGGGGGTATTTATAGGTCAGGCGTACAACCCCGGCCTTGCCCCAGAACACACGAGGTCGCGAATAGAGCGGTAGAAAAACCGTAAAAGGCACCGGAGACCCAGAACTTGCTCCATGGTATGATGGTGGTTGAGGTGGGGTGATGAATGAGGAATATGAAGTAGCTCCTGAAAAATATGGCCCTGTCGGTCCCCATGACATGAACTGAGAAGTGGGAGTGGGAGTGGGCTCAACAGTAGGAGTAGTAGTAGGAGTAGGAGTGGGTTCAGGGGCTGTGGTATGAGTGGGTATGGGATCCCACGGCCAAGCATAGTCAAAATTCAGTCACATGAACAACAGTTGGTCAAAAAGGTGGAGACAAGCCGACATGCCGGTCAGTCAGGACGAAAAAGCATACCCGAGTCTTGGTTATCCACGGTCCCGGTCTTGCCTTCCCGCGGTCGCGGTCTGGTGCTAGGAGGTCGTGGTCGCAGTCCTTACCTTCATACCGCGGTCGCTGTCCCAGCTCCGCCATGCGAGGAAGGATGAGGGTGGGAAGCCTTTAGAGGATTAAAATCCGAATCAAACACCATGGAGGAGCAATAAGGCATGTCGGTTAACTTCTTACAAGATATGGACCAAAGGCAACTGTTAGGGTGAGGAGAAAGAGAATGCATGTAGATTTAAGGGAAAACTAGATGATGCAAGGTAAACTAAATTTCTAACAGTTAGGGGGAAGATAAAATTTAAATGGACTTTATTACATAGTATTTGAAAAGTAAAGATCAAAGAAAAATTGTGTAGGCAGTAGGGGGTGGCTTCCCTACAACTTCTACACTTGGATCCCAAATCCGTAGTTTTGGGGTCTGAGTTAATTGTATCTCGTAGCTCGGGTTCACCATGTAGTGGAAAAATATGCAGAGAGGTGGCCCTTTCTGATTCTGGAAAAGAGGAATAAAATCTGGTGACTTGGAGAAGTCATCCCTATGTTGTGATTTATTTGAACTGCACTGGGATGAATTCTTTGGCAAATCATCTTCAAGGTAACTTCCAAAATATGAATCTGGATAGGAAGGTCCTAGGATGTCGACACAGAATGAGACAGAGGGGAGAGGTTGGATGTCTTCCGGTCTTCTCTTCTCTCTCCACCTCTGAACTTGAGGTTGGATACTCAGAAAAATTCTCATTTATATTTTGGGTGATCCAATCATCTTCTGAACAAGAAGTACCCCTGAAAGGATCTATTTGTGGTTCTACCACCCCAAGCTTGTCGGCTTTTGTGGGGCCCAGGATGCCTTCATGCTCAGCAGTCATGTTATAGTGGACTTTCCATCCTGCTCCATCGATACCCCCAAGCCTTTTAAGGGGATGGTGGCAAGTGTCAGCTCATGCTGCTCCAACTCATTGTCATCAGTATATTCACTGCTCCAATTTGAGCATTTATCGTCGTCGTCGTCATATAAAAAATTGTTCCAAACCATGATGGGTGTAATGCTCAAAGCTAAGTGACAAGTCTCAATGTGAAAGCTATCACTCTAGTCTGGATCAATGTTTGACTCAAGTTCCTCAATCCAACCTTCTGGCCGTGAGGTCGTTTGGCTATTAAAATGAGGGCAAGTGTCTTCATAATCATCATCATAATACCACTTATGCACGTGGCTTGTATCCTCCATTGGTTCATCAGCTGAGTCATCTAGATAGAATGAAGGGCTTTCCCAGGTGGGTTGGTCTTCATAGAAAAATCCTGATGGATCCAGTTGATGGTCTGAATCAAATGGTGAAGCATACTCCGCTTCAGACCCAATGAAATGTTCTTCATGACTACAGTCTTCATTGTGAGGTGATGGCGCTTGTACCTTTTTCACGAAGCTGTTGGACTTGGGCATCAATGCCTTCAAAACCCATTAACTCCATCTTGCATTCTTGTTGTAGACTCGCTGCCTCAAACTGGTGTGTCTGGATAAATCCTTGCTTAATGGTTTGAAGTAGACTTCTATTGCAGTCTGCAATTTTAGCGACTACTTGGAGTTGGTGATCTAGCTTCACTAGTAGCTGTTGGAGTGGATCGACATTTTCTTGGAGATGAGGAGCTAAGGGTGTTAGTGCGTGAACACTTTCTCCAACCAACTCCACTACCATAATCAGTTCTTGATCCCATGATAGCATGGAAGTGGAGCACTGATTGGCAGTCTCCGTTGTTGGAACGTCTACATATGATGACAGTGGAGTTGAATATAGCTTGACGAGTTGTAAGGCACGAACTTCAATTATTTGCCAGCAGTCGGAACTACAGAAAAATTTAGGAGGACAGGTGGATAAGATGATTTGTCTTACAGAAGCAAGATCCATGGATGAAAAAGTATAAGAAAAAGGAAAGCTATTCAGTATATATGGACAAGTATGTTTAATACAAAAGAAAAACCATGCACATATATAGGCTTAAAATGACAGAACAAAGTCTTTTAGGCGTGTAAACATGGAAAGCCACCTCCCCGACAATGGCGTGAAAAAGTTGATCGGCCTAAATCACGCATCTAGAAGGGAGGCAGATTCAGAAGGAATCGAACTTTTAGATTTATAACCTGAAACCTTCAAGGACCCCCACAACTTTATTACAGGGTTGAAGTAGATATATGGGGTCGAACATAGGGACGTGGTGACATTTAGGATGCTTGAGATTTCACCCTTGAGTCAAATAAGCCAAGACGATAGTCGAGGAAAGTAAGGGGCTAGAACTAGTCTAGTAGGTTGTCATGAAAGGAAATAAAACTAAACAAAGAAAACAAAATAGAGTCCGCAAGATTCTACTAAATTAGAGAGAAAGAAGTTCTCGGCTATGTAACCTCAAGTTGGACAGTCTATGCACCCGTTCCTGGGTGTAGACAACCCTCAAACACCTTAGCAAGCAGTCTACATTCAAATCATAATACGTACTATGGTATCTGTTTCTGTGGAGTCCTCCCACGCGCTCTCGCGTAGCGTGACTAAAACCCATCAATGATATGAAACCTCTCTCGAGTATGACAAACCAATATCCTAGAATATTCTAGATGCCCTCTCAGGTCTAGAATATTCTAGGATGTTAGGGGTACTTAGTATCCTACATCTCTTATCCCTAAAGTTGGGATAGTAAACCTGCTCATTATCCACACCATCTATCCTAGAGCTAACAAGACTGAAATTCTCTAGTTTAGGTTGTATCTCATATATGACATTCTCTGTTACATTTTGATGATGTCAAAAGAGGGAGAAATAATTTAAAAACAAAACTTAATTCCTCGAGTTTTTATGATTTTGATTGAGTTTTTGAGTTGAGAGACACATTGCCATAAATAAATTGTTGCACTTTCCTTTGAGAGATGGATGATATATTCCATGCCTCTCTAGTATAAATGTGCACACATTATTATGACACTCAAGGCTAAGCTCACCATAGTGTTAAATTTCATTTTAAGTTTTGGATTTTAGAAATGTCTTCCATCTTCAAAATGGGGGAGATTGTTGGCTAAATTGGAAATTAGCACCTATCTTTTGATGATGACAAACATTTCTAATTTGTGGATCTAACATGCTATCTAAGTGTTTCAGGTACGAAGTACATCTTGAGAAAGATTAATTAACATTGGAGCTTAAATTTCCTAAATTATTGTTTAAACATGCTCATTTGTAATACTAATGTATAAAAATTTAGAACTCATGCAAAATCATGCTATGGACTAACCCCACCTATTCCAAACCTATTGGTACGTCTTAACTAAGTCTCTTGGATAGGCATGTCACCTTACAAAAATTATTAGATAGGTTTACTAAAATTTTGCAAACCAATTTACAGGGACTTTTTTAGTTGAGATAATTGACAACTGGGAAACATTCGATAGAGAAATTTTTCGACCAACAATCACCTCAGTCAAAGATTCAGTACACCAAAAGAATGGTTTCAATATACTTACTTTGAGTCTCTCCGTTCGAGTAGTTTGTGGACCGAGTCACATACGATAGAAAATATTGTTGACCGGGAGTAGATTGTTAAACCAGATGACTAAAGAAATCTAAATTACAGCTAATCGTAAAAGATAACTTGTACACTCAAACCAAACTCGGTCGAAGAAATTGTCGACCGAGAGACTTTCGATTGATTTCTTTTTATCAAACTTGGTTCTGGAATGAATGTTTAGAAAGGACTAAATTATCCGTTGCACCTAACTTATCCCAACGATAACGGCTATCTCTCATTCAAGAACCCTCTAGACACTTCCCTAAGGTACCCTAGCCACTTGCAACCCATTGCTATAAATACAAGTGGCCTTAGGACTCCAAGGACACACAAGCTACACATGAACAATCCTTCTAGAATGCAAAACAGTTGAATTATACTTGTCATCCTCTTCCTTGAGCTCTAAGTTCATGTCCTATAGCTACAAGCCCTTAGTTTCCACCTAGAAACATCCATCCCAAGTGGTTAGGAGGTTCAAATGCTCGATATAGGATCAAAATGTTGTACTACGTTGATTTATTCTTCTATCTTCTAATCTACTTCTCCAAGTTAACACAATTGTGCTCCTTGACTACTCCAAGTGTGGGAAGCTATCGGAGGGAGCTTACTCAGATCTACTATAAGGTGTGAAGGCTACTCCAAGGTGATTGATGCCACTTCATGGAGGTGAAGGCTGCATCAAGGTGGTGGAGGTGGATCATCATCCTCTCCTTTGGGTTCTCTTCCATATGCCGGTAAAGAAGAGGTGTAGGTGAAGTGATTGTATTTCATTATAATTCCTTGAGAGGTAATTAAAGCGATCACTTGCAAATCCAAATTGGAGACAATTGGGTAGTGGACTGACATCCTTCGATTCTAAGGGTGGAACCACACAAAATTGTGAGTCTCCTCACTGTGTCCATCTCTCTGTTGCAATTAAAGTTTTAAATTAATTTTAAAATTATCAAAAGCTCTATTCTCCCCCCTCTATATCTTTCAATGTTAGCTTCGTACAATGTCGGGTAAGTTTACTAACTCTGGTTGTAATTTTAACTTAAGAATTACATTTCATTATTGATTTTGGATTTTTTTTTGCATTCTTTTCACTCAGAAATAACCATTGGGTATTATTGGTTATTGTCCCCCCCATGCTAATTGTGTATTATCTAGATCCTAAGGGTGAGAAAGTAGATAATGGGGGACATGAATTGAAAAAGGAATTATTCATGTTAGTGAATTTTATATTTATATCCATTAAAATGTATATTACGTGACTATTTATTAATGCAATTCAATGTGTTATATTAATGTAAAGGTCTATAAAAGAATTTAAAAAATTTGGAGGAAAGGTGGACAAGAAAAAGAAAGCGATAGTTTGGTAGAATGTTGAGGTAGTTTTCTGACTCCAATGCATATTTATTCCAACTATGCTTACTTTTATTTATTAACATTTTATATGTTGAAATTTATAGCGTTTCATACAAGACAAAAATTAGGGATGCAAATACTATGGGATGCAGTATATAGATATGATTGTTAGATATGGGGCACTAGACATCGATGAGATACAAAATGTAATACATATATATAGTCTTGATCATCATAAGTATATAGTTTCATTAGATAATATTAAAATATCAAACTTATTAATTATATATGTCATTCTCTTTGCAAGTGTTTAAAACGAAAGACTTCAATACACTAGAAAATCTAGAAAACATACAAGTTCCCTATACATCAGAAACAACTAGATGAGATACGAGAAGCATGGGTACATGCCTTAAAAAAGATGTCAAATTTAGTTTTGATTGGGATTGAAGAATGACTTTTGAAAAAAGTTTGATGTCATTATTTATATATATGTGGTGCTTATGACTTCTTGCAACTTATATTTTGATGCAAGTGAATTATTGGTGCATATGTGAATGATGATTTAATACATGTGTGTGAATGTGAAGATGAATGAATGAATTGTGTTTCTACATGTCATGAGAATGGAATTGGTGTATATGTAAATGAAGTATCATGTATGTGAATGAATGTGAAGATGGATATAATTATTTTTGCACATGTGATGAAATGAAATTAGAGAATGAATAGAATTATGTGCATATTATATTTTTTATTGCAAGTTTGGTGGCCTACTGTTAAGTTAAACTCATAGGATGTTGTTAACCTATAGTTTAAAACTACAATTATGAACTACACGTTCTACATCTTGTTGGCCTGCATCACAATAGGTCTGCATGCCTGCTATTTAAAAAATTAGTCGTCAGTTGTTAAATAAAACCAACACTATTGGTCTGATTCATCAATTTTAGTAATATAACTAACATTAAAGGACAAAATTAAAATGGTCATGCTAGACAACATAGCCGTATTGGGTAGCATGTCATAGTCATCGGTTTACTTGATTTAACCTTCATTGAACATCTTAATCATTAGTTTTATGATTTGAAATTGACGACCTAAATGCTAAATAGGTGCCTGTTGTTTCAAAACAGACGATGCAGTGTCCTTTACCTCTTATAAATGTGACCTGATATGGATTCTGAGACATCAATTTTTTGTAATAATCATCAACTCAGATTCCTATCTATGTCAATTTCTTTAATCATCACAATCGAGGCTGGATATACGTTGTCAGTCTTGACGTCCCCAAATAACAGACGTCTTAGACCTATGACTGTAGTGTCACCCACTTATGTGTCGGTCTGTAACCAACATTATAGGGTTGTTTTAATTGACACTAGAGATAGTTTTTGTACTAGTGTATAAAATATAGGCATTAAGGAATGGAAGGTAAATAATGTTTTTAATAATTATTTTTTCCTATTATGTGTTTACAAATGATGAACTTTTATCCTTTTAAAATATATGTTACACACTTTCCGTAGTATTAAAAAATAGATAAGTATCTTGCTATGCAAGATGAATAGTTCTATATATAAACCCCTCTCCATGGCTTTCACACACATATAAAACACTTGACCAATAGGACATGACTCATAACCTTCTCCCTTATCCTCCTATTCTACTTCCTAGAAAAGCCAACAAATCTCATAAAACAATTCATACGATGATCCCTTCTCAACCACTGGCATTTGAAACTTGGATCTAAGATTTTGAAAAATTGACTCATAGAGGTATATTTTATCCCTATTACTCATATTGAGTAATTACCTATATTTTATCCCTTTTGGATTTTTGAGACATATACCTTACACTATCTCTATCTCTTCTCAGAATTTGATTCATGAGTCATTCTTGTGATCTAATCAACTTGATAGATATTCATTTGGGACTGTGATGTATATCTTGATCATCTTTTACATGTGGAAATCCTATTTTGAGAAATTGACTTAAATGGAAAGTTATTTTCTGTTGTGATAGCCTCTTGTGGTCTTATATTGTATGTTTACTATAGACATGATTAGTATTTGCTTATTCAGTCCTATGACCCATATGATAACTGTTGGATGTTCTCATCCTATTATTTCATATTGACTATATTATATCTTGCCTTCGCTATTTGCATTAGTGATTGACTAGTCATAACTAGAAGTAGTGACACCATATAGACATTGGGTTTTATTCCCCTGCCACTTATAATATTTATAGGCACTAGGTTTTATTCCCTTGCCAGACACTAAATTTTATTCCCCAACCACATATGATATCGGGCACTCAGTCTTATTCTCCTGCCATGAACTAGATTTTATTTCCCTACAAAATAATATATTTGTTTTTGGTACTGAGGTTTTAGTCCTCATGTTCTTTGCTAGGAGTACATTTGGGTTCCTACCCTAATTTTTAGTAAATACTAGTCTTCTTATTCACCATATGACTATTTTTTAATTGTGATATTATTATTATGACATTGTTTTAAGGCAATAAATCTCTTATTCTTGATTATCATTTTATTGAAATTCATATTTTCTTTTAATATCCACTTGGATAGTAATTTTCCATTTCTATGGGAGTCTTGTTGTATCTAATGTCCTTTTTCCTTATATTGCTCAATCCCCTATTGATATGCTCATACTGGATTTTATGCTAACTACTTCCATTTTATCATCTCTTTTAGAGTATGCTTCCAACCCCAGTTGTAGGGCGTGGAGGACATTACATGCAGATGTAGACCTGGCTTAAGGAGTTGACTCTTAATGGTATATATACTTGAGATAGTTTAGATATCCCTCAACTTAGATCCTGATGTTGGTGCTTTCATGTAAGTCCCTTTATTGGAGAATATTATGTAACTTTGATAAATTGAATATAGTCAAGGAATATTATGCCGCTATTATACTTTGGCCTTTTTGTATAATATCATTTGATAACTGAAAATTTTACATATATTCCAACATAACCTTTTAGTGTGTTTGAAATAGATGGATTCATTCTCAAATTAATGAGGGAGTGGATCCCCTCTTGAGTTCCACTCCTTATAGTGTCATTTTAGTATAGTTCTCAGTGGGTACGTGATGGAGCCCTTGTTTGGGTCTCCATATTGTGTCTCTTTTTCTCTTATTCACATATAGACATTTCATTATGTGTGTTTTCCCCAATAATTGGCATTATAATAAAATGTACTTATATCTGTATTTTGCATTGATTTTTATAGGTACCTTGGAGATTGATTGATGGAAGGATGAGAGAGAAAATATTACAAGGACTATAACAAACATGGAGGAGCCCAATGAGTCCTCAAAGTTAACTACAAACTAAAAAAAAGTGTCCAAGGATAAAAAAAGACAAAAAGCATATATTAAAGATCAAGTTCAATAATTTAAATGCAGTAGGTTCTGCCAGAATGGTCTTTCTCCCTTAGAATGATCGTGTCTAAGCATGAAACACAACGACCAGTGTCCAAGTCAACTCTAATTTTGAGTATCCCACACAACCATTCCACTAAAGTGGTCATTCCAAAATTTTCCCAGAATGACCGTTCAAGTGACAAAAAGGTTGTGTTAAGTTTCCCAGGACACCTTACCTCCATCAACTATCCCTATCCATACAACCCTCAATGATGGTGGTGGAGGAACATTTTTCATTATGCTTCTAACCCCTTCACACTAAGTACATTAGGATAATCACTCATAGAAATATAGAATATTGTAGTCTTGATTGAATTAAGTCTATACCCTAGTCAATTGAACATTATATGGTTGGATAGTAGTGACAGGGAGTAGCTCCCCTATATACACCTTATGCCACAAATGGTCAAGTAGTAGTATAGAATAATTCAACATCACCCCACTTTGTTGTTTGGTTTGATAACATGATTTATTTGAATGTGTTGTATAATACAATACCTAACTAGTTTGAGAATCACATTTACCCCTTAACAAACCACTACCCTTAATTGTTTGTTGAAACCCTAATTGTTCACTCTCTAGTTAGTAAAAGTCCAGTTGGTTTCATTTCTTGCGTCTTTAGTCTAAATTTCCTACTAGATGATCCATTATTTTTGTTAGATTCATTTAGCCCTAATTGTGAAATTTTAGGTTTTTCTAGTCAATTGCTAGTGTAGCCTTTGCTTGCCTTTTTATTGTAATTGGTAGACTAGCATAGTTAGTTTTTCTCTCTATTGCCCCTCTTAGATAGTTGTTTCCATTAGCTGCTAATTAGGATTTACCTACCTAGTATAGTGTTAATTGATATCATTTTATTTCTTACTTTAGTGTAATTTATATTCTTGCTTAGTTAGTTTTCCTTAATTGTGCATAGTTAGTTTGGCTTTAATTAGTACCTTTTTTATTGCATTATCATCTTAGTTTGACTCAAACTAAGAAATCAAACCAATGAATCCCTACATTCATCATTAGGAACCTAGGAAAATTGACCTAGATCTAGTTCCCCCATCTATTACTGTTTATCGACCCAACTTACTCCATTCTCGATACTACATCTCGAGTTGCATGCGTATAGATCTATAATAAAGTATGTCAATAAATTAGGAATTACAAATATTAGTTATCTTGGTGTGTGTCAGAGGTTCATCAATATTTCTACCATCCTTTCTAGGGAGGGTGGAGCTCGAGATAGCTAGTTTATTTGAAATTTTAATTTTCATATTTCTTTCATTGTTGCTATTATTTATTCATTATGTTGTTCTTGCATTTGAGATTACTAGCTACTCTTGTTCATGAAACATCTAGGTTCTAGGATTTACACTATTTTATTGGTCCTTCTCTTCATATTATTTTTACTTAATGTTAGATTTTTCACCTATATGGATATGATTTCCCTTCATTCCCATGTATATCCAATATCATGTATTTTGATCGATGTTTAGGGGTAATTATCTGGTAAGGTTTTCTCATGCCTCTATCCTTTTCCAATATTTTATATTCCTAGGTTACTTCAATTCAGAATGGGTTATTAGAGTTTCTATGGTTTTTTACTATACAAAACATGTTTCACAAACATACATACATGCATATATATAAATATATATATAAATATATATATATATATACACATACATATATATACACACATATATATATATACACACACACATATATATATATATATATATATATATATATATATTCAAATCCCAATTTTTATTTTTGTATGTATTCATTGGCAGAGGATGCCTTAGTCCTAATCTTTCTTTCAAACCCTAACTTAAATGAAGAGGGAAAAAATTCTATGGTTTGTGATTATAGAGACAAAAATCCTAATCTTTCCCCCTAACTTAAACGAGGAGGGAAGAAAATTCTAGGGTTTATGATAATAGAGACAAAATAAATACAAATCTTAGATGAGAAGACCTAGAGGTATGTTATTTGAGTAAACCCTTAGGCTTTAGCCAGATAGGAATAACAATGGTTCGGGAGTCCTGGTCTACCATCTTATGGTGTAGAGGAAAATATTACTAACCCTTAGGTCGAGAATTGTTTCAGAAACCATTGCCTTTCGGTAAATACCCTAATAATTCTCTATGGTTGTAAAGAGTGGGATATGAGAGGGGATCCACTCTTCACTATATTGAGTGATATAAGCATCCTACATTAATATAGAGGAAAGCAGGAATTTTATTCTTTTTATGGAATAAGGTAATATATTAACTCCAAGAAAATAAGTAAAAAAGCATCAGCTCCTAAAAGCAAAGATCCACAAGCCAAACCCAACCTTGTACATGTGGAGTTAGACTATAAAATCCCAACAACACTTAATAGTGGGGCTATGTTAACAACTATAGGAAATTTGGCTCTAACAATACCAAAAAACTCCTTTTGTAAACTATCAAAAAGGTGCAAGTAATCATTGTCAAGGTGCCAATGGATTCTATTTATCCTCTCTTTTCATAACTTGTAGCATAACCCCATAAGTCAGATGCCACCAAACCTAGTTGGTGACCTCTCCATAATCCAAGGAATGGCCTCCAATAGCTGACCTGGAGGGGAATGACCCCACCCATTCTTCAATAATAGGTATTTCCACTTGTAACTGGAATCCTTACACTCAAAGAACAAGTGAGTGTGGGACTCTCCTCCTATATGCACAAAAGGGCATAGTACATCAGTATCTAGGCCCAATCATGCCATTCGGTCTCTGGTAGGTCATTTACTCAATATCACTCTTTTACGTTAGGGTACTCCATTTGGGAGTGAAAATCCTCCCCCAAAGGAGTGAGTACCAAGGAACTAGGGCCCCGACTGTAGGCATCCAAGGGTTTATATGAGGATCCACAATGGTCAAGTTCCATTAATACCATGGTTATATAAATGTCTCACCTCATCCCAGCCCGTGTTCATAAGTTTCCCCACACAGGAATCATGTGTAGTGGTGGTATTGGACCCCTAATCAACATACAATATCTCACTCTCATCCAATAAGTCCAAATGCCATGGGGCTAGCAAAGGAACTGATCAGTCCTCTTCAGGTTGGATTGCCTCTGAAGCTTTGTCATATTAAATATCCCTAGACTACCATGGTGTGGTGGCTTGGCAATAGTATCCCACACAATGTCATGACCTTTTTTGTCCCATGGGAAGGAGGCCGTCAACCGTCTAATAATCATGATAATCGAGATGGGTAAGGTGCAGAGATTACACCAGAACCATTCATACTCTAAATAACAGATCTGATCAACACCAGCTGTCCTACAAAAGAAATATGAAGCCTAGACCAGTTGTCTACTACCCCCTGATCTTGTCAAGGCACATGTTGTGGTCTCTAGATAATCCTCTCCCACCAAACCAAGGAAAAACAAGGTACCTGGTGGGAAAGCATGCTCTCCTGATTCCCATCTCCCTTCTGACCCTTCCCCTTCTCATATCATAGGATTAAGAGAGGAAAATCCTAGATTTAACATCACTCGTGTAAAGATCTGCGATCTTCTCAAATATTATCTTGGACTTCTTAAACTCCACAAGACCCTTAGCATGACCGATTGAGAACAGAAGGACCTTGTCAGCAAAGATGATATGGGAGATCACCTTGGTGCCTTTAAACTTTAAGGGTTTGATCTTTTTGTGATCCTCGGCCTCTTTGATCAGCAAAGTGAGGCTCTCATCTCTAAAGTAAATAGGAAGAGGGAGAGGGAATCTCCCTAGCATAGTAAATTCTTAGATGTGAACATACCCACAGGGCCCCCATTTAAAAGGATGGAGAAGGAGGTGGTTTGAACACACTATTGCACCAAAGCGATCCATCTCTCACAGAATCCCATGGATCTCATGATCCTCCACAGTGTGTTGCAATTGACAAAATCATATTCTTCTATAATGTCAAGCTTCATACGTGCTTTTTTGGCATTATTCTTAACTCTGAAATCTATAAGGAAATCTAAGGCCAAGAGAGCACAGTCACAGATGCTCCTCCCTTCGATGAATGCATTTTGATTCTGTGATATGATATCAGGAAGGCATGACTTCAGTTGGTTAGATAAGATCTTAGAAATGATCTTATATAACATCATACAATAGGCAATCAACCTGAAATCCATCATATTGTTAGGGAATATATTTTTGGGAATGAGTTTTATGAAGGTGTGATTGACTTCCCTCACCATTCTCCCCCTACATAAACCATCTCACTGCTCTACATATGTCATCCTTGACTACCGCCAAACTCACCTCCTCACCGGTTACATGTTTACACAGGTTGGATTCATAGCATCATTGACTCTCCAATCTGGGAGAGATGCATTACAAGCCTTCATAGTTGGTTGGTTATACAAATTATAGAAGTTATGTACTAAAAAAATTATTAAAGATCATAAAGCTTTATAAGTGGCAGTAACAAAATGATTACAAAGTTACATCTTGTTTCATGTCCAAATGTTCCTCATCATAAAGGGTAATATGACAAACAAATGGGTACGAATACTAGTACATAAGCCCAACTGCATAGGGAAACCCAATCATTCCAAGTCATCCTCATGTCGACATCTTGAAGGCGATCTTCCTACATAATTGTCGTCAACCTCTCCTACATATGGGTGGTTTTGGGAATGACGCCCAATAAAAGGAAGACAAAAGGTATGCGTTAGAACACTTCTGAATATATGCATAATAGATAACATTTAGGCATTTTAGTACAAAAAGACTATAAAAGGGGGGTTCTCAATCAAGAGAGGGATATAAAAAGTAGGTGGGTTCAAGAAGAAAGAAATAAGATAATGATGTATATAGAGAATAATATAACATCATAAAGTGTCTTTCCATGGACCACTTCATAGCATAAACAAATGCATGTATATAATGTAAACTAAAATAACTAAATCACGACCAAGACACCAAGGATCATTGTCCTAGAAAAAGGGATGGAAGAATGGCACTCCTAGGTGAAAAGCACACCCCTATATTTATTAAGGTTGGATGAGAGGACTCTGTATGGAAAAGCATGTCCTTTTATAAAAATAATGGTTATGCATAAGAATCTACATTAGTTAAATTAGTCTAATATGACAAGAAATAATAGAAGGCAATACTTATGTCCATCAATTACATTGAAAAGATTAAATAACATGATATGAGGGGTTACGAACCAAACATAACGTGAATATATAAAGTATCAAAGAATTAAGAGAAATTTCCACTAGAAGGACATGAAATGTTAATTAAGGAGTAAGGATATCAAGAGGTTCCTCATTATGGGAATATGTATATCAAAGTAAAAAAAATGCCTAAAATGTCAAATAGAGAGTGCACACACCAGGTCTTTCAGATAAATGGTTAGCTCAATAAAGTATACTTGGTCCCCAAGGTTGAGTATTCATCCTAAGGACATATTAGGCATGGTAGTCAAACCAAAGTGAACATGTGCAAATATTCCTATAATATATTTCGATGTGGTTCTTATCCTACTCATGATCACCTAATGACATATTATGGGTTTTAAGTGATATGATCCATTGGATATCTATTTTAGTTCTAAGATTCATTTAGTCACATAAACGTAAGTATTTACAAGTTACATATATGTACAGGTGATAATATTATTCTCTCTCTATAACTATAGGATTCAATGTCATTCATGACATCCTTTTTAACAGATTAGTGTGTATACCCATTGTATTATCCAATTATAATCAAATATGTATACATGTATTGCTATTTAGGATTATAGATGACCAAATATGGTGTTATCTATATTCACATCATGAGATCACATATAACTTCTATCAATGAATTTATATATATTATGAATATGATTAAAGTCTAGGTTTTAATGATCCAACAAACAATTTTACTATTATCAATAGGTCTAGAGTTCAAGAAATTCTAAATATTATCTAAAATTTCATTAACATACATGTATATATTATTGTGGATGTGATGAGACCTATGTTCTTCATCTATTTGGGTATGTTTCAAGTTCTTGAACATCCATACTAGATTCAAGTCTAATCTAATGTATTGAGGTTATAAGTTATATATAGTCCTAGGACATGCATGTAATTAGCATCATAAAGGCATGGAACTAATCAGGAAATTGGTGGCAAACAAAGAGATAAGTGAAGGGGGACTAAATTAAGGAGAAAGAATAGAATATAGTGTTAACATGTGTACATATATGAAGAGCAGGATTCTTACCAGAATTATTTTCTTGATGGTCATTTTTCAAGAGTGGATTTCAAACTGGACAATCTTCAAACTATGACATCTTAGCAAAGACCTCACACCTTTACAGAACCCGTTAGTAGATGTATAGTACCTAAAGGTGAATTCTAATCATTGTGTTACTTCCTTAGTGATCACATTGAAATACACATGAAGAAGGACTATGATGAGGGGATAAGGTAAGTATCTACTAGAACAAGAAATCTCATTGTATAAGTGTTTTGATTAGCATGGAAGAAATACCACATCTAGATTAGTGGTTCCAAGGATGGAACAATCTCATGGTTATGGAAATTACCCTCACATATCCTAGAGTGGTAGCATACATGGAAGAATACAAGGGAAAGGTGAAGATGGTTGTGGCAACTGATAGGTGTCAAAGCTGCTAAGTTGTAGGCTTGTAGGGTGCCATGATGGTGAGAAGGTTATGAAGTCTTTATATGGGGTTCACAGAGGGATGGAGATGCCATGTTTGATTCCATCATAAAGCCATCAACCTGATCACAATGATGACTAGATCTATTGAGGCTGGGTTTGCAAACATTAGTTATGCATAGTCGACACCATTTCTGATGTTTATGAAGACTTTGGTGTTATGTATAGGTTTTCACTAGGATATTTAGGTGTGGGAAGAGGTGCAAATATTGAATTGAACAACTAGGGTGGGTGTGAGATTGAAGAAGAGGGAAACACACTCACCATGGATGACCATGGATGGAGGCAGTGTCTACACCTTTTAGAGGTATGGAATTTCAGATATGTAGTATAGGTTCCTTCAAACTGAAGAACATTTTGGAGAAGTAAGGTGGATGCACTATATGTTATGAATATAAAGAGAAACATTGTGATTTCTCTTGGTATCACCGCCATTGAATGCAGAAGGCATCAACTAATTTCTTGTTGTGTAGGCTGCTTAGCATGGAGGATATAATGCCGGCTAGGATTTATATTAGCGAGATGAGGGAGTAAGAAGGAGAAAGGAAGAGAAGGGGAAACTGTTGGTGAGAGGGTGGCCAGAGTCAGCTCTACGACAACCACATCTGGTGCAAGTAATGCACGAGTGAAGGGTTGGGGCTAGGGTTGATGTCGTTATAGAGAAACAAATGTTAACTTATGTAAATTGAATGTAATCTTAAATGTAATATATTTTATGAATTCAATTAAATAAATGAGGGGATAAATGATTTCCTATTAACCCAAAAGTTTATGTGTATGCTAATTAAAGTATAAAAACCCAATTTTCAAGTTAATTTTTCCTTTCAAAAGCATTTGGTATTTTGTTTCTTACTTGTAGGCTAAGCATTCAATATTTGCATTTAATATCTTTCTTAATTTATTTAATACATTATTACATATTTATCCAATATGTTTTATCAATTAGACTTATAATGCTATTGGATTGACAATCTAGGGTGAACTCCAGTAATTAGTGAATTCATATAATGAACCTTGAATTGAAGATGTAACTAATTAAATTATCTATAACCTTGTATAAGAGGTTATTTTCTAAGACATTCTCTTTTATTGGATCCAAATACTCCAAATTAATATAGTTCAACCAAAATTATTAGATATTCATATAATAAATGTGAACCTAAGAAAAGGAAAAAAATATATACCCAAATTCCACTATGTTACAACACTCCACCCTTAAAAAGGATTTCGTCCCCAAAATCCACCCAGTGATAACATAGAGCATCATTATGACTCATATCAACTAGTTGGGCTCCCTCAACCTAGAATATTACCTAACTTTACTGAGTACAACATTTTTATCTATCATTTAGGTTATATAATTTATGTCCAAGAAACTCATTTTGCATGTTTATTCATCCTAATTAGTTAATATTTATATATGTGTGATATTATTTATGGAAAGTTTTCCAAGAGTCACCTAGTTCATTCATTATGAAGTTCAGACAAAATGATAGTTGAATTACTCTCCCGATCCACTAAGGTACAAGACTCCACCCCTTGAAAGGGTTAACCTATCATCTAACTAAACACATAAACAAGTAGAATGGGGTAGATCAACTGAATCATATATATCCATAATTCTAACTCACTTCTTTGCTCTTAAGTCTAGGGTTTTAGAGTTGGAATAAACAAATAAGGGTGTCATACCGAGGCTTCCTCACTAATTCAAACTTAATGTAGTGATGATTTGGTTCATGAAGCCATCAAAAAAATCTAGAGAACTTTATCTTTCTGTACATATATGGTTTAATAATGAAAATATTGTTGATGATGAAAATTTGTGACGTGAAGCTAAAAAACTGGTAGCAAAATCAATATAAGGACCAAGTCAATCACTTTTCACTAGAATCCATACTACCAAAAGAGTCTAAACCTCCAAGGGTCTATAAAGGTATAACCAAAAATCTCTAGCTCATGTCAAGGTGACTTGGATATATATTACATGATCATGTTATCATCTTCTACTAGATTAGTCTTGGTTAATTCACATGTTGTTTACCACTTCCCCTTAAACATACTAGATCCTATCAAATAATATATAACATCATCATAGGACATCAAGAACTCCCCAAGTCACACAATTATCCTGATAAGAGAATAGAGTTTGTCAGACCAAGAGAATTTTATGAACCTTCTAGCATTGGTATCATTAGGGAGTCAAACATCCATACACCCCAAAGGAAATATCAAGGTATCCTATATAATTTTGAAGGTGATATATAAGAACTCCTAAGGATATTCACCAAGTATCACAACTTTACTCAGCAAACTCTAGTGTACGTAGAAACTTGATCTCATGTAAGGTAGCTTATTGTCCCCTAATTAGAAAGATTTTGAAGAAATATATATTAAAGAAAACCATGTTGAAGGAAATACCTACCTACATATAGTAGAGGTAAGTATAACTCTAAACCTTAAGTCTGAGGTTCCATGTTTGTTATCCATGCATGCTCAGTTCTCAAAGTGGATGCAATCAAGACATACATCAAAGACTGCAAGGAAAATTGTTTAAGACATGAACTAGGGTTTAAGCCATTGTACGATATTCATGGTTGCCAACATGCTATAATGGATAGACTAAAAACCTAACAAAAGTGGTATATCGGAACTAATCACATAGAAGAGTCAATCCTTATGTAGGGAAATTTTCCTTCACCATAGAGAGGGAAGGTGGTGGTTTGGTGATACGGTCCAAATCAGACGTCTAAAAAGAAGTGGATTCAGAAGGATTGAACTTTAACTTTATAACCAAAAACATTCAAAGACCCCCACAACTGAATACAAGGTCAAAGTAGATAATAGGGTTTGATCCACATGGACAAGGGTGGCAGTGTTAAGAATATACAACCTTGTCTTAGTTACACCAACCAAAAAGTGAGGTCAAGTTTTATATTCCTCATGGAACAATGATACTTCATCAAACAAGTGCAGTGAAACAATTAAAGCAAGAAATGATGTAAACAAAAGAACATGTAAATCAAAGAGTAAGATATCAAGTATGGATGGATAAATTAGAATGGGTTTCACCATCTAAGGTCTCTCACCAACATGCAACCCACACACCTATTGTTACCCTTAGCAAGATTACAAGAAATCATCATAGATGTCTTTTTCATCCTCTCTTGAGCTTAGGATATATATAGACTATAAGGTTGCATCTCTCTCGAGATGGAAAACAAGAAATTACAATATAAACATATGATTAATACTCTTAATAATTCCAACATTCTCATGAATTCATGTAAATCCATAACATTTAGATATGATTAATATTACTCTCTCGAGGTACTAACAATAAAACATGACAAGGTTATAGATAATCACACAAATGAAACATTACGACCAAGAGTATGGAGATAAACATATCTAAGAGCATATATTCAATGGACATAAGTATATACATGTTGGGAGAGCCTTAGCGACTACCCCCAACCCAAGCTATGTGTTCAACTACTCATAATGGTGAGCAAAATTACAAATTTACAGGTGTTGTACCACATGAGGAGGATGGTAGAAGGAATGGAAGGGATGATGGAATATAGATTGAGGGAAGGAAAAAGGGTGATGCACCAAATAGGACCACTAACAATTGAGGTCGATGGGGTTATTCTTCTTGTAGCAGCTTCCACGATGGTGAGCAAGGTCTACTTGTCTTCCTCCTTTGGTAAATGGAGAGTTCTGAGAAGAGCATGGAGGAAGGTAGAGAACACCATCATACCTACATCCTTGTCTTTCACAAACCGATGTAAATATTTGGTTGATTGTGGGCAATATCTTCGACAATGCTTCCACGTCTGGAAAGGGTGGCAACCCTATTCTGAGTGTCATGGGGGGTATTTATAACTTTCTTTGGTTGCACTTAGCTTGCGGTACAGATTTGGAAACCTTCCTTGGGGTACGTGCCTAACGACTTCTGAATGACCATTTGGTATGATCATCCAATCTCGAGTGTTTTGCTAAACCATATGTTTTGTAGGAAAATGATGTTCCCTAGTGTTGGGTTCTAGTGGACCACAAGTTCATAGCTCGTCTGACCATCAGATGCTCGGGCTCATTAGACCATCATATCTTGAGAATTGATTGGCAGTGACTAGTCACCTGTGGGAGATCTTATGGACCACAAATTCATAAGATTTGATGGTTATACTATACATATGGATGGGTTTGCGCCATTGATTCTTGACAAATGATGGTCACTATGTGGTTTTTTGACAAACCATCGATTGTAGGAATCAGATGGTTACTCTGACTGCTCAATCGGTAGGATTTGTACCCATCGATTTACAAAATGATGGTTAGACTGGTGTGGATCCTCTGTTGTAGCTTCCATTATTTCATAAACTGATTGACATCCTACTTCAATGGTGAGACCCATTGCTTAACAATTCCCTGCATGGGAACCAGTAGTTATCTTGGAATTGGGGCATAAGTGGCATTTATGTGCAAATTAGTGGAAATTTATGGTAACCTTCGATAAAGAGAGGAGACTTAAAGGTAACTTTGGCCATAAAATATCCACAAAATTGGATGATATAACCCCCCAAACTTAGGATCTAGCATGTTATTAGGCTAAAAAATAGAATTAAGGCATCAAACAACTTCAAAGGGCTAAATTAAATTAGTGTTTTTAGAGTGTGAAAAATGTCTTTATGTCAACCTTACTCCAAAACGCATGTATTATGGATAAGTGCTATTAATCATTGGACTCTTTCTCTCATATCAAGAGTTGCATTACTCTGATTGTTTGTTACAACCTTCTTCTGAGGAAGGATATCTCTATCATGATGCATCGATAACCCTTTTCCTGGTCGTACTTGTGCAAGGTTCTAGTTAGTGGTATATTTCACACCCAACTTTTATTTTAGGGAGGTCGTAGCTACTATCCTGGGGTAGGCCAAGGATGCTCGTGTTTCCTCTCTTTTTAGGTCATGCTCAACCATGACTACTATCGCAAGATAGTTTTACTCAATAGATGTAGTTTTAGGTGGTTATTTGAGACAATCATCAAAAGGCAAGTGTGTAAATGTTTGGCTTCTAGACTCCATTATTGGGAATGGCATAACTACATTCTTGTCTGCAGTAATACACCAAGCCAAGAAGAGTCTTTTAGCATCTTACCAAGCACAACTCTCATGATCTTATTCTACTCTCCTTCTATTCTTTCTCTCATGCTAGGGGGTAATAGGATTTCAAGGATGTTTTGGGATGCCTAACCTCTTTTTGATCCCAAATTGGGGATTTTAGGCACCAGAAGGGGTAGTTGTTTCCTTTTTTCTAGGGTTATGTGCTTTCCTACCTATACTTGGGGTTTAGGGTGAACAATAAAGAGCATATCAGAATGAGTCATTCTTTCATCGAGGGTTCATCTTAAAATTCCCAACATCTTTATGCATTCTAGATTATCTTGGAATAAGACTAACGTAATAGCATTATCACATTAATGTTTAGGTTAATTAGACAACCCATATTTGTCATTCTTGAAACAGTTATGCTAAGAATTAGCCTAAAGACAATAAAGCCTAAGGGTGGGTGTTATGACCACATTCAGGTAAAATGGATCAAAATTTTCCTCTAGGGTTTTGTATGCATCAAAAATTCTCCTTCTAAGGTTAAAAAGACTAGATTGTGTTCAATTTAGCAAGATTGGTCATTTTTTTTTAAAAAAAGTACAATATTTCTACACAAATTAGGTAAAAAAAGTAAAGCAATGCAAGATATTAGAAATATAATGCATGGTCTTGTACCCAATTCACATGTTCGGACCCTCCCACAAACTTATCATACACCCTGTCCTCAGGGTGTTGAAGATTCGGGTTGACCAAGAATAGGAGATTTTAATGTTGTGATCTTTCAGATGCCCAATCCGTTGCTAAGATTTCTAGGTGTAAATTCCACCTTGTGGTAGTAATTGTCTTGATAAAATTCATCGACGTAATCACCTTGATAATATTCCACCTTCTTGTCTATCATGGCTAGCATTTACATTCAAAATAACATGTAAAAGTTGTTGTCCTTAGAGTCTAATTGTTGTTGTGGGCTCCTATGGAAGAATTTTGGCTTCCCAAATATAAGGCCTTCATCAGGAAGTCTCCGCCTAAACATCCTTATTAGTTTAAAGATCTTTATGACCACCTGGGTTGTTATTTATTCAGAGACACTTTTATCCATTTGTGAAGAGGTGCCCTTTTTAGGCTAAACTCGACATCTGAGTTGTTGTATAAGATTGTAGTTTTTGCTTTTATATCCACTGATAGGAGTGTCCAATGTCCATCATGCAAAACTGTGACAAATATGAAGTGTGGTAGATTGTACTTGAGAAGGTCTTTTAAGTGTTGTAGCTCCCTAGATTCTTTAATATAGAGAATATCTTTGACAATGTCATAGTAGGACATGTAGATGCCATCGATCTCATCAACTAGAAGCAACTGACAGGCTGACATGACATTAATCATCACATAGCCTCGTAGTTGAGTATCTCCCGTAGGTTAGGACTGAGGACTTGGAGGTTGTCATGTTCAAACATGGTGACAATTTTATCTTCATGTGGTCAGAGTTCTTCCATGAAGAATGATATATCTTCTAAAGATCACCCATTGTACACGTCTCTATCAAAATTCTCCAGCTTGGGATGTATTAGATATGTAGGCACTATCTCTGTTGTTTACTCTCATTCATCATGGCACATATTATATTTGTAGTTGCATCTTCTTCTTCTCCTTTATTGGACAAGGTAGGAGCTCCTAACTCCACATCTACCTCTGGTGCATGTCATTCTGGTTGAGGTGTGTGTAGGTTGTAATGGAGGTGAATGCGTAGTTTGCTCGGAGAGGGGCTATTGGGCTGGGTGTGTTGATGTTTTAAGGGAAGACATCTTTTTTCTATTGCAGTTTCCTTAACTACTCTTTCCAAGGGACTTTGACGGGTAGGGGAACTCAAGAATGCATCCTTCTTGGTATATCTTTCATGTGTTTGTAATTGAAAAATTGTCTATCATGGATGATTTCCATGACATACTTTCCTATTGAAGCATGGGAGCTTTATGTAGCTATTCATTCAAGTGAAACTCCCCTATTCAATGCTTCAATTGTTCTCAGTACTATGACAATGGTGTACTCAGAATCAGGCAATTGTTGGGGCACTCTACAGTTGATGCTGAATTCTTTTTAGTTGGGGGTAATACCACCCATCCTATCTTGAATGAGACATTTTAGGCGGGTTGGTAGCACCAGTATAGTCCTTGTCTCTCACTTTTCTAAGATCATTCCTCCACAAGGTAGGTCCTTGACATTGAAATTGTGGAGTATGAATTGCCTCATGGACAAATCTCCCACAATCAACAACCAATGCTTGAAGGCCTTGAAAGGGAGAGTGATGTACTTAAAAGTTCTTATTTATGAGGTGTTTCTTGTAGCTCAACAATCGACAGTACTGTGCACTTTTGCACGTATAATTGTGCAGCTATAGGTCATGTGGCATTGAATATGGGTCATGGCTTGTCCCAGTACATATATTACTTGATTATTGTGCCACACAAGACCTTAAAGAAGACTCTAATTATATTATCTTTAAATTTGATGGAGGTGTTGTTGGGTCAACACTTCTTGTAGGGTGTGGTTCAGGAAATACAAGACGTTCTGGTTTGTTGGGGGCATTAATGAACATCTAGTGCATATTCCCCTCATGTTTTTCTATGATGTCCTCCTCCATCTCTGCCGTAAAATTGATCGGACTCATCAATGAATGGTTCATCTAGTAGTAGGTCATTAACAAAGCACTCGTAGTTGTGTTGATGTTGTTGGATTTCATAGTGTGTCAGAGGATCTAAGTTATTCATCATATTTTTTGTTGTATCACGTGCTTCCTCCCTCCCTTCTATTTCTTGCAGCATTACTATGACAAAGTGAATTTTAGCATTATAATAAAATAATTTCTCTTTTGACCTCTTTATATTCACTCATGGTCCCACATCATTTTTTTCTTAGCTACATAATCAATGTTGAGACTCAAATCCAAAATATGGTGATCAATGTGAATTTTATACACATTATAACACCAAATATTTGATTAATTCATCACTTTGTCCAAAGAATCAAATTGGTCAACCAAACTTAATCATATGGTTCTCAAACTTTTTGTAAATATTGTCCACATATTTTTGAAGCTATGTTCCAAAAATCATCTCATTTGGACATTTTGACTATTTACTATGATTTTTGATATCCAAAAATCTTGACTCTTGATACTGATAATGTGACTCACGATTATCAAATCTCAATAATGATACAAATCCTATGATCATACTATTTGTACATTGAGATATATGACTAGTGTCTCTCATAATCCCAAAATTTTGAAATGATGACATTTTGAGTCACTCGATTTATGACTTAGGGTTTAGCTCTCATTAGGTCTAGGGTGGGACCTCCCATTGATTTTGAGCTCAAAATCATGATATTGAAAGTATGATGTTGTCTCGAAACGTTGAAATGTGAAATCTCAAATCATGGATGTATAACCCCACCTAGGCCAATGTAGAATCTAGGACCATGAGATATTGGGATTGAAAGTCACCTTGTACACTTGATTCAAGATATCTATTTGCTTGACCTAAAATATGATCACTCCAAATTTGTGGCCAATAGGATGCTTTCCATAATTGTTACTCATATGATGACTTTGGACAATATATTCATTGACCTTGATACTCAATTGCTCAATGATGAAACAATGTTGATACCAAGTTGGTTATGATATGGAACATGGAATACCAATTATGATTATTGGATTACTTGAAATTTGAGAACATGATTTTGATCATATAGTTGAGGATGTTCTAGTAATTGAGGATATGATCTGAATTTAGATAGTCCCAATTTTACCAATGTTTTTGAATTTTGGGGACAAAATTCATTTTTAAGGAGGGAAGGATGTGACAAAGTGAATTTTAGCATTATAATAAAATAATTACTCTTTTGACCTCTTTATATTCACTCATGGTCCCACATCATTTTTTTCTTAGCTACATAATCAATGTTGAGACTCAAATCCAAAATATGGTGATCAATGTGAATTTATACACATTATAACACCAAATATTTGATTAATTCATCACTTTGTCCAAAGAATCAAATTGGTCAATTAAACTTAATCATATGTTTCTCAAACTTTTTGTAAATATTTTCCACATATTTTGAAGCTATTATCCAAAAATCATCTCATTTGGACATTCCTACTATTTACTATGATTTTTTAAAGTTCTATGCTCAAAAACCCTTTTTATTGGCCTTTTTCTGATCTTTTCCAAGTCAGCAATCTGTTGGCTAAGGCAAGGGATGAACCTCAACCTTTGGATCAGCGAGCCATGGATCGCAGCCCGATCTAGCGGTTAGGAGGTCATCCCCTACCTCCCACAATTAGTGGGGAGGGGACTAAGGGGATCGACACACCCTTTTGGCTCGTTTTTGACCCGTTTCAAAAATCAAAAGAACCAGAATGTTTCCCCTGCCATTCTGAAGTCAAACGACCCTTCCCCCCATCAAATCTGTGCATTTCAAGAGCAACCGAGACCTTGCCCTCGCAGCCGCCGCCATGGATTCTATGGCCTTCGAAACCCTAAAACCTAGCCCCGTGATGGTATCAGAGCTTACACACACCCATATACTTTAAGTAAATAATTTCTCAAGTCTCTTACACCCAAGAAACCCTAAAGTCCATAATGGTGAAAATTTAGGTGTCTAGGCTCGGGGTTCTAGCATAATTTCTCCTATCCGTCTTCATGGTGGCTAAGATTCCTTTCTCTACCTGGCCTTAATTGATCCAAAACTGGACCTAAAGGTTCTCTTGTGAAACCTAGAGAGTCTTCTAGCATCTCATATCTTCTTTAAGGACTATCCTAAGCCACCCATGTAGATAAAGATTAGGTAGTCTTCTCATCCCATCATGTGGTCAGCCTTTTTACCACATGATGTCTCGATTTTGGGTAGCTTATTCATGGGAAACCGAATAACATTAGAAAATTTTGAAAGTTGATACCATGATCTGACCTTAATTTAAAAACTCAATTTTGATCAATGAAATTGTGAACTCAAATACTCATGCTTGACCCTTCATGAAAACCCGATTTAATCTAAATTACACTACTTTCTCCCTATGTTTGAGGTGAATGATAAAAATTATGATATGGTGAAATAAGGATGGCTTATACCTTATACTACATTATTGATGAGGTCTCTATTTGATTAATATTTATGTGGCCCTATTGTTGATTAAACCTCAAACATAGTTAAGCTAATTTTTTCCCTATTTGGTGCACATCATGGCTATGCTATCAAGTGACTAAGCCTAAGACTCACAAAATCATGATGTAAGACTATGATGCAAAAAAAACAATTTCCTATTGATGTCTTTTGCAATCTCAATTTTAATATGATGATTATGGGCCTAGATTTTGCACAATTATGCTCTAATTCCTTGAATGCCAAATTCAAATCCTTGATTTCCAAATTATATCACTACCTTGATCATAAAAGGAAAGGAATGCAACTATTACCTTGAATTGCTAAAATCTTGACATTATTGCCCTATTATGGTCTTGTATTTTGATCTCATGACCTTATGGAATACGATTTAATCATGGATACTCTCCCTATTTGAATAAGCTAAATTGATAATGACTAATGTAGGTAATGTGCTAGATTAGGATAGTAGTTGACTCATGACTCCCCTAACCTAGGTCACATCCCTATTATGACTACATCTAAGTTTTAACCTTGTTGATTATTTAGAGTTTTGAAAGGTATTCCCTTTCACCCTAGTTGGATTGGTTGACCTAAGCCTAATAGGTTAAACCCATGGTTGATACTCGATCTTGAATATTGATTTGATAATGATCTTGACATATGATAATATTGACTATAGCTTGTGTTTGACTACCTAGATAGACTTAGGTCTAGATCATTCATCAAATTTGGATACAATGATAATGAAATCTTGACATGCTGCTCAAATATTGCTTGAATATTTTTGCTAGAAATTGAATATTGATGAGTGATCTCCCCTAAGGTCTAAATAGTAATCTAAACCCTAGATTCAAAACTCTGGACCTATGACTTTTGATGTCTAAAAATCTCGACTCTTGATATGGATAATGTGACTCACGATTATCAAATCTCAATAATGGTACAAATCATATGATCATACTATTTGGACATTGAGATATATGACTAGTGACTCTCATAAGCCCAACATTTTTAAATGATGACTATTTTCACTCTCTTGATTTATGACATAGGGTTTAGCTCTCATTAGGACTAGGGGGGGACCTCCCATTAATTTTGAGCTCGAAATCATGATATTGAAAGTATGATGTCGTCTCGAAAAGTTGAAATGTGAAATCTCAAATCATGGATGTATAACCCCTCCTAGGCCAATGTAGAAGCTAGGACCCTGAGATATTGGGATTGAAAGTCACCTTGTACACTTGATTCAAGATATCTATTTTCTTAACCTAAAATATGATCACTCCAAATTTGTGGCCAATAGGATGCTTTCCATATTTGTTACTCATATGATGACTTTGGACAATATATGCATTGACCTTGATACTCAATTGCTCGATGATGAAACGATGTTGATACCAAGTTGGTTATGATATGGAACATGGAATCCCAATTATAATTATTGAGTTACTTGAAATATGAGGGCATGATTTTGATTATATAGTTGAGGATGTTCTAGTAATTGATGATATGATCTGTATTTAGATAGTCCCAATTTTGAGGATGTTTTTGAATTTTGGGGAAAACATTCATTTTTAAGGAGGGAAGGATGTGACAAAGTGAATTTTAGTATTATAATAAAATAATTACTCTTTTGACCTCTTTATATTCACTCATGGTCCCACATCATTTTCTTCTTAGCTACATAACCAATGTTGAGGCTCAAATCCAAAATTTGGGGATCAATGTGAATTTCATACACATTATAACACCAAATATTTGATTAATTAATCACTTTGTCCAAAGAATCAAATTGGTCAACAAAACTTAATAATATGGTTCTCAAACTCTTTGTAAATATTTTCCACACAATTTTGAAGCTATGATCCAAAAATCATCTCATTTGGACATTCCTACTATTTACTATGATTTTTGAAAGCTTTGTGCTCAAAAACCCTTTTTATTGGCCTTTTTCTTATCTTTTCCAAGTCAGCAATCCGCTGGCTAAGGCAAGGGATGAACCTCAACCTTTGGAGCGGTGAGCCATAGATCGCGGCCCGATCTAACAGTTAGGAGGTCATCCCCTACCTCCTGCAATCAGCGGAGAAGAGACTAAGGGGAACGACACATCCTTTTGGCTCATTTTTGACCCGTTTTGAAAATCAAAAGAACCAAAATGTTTCCCCCACCATTCCAAACTCAAATGACCCTCCCCCCCTCAAAACTGTGCATTTCAAGAGCAACCAAGAGCTTGCCCTCGTGGCTGCCTCCATGGATTCTATGGCCTTTGAAACCCTAAAACCTAGCCCCTACCACTATAAAAAGGGTTTTTGAGCACTTTAAAAAGGGTATTTACTAAGGTCTGAGTTTGTCTTTCCCCCATGAAATCGATGGAGGTGGTGGATTGAGGCAAGGAGGCTAGGAGGGTAAAATTCCAAAAAGCAATGGTGGCGGCACTGCTTGGAGCATCAAGTGGCCAGCGAGCGAAAATAGGGCATTTTATGCTGAGATGGCGTGTGAGGCTAAGATCTGAGCAAGGTGCACTTGCAACAGACCTGGGGGGGTCCTTTTATAGTGTTAGGGGCTAGGTTTTAGGGCTTCAAAAGCCATAGAATCGATGGCGGCGGCCGTGAGGGCAAGCTCTCGGTTGCTCTTGAAATGCATGGATTTGGGGGGAAAAGGGTCGTTTGAGTTCGAAATGGCGGGGGAAACATTGCGGTTCTTTTGATTTTTGAAACAGGTCTAAAATGTGCCAAAAGGGTGTGTCGGTCCCCTTAGTCTCCTCCCCAATTATTGCGGGTGGTAGGGGATGACCTCCTAACCGCTGGTTCGGGCCGCGATCCATGGCTCGCCAATCCAAAGGTTGAGGTTCCTCCCTTGCCTTAGCCAGCGGATTGCTGACTTGTAAAAGATCATAAAAAGGCCAATAAAAATGGTTTTTGAGCACAGAACTTTCAAAAATCATAGTAATCAGTAGGAATGTGACAAAATGAATTTTAGCATTATAATAAAATAATTACTATTTTAACCTCTTTATATTCACTCATGGTACCACATCATTTTTTCTTAGCTACATAATCAATGTTGAGACTCAAATAAAAAATATGGTGATCAATGTGAATTCTATACACATTATAACACCAAATATTTGATTAATTCATCACTTTGTCCAAAGAATCAAATTGGTCAATCAAACTTAATTATATGGTTCTCAAACTTTTGTAAATATTGTCCACATATTTTTGGATCGGGCCTAACCACTGGATCGGTCCGTGATCCATGGCTCACTGATCCAAAGGTTGAGGTTCATCCCTTGCCTTAGCCCGCGGATTGCTGACTTGGAAAAGATCAGAAAAAGGCCAATAAAAAGGGTTTTTAGCACAGAAATTCCAAAAATCATAGTAAATAATAGGAATGTCCAAATGAGATGTTTTTTGGAACATAGCTTCAAAATATGTGGAAAATATTTACAAAAAGTTTGAGAACCATATGATTAAGTTTTATTGACCAATTTGATTCTTTAGACAAAGTGATTAATTAATCAAATATTTGGTGTTATAATGTGTATCAAATTCACATTGATCACCATATTTTGGATTTAAGTCTCAACATTGATTATGTAGCTAAGAAAAAATGATGTGGGACCATGAGTGAATATAAAGAGGTCAAAAGAGTAATTATTTTATTATAATGCTAAAATTCACTTTGTCCCAACTACCTCTTTCTTTCTATGGCTTCAATCTTTGTTTGAGAATTATTTGTTCAAGGATTCTTAGGGCACGTCGTTCTTCTGGTTCGGTAGGTCCCCTTCCCTCATCATTATTGGTGGAGTTCCCTGGCGAGGTTGGAGATTGACGAGTTCTTCCTCCACAGTGGGCACCTCCTGGTTCTTTATTGACTCCTCCTTGCTTTGTTTGGAGGATATTTCTGTAGTGTCTTCATCTTCTACAAGAGGTGCAACCTTGCTAGATTATAATTTGTCTAGAACCATGTCAGCTTTCAACTTCTCATTGAAAACATACACAGTTGTAGGTCACGATTTTTTATCATTTACTCATTATTGCCTCGACAATGGTTCTTTATTGGAGGGTGATGTCAGTGTTTCCTTCGTCCTTCTCTTGTATCTGGACCAAAGTCTTTCATTCTCTCGATGGAGGTCATAGAACTTCTGTCGGAGGAGGGTGAATTCCTGTGTCATATCCTCCATGGCCTCCATCACCTGCACTTTATTTGTAGGTAGTAGTTTCATCTATTGTGGCAGGTCGTGCAAGGGTTAAATTTTAGCAGTTAATTTCTCCACATGTGATGTTAGTGTAGATAAGGTAGAAATCATAGATGAAAATTTTTGAGCAGAAGTTAGGGCGATCACACAAATGTTGCCAATTACTTACACTATCTCCATGAATCATGTCATGACTGGGGTTTTTCCTACCTACTCTATGTTCCTTCTTGAACCGGCTTCCTACTTTGGTACCCTTTCCTAGATAGAGATTTCTTTCCTCCTACTAATGTATGGGCTCTTCTTGGCCTCATGCCAAGATGGAGGTGCTTCCCTATTGGAGACCTATTATCTTGAAGACTCCGAACTTTCTAGTCGGGACAATGGGAGTTTTTATTTTATTTTTCCCCATGCCTCTTCATCAGCTGGTGCTTTGCCTCTAGTTTCCCTACTAGCTTCTTTTGACCCGGTGTGGCGAGATGTGACACTGGCATTGAAGAAGGGTTGTACATGTTCCTCCTCTCATCCTTCTGGTTCCTCTAGTATCTCTAACATGAAGTTTCTACTTGCATCAATAGAGGTATCCATGAAGTCAACTCTGGTCCCTATATCCTCAGTTATCTCATGCATACTTGACTCAGGAAGATCTTCTAAAGTGACTCCCTTGTTTTTTCATGGTCTATGTGCTATAACAGTGGTACATGTCACAACTGGAGGTTATGGGTGCTCGATTCTAGATGTGATGCCTCACGTGTGGGAGACCTCTTTCTCTTTGATGTTGTTTTCTTTGGTAGGAGTATGATAAGATTCTTCCTTGTTGGCATAGTAGCTTTGTCTTCTACATGTGTTGGTTGTACCATGGTCAAATTTTGTTCACTCTTCGATTGGATAAGTACATCTCATTTCTTCATCTTATGTATCTCATCCTCCTTGTATAGAAACTTATCGTAGTTGTAATTTCACATCTCGGGGAGGGGAAGGAAATCATTAATTTGGAAAAATCTATAGAAGTGTTTGTTTCTTTCTCTTCTTAAGACATTGTCAATTGTCAGATATTTGGCATCTTCCATACCATCCCCACTAGTTTTTTTGAAAAATATTAGTTCGTTGGGGTAGCCTAGATGATGGGTGATGTAGGTAATTAATTCTCCCATGTAGAAATCTCTTGATCCCTCTGGGGGTTACTTCTACCACCAATCTGTCTATCAAGATTCTCCCAATGTAGACTGGTTTCTTTATTAGCATGCTCCACATGACATGGAGGTCAATTTTGGTGGCATTTCTGGTCTAAGTTCCAAAAACAGAGTGTTGGAAAAAGTTTATGCAGAATGTACATCATTCCAGAATGCATCATTGTGGTCTTACCTTCTCTTGATCATAATTTGTATTCTTTTGATAACTTCTCCCATGTCTTATCAGTGTCGAATCCTCGACATTCTCTGTATCCTCTATCCTTATCTTCTTCTACAACATGTTCATTGAAGTTAGTGAAGATTTAGTTCAGCCATCATTCTGAGATTATGTAATCCTCTTTGATGATTTGTATTTCCAACTTGAAGGTTCCCCCCACTCTATGGATTCTTTTTCAATAACCATCTGATTCTTTAGTGATGACATCAACTCTAGAGTGAGTTCGTCATATCAGGGTTGATTGTTGAAGCAAATTTTATAGAATCTCACATTCTGTAGATGCTCCCTCACCCTTCATATATCTCTAACTCCTCAGGATGTCCAAATCCTTGGACCTTGTGGCCTTTAGGTTCTTGTTGGCACATATGTCCTCCCAAGTGTCCATATGTTCATCATCTCTTGGTAGGAAGAAGTTATCAGGTTATTCCTTGAGGGAAACTTCTACCGCTTTTGGGATGGCCCAATTAGAAGGTTCGGTTGATACTATAGTATCTGATTGTTCGGGCTCTAATAACATGATAAATTTTCGTGGTCTATTCATAGGAGGAGGGCTAGTTTTTTTTTTCTCTTGTTCAGAGTCTATATTTCCTCTTCTTTAGAGGATGCATACTCTGATGTCTCCATTCCTGTCAATATTGGTATGTGAATTATCATCACCAAAGGAATTCTTGTTGTTGGAGGAGTCATCATTGGCTGAGAACTCTCCTGAGTCTATTTCTTCTTTGTAATGTTCACTTCCCCTTACATTGGTGGGGCTTGATTCACCATGAGGGTTAATGTACTCAATCCCATCTTCTTCTTGATTAATAGGTACCCTGATTATAGTTGGCCTTCTAGGATATGTTTCCTTGATCGAGTTACCTATCATTTCAAATCATTGTTTTGCGATATAGGTATTATAAACATCTTGCAAGGTTAGTCCACAAGTTAAAGGAAATTGGAGCCATAGTTTCAAAGACCCGCAGTAAAAAGAAATGATTGTTTCAAGGAGGCAAAAGAACCAAACTCTTGGGAACTGACCAAGGGCTGGTGAAAATCAAATTGTTTTATAATAGAAACTGACTTGGCCAAGTGGTTAGTGAAAAGAGGAAGTCAAAAGATCTGACCATTTTGGAGTGTAAAAGATCTAATGGTGAGATGGTTCAAAAGAACTGATGGGTTCTCTAAGGAATAGGGAAATGATGGTTTTCCTAAGAGCGTCAGAAACTAGGTAAATCACCTGATGGTTCTTGAGACTAGATATACGTCAAGAACGATATGATCTGATGGTTAGGTGTTAAAAGAAAACAACAAATGGTTCTTTGAGATGGATAAATCAACTGAGATTTAACAAGGCAGAGAAGGGTTTAATGATCTTGAGAAAAAAATGACAGACTCAAAGAAATATGATCAAAAGAAACAATGGTCTTTGTTGACTGGAATTAAAAGATCATATGGTGAAGGTAGAAGAGATACAATATAAAAATTTGATGTTCATATTAAGAAGTTAAAAGGCTGGGATAAATAATTGATGGTTCTATCTCCAGTGAAAGCTAGTCGAAAAGAGAAAAGTAGAGCACAATGTGATGTTACCAGTCACTGACTTCATCATTTACCTCAGTCATCGTACTACTCCTTCTTTTCCAAACTATTTTCTGAATGACTCCACCCACCGATGTCGGGCTCTGGGTCCACAGTGGTGTGCTTTATTCATTCTTAAGCTTCACCAACATTTTTGTTTTGCAGTATGTCTGATAGATGTGGATGAAAAAGCTTGATTTTCAAAGTTGATTAGTTTAATCATCGAGATTAGGGTTAGGTTAAACGATGGGGTTATTTTGCTAGGGCCTAGAAAAAATTCTCCAATTTTACTTCTCAAAAGACTAGTAAAAAGAGAGAGGGTCAAACCCTCTATCCTTTTATAGAAGTCACTCTTTATCTCGATGGGTCCCAATATGACCATCAGATCTTAATTGTTTGATCCTATAAACCATTTGATGGTTTTTACTTGACTTAGATCTGATGGATTTTATGACTTCCAAGTTGAAAGCATCAATTTCTAAGAAGTGATGGCTTATCTGTGAATGTCCTTTAGTGATTCGGTCAAGTCATCATCTGATGGTTTTTTTATTAGACATGAGCCATTAGTTTTCTTCATGCATGTTATGATGGGTTGTCAGTGAGCTGCCTTAGGTGATTATATTGTTTCATGAATTCGATGGTCTGATAGTGTCTCATTTGATGCCCCTACTGGCTTAGACGCTTGATCTTTCAATGGTTTAGAAGTGGACTGAAACTTCTCATATAGTCAATATCCGATGGTTGTGCAAGAACAACCATCCAATGTTGGGAAGACTGGAAGGAATCAATGGGTGTCTTGGTTGACAATTTGATGGCTTCAGGGACTTGAAGATCTATTGGATGTGTGAATCTTCTGATAGTGGTACTAACCTATAATTATGTCTAGGCAGTTGACCAAAAATGATGGTTCCTATAGTGGAATAAAAGTTAGATTCCTAACTTTATTCTATATACAATAAAAATTAAGAAACTGAATGACCATTCGGTATGCCCATAGGATCTTGACTATTCTATTAAAGCATCAGTTATCTAGGAAAATGATGTTTCTTGGTTATGGGTTTTGGTTGACCATCAGTTCATAGCTCGTCTGGCCATCGAATTCTCTAGCTCATCAGACCATCAGATGTTGAGAACCGATGGCTAAGACTAGTCAGTTGTGGGATATCAGATGGACCATCGATTAATAAGATTTGAAGGTTATACTATATGGCAGATTGGGTCTGAGCCATTGATTCTTGACAAATGATGCTCACTTTGTGGTTGCTTGACTAGTCATTGGTTGTAGGAATCCGATGGTTATTCTAACTGCTCGGTTGATACGATTTGCGAACATTGGTTTACAAACCAATGGTTGGATTGGTGTCGGCTACTCTGTTGTGGCTTCGATTGGTTCATAAGTCAATGGATGTCCTTTTTCAGTGGTGAGATCCATTATTTACAAGTTCCTTGCATGGGAACTAATAGTTATCTTCAAATAGGCATATAAGTGTTTTTTGTTTGCAACAATGTGGAAAGTTAGGGTAACCTTGCATAAAGACAGGATATTTAGAGGTAACTTTGGGCATAAAATATCTACAAAATTGGATGTTATCATTAGGGTTGCTCAAAACTAAGTCTCAACCACATAGGTCATTTGAGGAGTGTGAAGCAAAAAAAAAGTCAGAGTTGGAAACCCTAGTTGGCATTTGATGGCTCAAGGATAAGTATATCAACAACCTATATAAGCTTACTTAACTACCTATTTAAGGAACTACATGGGATAACTTGAAATAGTCAAGTCACTGACTGCTTAGGCTGGGATACCATATTGTAAATAGTGGAACGAGATGGGATCCACTCTTCACTATATGGAGAGATAAAATCATCCTACTCCAAAAATAGAGTAAAGGAGGAATTTAATTATTTATCAAATGGTATATGTATTACAAATCATAAAGCTGTAAGTAGAAGAAATGGAGCTATTACAAAGTTATATCTTATTTCATGTACAAATGTTCCTCACCATAAAAGGCAATGTTACAAACAAAATAAGTATGACTACTAGTACACGAGCCCAGCTGTAGAAGGAAAAGTAAATGTTCTAAGATATCCTCCTGTACACATCTTGAACACGATTTTTGTAACATACCAGATCTAGAACCCTATCTTAGGAGTTGACCCTTTTGACTTAGCCAAACAAGGATAAGCTAATATGTGTAACTAAGCCAATAATAAAATCTAAAAGGGTATCACAAGAGGTGTAACATAACAAATCTTGCTTAATAAGCATATATGACACATTTGGGGATAATAAGAATATAATTGGTTGAATAATGAACCAATGGGACACTAATGGGCCATATGACATATCTCATAAAAATATGTTCCAAAAAAAATCTAAGTTTAAAATCATATTCCTTGGGTACTAATTGCCTTGGGAGTCAAGTTTCACATTATTCATTCATTTAATTCAAAATTGGCAAAGAAGATCTATGTTTTCCCCAAAATATCAAATAAAATATTAAATGACTTCAAAAGAGGAAAGTAATCTTGGATTTGTAATCTACATAATAAATATAGCCTTTGGGTGAATTTTCTTCCAATTTGGAGAAAGTTTGCTAAAAAGGTGAAGCCAGGAGAGAGAAAGTGTGTAGAACCTTCAAAATATTAAATAAATATTTAAACAAATCCAAAATGTCAAATAGATGGCAAATTCGTATCCAACATATTAAATATGACTTGTGGGTCAAGTTTCATAAAATTTGGATAATCCTAATGCCATTAATGAAGGAGGAAAGAGAAAATTAGATTTAATTTATTTATCCCATTAAGAGTTCCCAAAAGGCAAAACTAATTTCATATTCAAATTCTACACCTCAAAATCAGTCAAGGTGTAAATTTTTATTAAATTTGGGATTTGTTTGCACCTTCAAAAGAGAGAGAGAAAATAGAGAATTAATTGCATTCCCACTTTGATTGGATTTCGATTTGTATAAAGTTTAGATTTTGATGTCACGTAGTTGATTAAGTGCACTCCAATAGGGATCATTCATTTTTGGATAAGAGGGTTGTCAGATCATCCCCTACCTCTCAACAAAATGGGAAACTAGTCTACTCCCACGCAATGCTTTCCCATCTGGATTTCTCGGCGTATGCTCGATATTTTTCCATGATTTTTGTTTCTATGTATTCCCATTGTTCGATTCCACTTAGGTTGATCTACTACTTGATCCCTAAGACTATATATATGAGAAACCCCTAAATCTTCTCTCTTCACTATTTTTTGCAAACATCTGTACCCTGCCCCACCTTCCCATGCGGTTGCTCAGAATTAGTCCTCGACCTTCCTTCTCTTCTCCTCTGCCCTCAATTGCTCCCGACATGCACTGAACTGCCCCAACCTTAGTCCATCTTCTTCCTCCTACTCTAGCGATAGGTACTTTGTGTTGGGTACACCTTCGGTCAATTGTTTGTGTTTGCATGACCTTTGGACACCCACCGAGCTACATTGGTCTCGTTCTCGCCTCGTGTGCCATTGTTTGCTCTCCCTTACTCCGAGAGTTGTCACCACCAAAAACTTGTGGTCTAGTGGACTCCGGTGATGCCCTGACCTTGGTAAGTACTCACCAAACTTTGTTTTACCTTGTGATGCTTTCTGCGTCATTGTTTGGTCATTTTCGATTCATCTTTTCCATTTTTGGTTTTTGGTTGTTCAAGCTCTGTGGCTTGCTGATTCGTCTCTGTTTGTTGTTGTGACTACATCCTACCTAACATGTTTACCTCACAGACTCCTTTTGGTGTTTCTGGTCATGTTGGGTGGGGGAATAGCATGTCTCTTTTTCTCCCTCACGCAAGCTCCAGGTGCCAGCCATGGAGTGCGGGTGTCGGGTCGGGGGAGGAATCCCCTCATTGCTTTGACCTTCATGCCCCTCTTTTTTCTCATTTCATTGTGTTTTTTCTTTGGGGGTATTTTTATAATTTTGCTTGTCTTCTATTTTTCTCTTCTTACTGCGGTATGCTTCCAACCCCAGGTTAGATCAAGGAGTGGTGAGCCTCGACATCAAATTTTGTAGCTGAGCTTTTGGGAGACTTGAAGAGGTGGTTAGATGATCCTTGGCTTGATCTTTGGCTTATATGTTTAGTTTTAATTTTGGACTCCCATGTGTGCTGAAGTGGCATATTATGTTATCAAGCTTTGTAAATTGTTAGATAATGATCTTTTCTATTGCTACTCATTGTGTTATGATACATACATGTTGAATGAATTGGTCTACATCCCTTTGGCAAAAAAATTTATGTGGTGTTTGGTTCAAGGGATGTTACCTTTTTATTTGTAGTAGGGAGTGGTTCCCCTCTGGGATCCCACTCCTTACAATCTTCCTTGATAATTTCCTTCTAACACTCCTATATCTAGGTGATGTTTGGAGCAACACCCCATAAAAGGAAGAAAAAATGTATGTGTTAGAAAACTTTTGAGTATGTGCACAATAGATAACATTTAAGCATTTTAGTACAAAATGATTACAGAAAGGGGTTCCCTGCAAGAGATGAATATAAAAAGTAAGAGAGATCAAGTAGAGATAAGCAGGAGGATGAAGCATATAAAGAATATCATAACATCATAAATCATATTTTATGGACCAATTCATTACATAAACAAATGCATGTAGGTACTGTAGACTAAAAATAACCAATGAAGGGCTAAGTCACCAAGGATCATTGGCCTAAAAAAAGGTATGGTAGAATAACATGCATGCGTGGAAAAGCACGCCCCCATGTTTATTAAGGGTGGAATAGTGCACCGTGGATGGAAAAACACATCCTTTTATAAAAAGCAAGTTCATGCATAATCATCTATAGTTAAGTTAGTCTAATACCACATGAAATAATAGAAGTCAAGACTTATATCCATCAATTACATCAAAAAGATTAAACAACTTGGTAGGAGGGGTTACAAACCCAACATAACGTGAACAAATAGAGTATCAAGGAATTAGGAACAACTACCACTAGAAAGGCATGAAATTTCAATTAAGGAGTTAGGATATCAAGAGGTGCCTCATTATGGGAATATGTATATCAAAGTCAAGTAAATGCCTAAATATCAAATAGAGATTGCACAAACCTGGTCTTTATGACAATGGCTAGCTCAATGGTATACTTTCTCCACAAAGTCAGGTATTCATCCTAAGGACATATTAGGCATGTTAGTCAAACCAATGTGAACATGTGTATATATTCCTATTATATGTTTTCATATGGTTCTTATCCTAGTACCGATCACCTAATGACATGTTAGGGTTTTTAAGTGAATATATCATTTTGGATATCTATTTTTATTTTTAAGATCCATCTTTTGGTCACATAAGCATAGGTATGTCCAGTTACATATGTGTATGGGTGACAATATTATTGTTTCTCTATACCTATAGGATTCGATAAAATTCCTAAAATCATTTTTAGCATTTTATTGGGTATACCCAATGTATTATCCAATAAGCGTCAAATATGTATACACATATGGGTATTTATGATTTTAGATGTCCAATATGGTGTTATTAATTTTCACATCATGAAATGACGTATCCATATCTAACATCTGTCAATGAATTACAATAGATTATGAATATGATTTAGTTTATGTTTCATTGATCCAACAATTTTTTTTACTATTGTGACTAGATGTGGAGTTCATGTAATTCTAATTATTAGCTGAAAGGTCATTATCATGCATGTAAAAAATTGTCATGCATGTAACAATTGGTTGAATTATGTTCTTCATGTATTTTATATGTTTTGAGTTCCTAAAAATCCACACTACATTCAAGTTTAATCTAATGTATTTATGTTAGAAGTTATACATAGTCCTAGGTCATGCACGTAGTTACCATCATAAAAGCATAGAACTCATTGGGAAATCAGTTGCAAACAGAGAGGTGATTGAAGGGGGTCTAAATTAAAAAGTAAGAATAGAATATTGTGTTTACATGTGTACATATATGGAGAGTAGGGTTGTTACCAGAATGATTTGGTTGATGGTCATTTTCTAAGAGTGAATGTCAGATTGGACAATCTTCAAACTATGACATCTTCTCAAAGGACCTTGCATCTTTGCAGAACCCGTTAGCAGATGCCTAGTGACTTCATGTGAGTTTTGATCATAGTGTTACTTACTTAGGGATCCCATGGCAAAGCACATGAAGAAGGACTGAGATAAGGGGATAAGGGAAGTATCTATAAGATCAAAAAATCTCATTGATCATGGTTTCTATCAGTAGTGAAGGAGTACCACATATTGAGTGCCAAGTATGCAACTAGCTCCAGGTTGTGTCAATTACCATCTAACATCCTAGAGTGGCATCATACATGGAAGAACATAAGGGAAAGGTGAAGGTGGTAGTGGCAGTTGATAGCTGGTGGATCAGAGCTACTGAGTTGCAATTATGTAGGGTGCCAGAATGGTGAGAAAGTTATGAAGTCTTTCAATGGAGCTGAAGAAGGGAGGGAGGGAGATGCCATGTCTGATTCCATCACAAAGGCATCAACCTGATCACAACAGTGACCAAATCTCTTAAGGATATGTATGTAGACATCGGTTCTCCTTGGTCAACACCATTGTCGAGGCTGATAAAGCCTTTGGTGTCATGAATAGGTGGTCATCAGGAGATCTAGGTGTGAGCAGAGGTAGATAAAGAGAAGGGAACAACTAGGAGGGTGTGGGATTGAAGAAGAGGGAAGCACACTTGCCATGGATGACCTTGTGTGGAGAAAGTGTCAAAACCTATTGGAGGGATGGAGTTTAAGAACCATGGTGTAGGTGCCTTCATACTAAAGAACATTTTAGAGAGATAAGGTGGCTGCCCTAGATGTGATGAACACAGAGAAAGATTGTGGTTTCTCTTGGTGTCATTGCCATTAAGTGTAGGAGGCAATGATTGTTTCTTATCATGTAGGCTTCTCAACATGGAGAAGATAATGGTGGCTAGGGTTTATAGTAGGGAGATTGGGGATAAGTAAGATAGAGGAAGAGAAGGGAAGGGGGAGAGGGAAGGGGAAATTGTCACTGAGAGGGTGTCTAGATTCATTCCTATGTTAGCCTCACCTAGCACAAGTAATGCGTGGGTGAAGGGCTATAGTTGGTGTTGATGGTATTATAGAGTTAGCTTATATAAATTGAATGTAATATTAAATGTAAAAAAATTTATGAATTCAATCAAATAATTAAGAGGCTTATGATGCCCTATTGGCCCAAAAGTTTATGTATGGTAATTATAGTATAATAAACCTAACTTTAATTTTAATTCTTTCTTTCAAAAGCATTTGGTATTTAATTTCTTACTTGTAGTTTCAGTATTTGATATTTGCATTTAATGTCTTTCGTAATTGATTTAATACATTATCACACAATTATCCAATCCTTTTCATCAATTAGACATATGGTTCTATTAGATTGACATTTTAGGGTCAACTTTAATAAATGAGTGAATTCATATAATTAACAATGAACTGATGTGACTAATTAATTTGTCGATAACCTTGTATAAGAGGTTATTTGTTAAGACATTCTATTTTATTGGCTCTAAATACTCCAAAATGATATAATTCAAGGAAAAATATTTAATAATCAAATAATAAACTATGTTCCTAAGAAAAGGAAGAATAAAACTATACACCTAAATTCCAATATGTTACAATGGTTCTATGAAGTTTTTTGAATTATTACTTATTAAAAGCCATCCATATAAACATTGATCTAATACCAACTGTGATCACCCCCTCATGATCTCCCCATTAGATGCAGACCAAGAAGGAAAGGGATGTTATCCTTATATTTCCAAGAATCCAAATTTAAATAAACAACATGTAATGATTGATAATTTCAAACCAAAGTATTATTACCAAAAAAACAAAATGCACTTGCAAAAGGAATTACAAGAATATAGGATTTGGAAACAAATATGGTTCAATGGAATTATAGTCATAAATTTAACTAGATAAATTCTCCCTGTTTATCTTGAAAATTATTCTTTTTCCTTGAAAGGTTGTCCATAACTTCATGACAACATTTCCTAACAAAAAAATTGACAACAAAACATGATTAGTGTATCTCCATATTTAGTGTGCGGGTGCAACCAAAATATGTGTATGCAATTTTGTAACAACATACATGAAAATTCAGAATCAAATGTTTGCAATTTAACAATCTTCACATTTCTCATCATATTTCAACCGATGATCAATCTTACTCACATGGTGAACTAATAGTTGTTCATCAATGGATTCTGAAGTGTACATCTGAAGATTGGGTTCGTTGACACGTATCCCAATATTGGAGTCTTTCACTTCACTTCATATTGGTTTATTGATACCATATTGGTGATTACTCTACATATATATCAGGATTGGGTTTCACCCTAAAACACCCTTTGAGATATTGATTACTGGGTTCTAATATGCCTTAGCGATATACACAAGGCCTTATAATTTGTCGGAAATAAATTCATCCAAATAATTTATGATAATGACCAAACATTCAAATACCAAAAGCATGATGACATCAATTACTCTTAATTAACCCACATACCTAATTTAGGGGAAAATATGTCCAAACCAACTCAAGTAGTATGTTGAATAATGATTTAATATGAAAATTAATATTGAGAAATTAGGTTCTAAAAACTTTTTAAAAGTCCTTATCTGGGTTTTAAGGTCAGGCTTACAATTTGGGTTTTCAATTATGGTTGGTTCCATGGATCCTTTTTTTAGGGTTGAAAACCCCAAATGTTAAACCTTAAAATATTGTATTCATGTTTCCACTATTCAAATTAAGGAAAACATGTACAAATAGAATATATATCATTATTTGTTCACATGATTAGTCCTAATTGGACTTATATTAATTTGCATCATTGGATAAAGGTTCGTGGGCATACAATGATTAGGTTATCAAAATTAGGGTTCATCACGTAGTGATCCACATTGGGGAGATTAAACCTAAGGTACAAGTTTCAAGGCATTCTTAATGTATCTCTAGAAAAAGCAGCTAGATCTGGATTAGAGCTTCAACATATGATATAACCTATTAATTTTACTAATACAATTGGATCTAGGCTCACAGAATCATACTTCTCGAGATTAGGTCATCAATCCCATTGCACAATAAAAGGGTGGCATTTGGAACTAACATAAAAAGGGATGAAATATAATTTATGTAGTTAGTTTTAATATATTCCTCCATTTTTTGGTCAAAAGGCATATAAGTTTTTTCTTAAACCATCTATCATATCATTTAATAAATATTTAAGTTGATTTACCTTATTTCAGGCCATCTGGGCCATTGGATCTAGCCTTAAGGGACCTAGTATGGTTCCACTTTGGCACTAGGGTGGGGTGCACTAGACTCTTTGGGATAGTATGAAATAGGTCCTACAACTGATTGGCATACACCCCATCTCTTACTATGTTTGCTGCTTGGCCTCCTTGGTTGGGCATAAGAGGCTGACCATGATGGCCCATCCCCACTCACCTCCTCAGGAAGTCACCCACCCCTACTCCATGCATGAGGCTAGACATAACCATAGTAGCAAAGCTCCTCACTAGAGCTAAAGTTTGATGGGGTCTCAAGCCTCTAAGGCAGTTGAAAAAAGGTTGTCTGACCATGGAAACATCTCCCAAGGTATATGGGATCCTTATCAATGGCTAAGGGGGGTGAGTGCACAAAATCCCCAATATCACTGATGTGATGGTTTTGTGGAGCTGTTGACATGATGGTGAGGACGACCGAGGTGCTAGTGGCCTCAGTTGATGGTGAGAAAGAGAGGGTAGGGATTAGTGAGGTCAAATGTGCATTTTATAGGTTGCAAGGGGGTCTGTTTCTTGACAGGGTGTGAGGGACAGAGGACCAGGTCATCATGCTTGGCATAAAGGCACTAGCTATTTCCAAATCATCGGTGATTGAACTTGATAATGTGAGAGAAAGCTATTGAGAGGGAAACAAGGGTAAGAGATAGGGATATTATTGACATGGGACATGACTAGGCTCTTTCCCCTTCTATTCCAAGTGAAAAGACAAAGGGTGAATAATCAGAACTCCATCTAATGGATCAGATCCCAACGCTACACTTTAAACAGCTCACCTAAAATCATTAAGGGACACATCAACATATTGTCGTGCTTGATTGATTTACTTAATAATCTAGCTCCTAAATCAAGTACTACATTTATATTTTTTTTATAAAATTCAAAACTTTAATCGACAAATCCATTTGCAAAAAAATTTGAACCACTACTTCTATGTCACTATATCTCAGTCTTGACCAACTTTTATCGTGACAAGGCAAAATTTTATTTCCCAACTAAAACCATTAAAAGATGTATATATATGTCCTATATTAGATAATTAAATTAGTAGGCTACTAGGGAAAGTCTGAAAACCTTATAGTTTTTCATGTTTCTTTCTCTCTTTCTAATGGCTGCATAAAAATATGGCAAGAGAAATAGTTAGATTGTTATCCTTTTCTTGTCCTTCAAGTAACCCTTATATTAATTTAAATTAAGAGTCTTCAAATAAACATATACTATTGTAAAATCTTTAAAACTTGGGTTTAACTTTCTAAGGCAATATTATAATAAAAAAGGACCACAAGGAATAGATATTAACTCAAGTGTACCATCTATTCTTGAATTATTGTCGCAAAGGACTCAACAGTAAATACAAATTGACATATTATTTATTTATATGATTATATTTAATAATAGTTTTTCAATTACAACTTCTACAGAAAAAGGAGACATTTCAAGACATGACAATTGCTATCCATTTCCCAAAAAACCTAACTATTCACAATAAAGAATGTGAGATTTTTTATTCCTACCATGCTCAACCATTTAGAAAATGATCAAGATTTGGCTGAGGTGGAGGCCTACATCATCAATGCATTTAAGGTAATTAAGATCCTTAACAAACATTCAATATTTTCTCCTTACAATGTGATGTAAATATATCTACTCTACTATCATAATATAATTTTAGTTTCTGTATACTAGTTTTATTTCCATATTTATCAATGTGTAAATGAATGAGTCAATAACTTACTATACATATTTTAGACCTAGATGTTCTCTGCCTGATTTCAAGGTGCTCAAATTTTCTAAAGCTACACAAGTTTCCTTTATAAATAGACATCACAATTTTCTTCTATGATGAAAAGATATACATTAACTTTGATCAACAAGGCTTTAAATGTCTACTATCCTCCAGTGGGAGGGGAAAGGAACCACCCTATAAGCCAGTCAAATTTACCAACATCAACGTAAGTTGTCTATTTAGATGTTCTTATACTATATAATTCAATGTTGTTTTGGTGTTATTGATTTTATTGCAAGTATTTTATCATTATATATAACTGAAAGAACAATTTGTATTGGTGCCGCTTACAACAAGACGATTGGTAATGTGATTACTTTGTTAAGAAGTACATGGATATTATCATAATCAAAATAGTGTAAGGGGAAAGGAATCCCTCTATAAGATAGTCAAATTTACCAACATCAACGTAAGTGTCTATTTAGATGTTCTTATACTATATAATTATGTGATCTTTTGGTGTTATTGATTTTATTGCAAGTATTTTATCATTATATGTAACTGAAATAATAATTTTTATTGGTGCCCCTTATAGCAAGACGATTGGTAATGTGATTACTTTGTTAAGAAGTACATGGATATTATCATAATCAAAATAGTGCCATGTAGTATGATACAAAACTCAATTATATTCAATTTCATATTTTTTATTCAAAACAAATAATGATATTAATTCTACTACAACACATGTTTGAAGTACAATTTCTCGGCAATCAACCTCACACTATTGAAACATTAGATGAACTTTGAGGGACTTCACATGAATTATTTGTAGGACATGTACCAATTAATATATGAAAAAGAGATTTACGCATTTGTACAAGTCATTGTGTACATTAGATTAATTTTATATATTCTTTGAGAATTTGTAAACTTGATGATAGAGCACCTCAATGTTGTTACCATATATGTTGATGTGAACTCTTTTATTATTATATAGGTTCTCATGAACTTCTTGTGTTCATTTAGTGCAGTATGATATGGGTGACATAAGAATTCGGTTGTCTATGTAATTATTGAGTGCAATATGATGATGATGATGAAATGAGGATCTGATCGATTGTAATATGATATTGGGCACAATGTGACATAGGTGAAATGAGAATCGGATTGTTAATGTAGTTTAGTAATATATGTTGTGTGATGTGGGTAAAATCAATATTAGATTGTTTGTGAAATGAGGTATTTATTGCAATATGGTTGTCGTAGGTTCTTTATTAATTATGTAGGTTGCAGCTGGTGAATTTTTATAGCACTGAATATTCTACAACCTGCACTCTAAGAAATCCAAAACATGTTATGACGACTATCTAGTAAAACCAACGTTTAGTGGCATCTACGACGACGGTTTAGCGGCTTCGAACCGCCATCAAAAGTGGCAGCAAAGATATATTCGCAAGCCATGGATCATATCATGGTGAGTTTCTTTTGAAAGATCGACAACATAATAACTTTGACAGTTTAACTCGACAATGCTTCGTCTAAGACCGTCGACGGTGCAAACTGTAATTTAGGATTGTTCAACTAAAGTCGGCGATCTAGTTTCTTACACCACCCACCTTGACTCACTAGAAAAATCGATGGCATGCGCCTTCTTTAACCGCCGTAAGAACCTGCTTTTAAGAAGTTCATAACCACTATCAAAATGTATCATCTATCATGTCCTATCTCGATTGACTTTTTTTTTTTAAGCAAACACGCCTACTCTTAATTAATTAAAGGTCTGCAGAAATACAGAAAGCATCAAAGGAAGGGGAAGAAGATGTAGAATTAAAGCTATCACTACTTAAGACAGCCCTACGTGCAAGCGGATGCGCAAGCTCGTTTGCTTGTCTCTTACAAAAGCTGAAGGAAGTCTTAGAAAAAGCAGGTTTGAGATGGTGAATGTCGCTGAGCAGAGTCCCCAACAGGTCAGCTCACCTGGCTTCCGTCACAATGAACCTACCACCAGTATCTGCATACCCAACTCCCTAGAGAGTTTGATACCTTCCAGGATTGTCCAAGCTTCGGCACATTGGGTATCCTGGATCGTCAGCTTCCTATGACCTACAACTCTGAGAACATCACCATCGTTGTTCCTCCATACGATCCCGGCTCCGTCATAGCCTTGGATCCCCACCGCTGCATCACAGTTTAGTTTCACTTCGCCCGGCTCCGGAGGTTTTCAACCTTGAGACGTTCTCGTCTGCGCCTGGTTGCTGCCCCTGTGGGTTGCTGCCCGATGTCCTTTCAGAAGATCCAGCAGAGATCGTTGCACGACGAGGGGCGGTCTCACCTTGTTCCCAAAGATCAGGTCATTCATTCGCATCCATATCGCCCAAAGGGAGGCGATCATGGCATCGTCTTCTTCTATTGTGCTCGACCTGGTGATGGTAGCAATGGCTTCCTCAATCCTCTTGTGCTCTACTTCCTTCACCCTGCGTTGTGTCTCCGGCGAGCCGTCCTTCCAAAGCTCCCAGGCTTGTGAGCATCTAAACAACATGTGATTGATGTCCTCCTTTTCCCGTCTGCATATGCTGCAGATACCATCCCAATGGCAGTGTCTATCAAATAGCCGACCCATTGTGGCCAAAGCACCCGAAGAGTACCGCCATAAGAAGTGTGTCGCCTTGGGTAGGATCTTCCAGATAGCTCTCCATCTTTGCTCCCCTTCATGTAGGATTTGTGGTGTTGTGCTGGACGGAGAATGAGACGCCATCCAGTAGGCCGAGCGGACCGAATAGTCTCCCGTTCTACTGTGCTTCCAAAAAATCCCGTCAGTCTGTTGGGACATGCCTAGTGGAATTGCAAGTACCTTGTTCGCAATCTCAGGGGTGAACAAGTTGTTGATTGCCTCGCCGTCCCACTCCTTAGTCACCTGGTTTATGAGTTGGCTTACTTTCTGTATTGTATTGCAAGTGACTCCATAATTATCATATATGCTGCCATGTATATTGGGTATCCAGCTATCCGTCCAGATATTAATGCTTGATCCATCTCCGACTCGCCATTGCAGGCCTTCAAGGATAATACTTTTTGAGTTCCAGATGATGCGCCAGGTGAAGCTAGGGTTGAAACCACGCCTTGCCTGGAGAACAGAAGACGAAGGGAAATATCTTGCCTTTAGTACCCTATACACTAGAGTATCTTGTCTGTGAAAGAGACGCCAGACTTTTTTTGGCCAAGAGAGCTTGATTGAAGGTATGCAAATTCCTGAAGCCCAAACCTCCCTGATTCTTAGGCTTGCATAAGTTTTCCCAGCTAATCCATGCAATTTTCCTCTCTGTGTCCTTAGCTCCCCACCAGAATCTTGAGATGATACTGTTTATGGAGTCTAGGAGATAAGATGGTAGTTGGAAAATGCTCATTATATAATAAGGAATTGCCTGAGCTACTGCTTTGATAAGAACTTCTTTGCCCGCTTTGGATAAAAGTTTTTCCTTCCATCCTTGTAGTTTCCTCCGAACCTGTTCTTGGATATATGCAAATACCTGCTTTTTGGATCTTCCCACCGCAGTGGGGATTCCCAAGTACTTGCCATGCCCGTCAACCTCCTTCACCTGCAACAAATTTATAATTTCATCCTTCCTCGCCCGATCAACCCCTTTACTGAACGCAACTTCACTTTTAGATAAATTAATTTTCTATCTGGATGCCCGTTCGTACTGGCTGATGATGTCAGCTAATTTCAGGCATTCTTCTTTAGTTGCTTTGGTAAAGAGGATCAAATCGTCTGCAAAGAAAAGGTGAGAAATGCGGGGGCCATGACGGCTTGCCCGTAATCCATGGATATATTTTTGTTGTGATGCAAGGGTAAGAGAAGTAGAAAAGGCTTCCACACACAAAATAAAGAGATAAGGTGAAAGAGGGTCACCCTGGCGAAGTCCTCTAGACGGTTGATTCTTTCTGGTACGTTCCCCGTTGATGGCAAAAGAGTGGCTTACAGTTGACATGTAGTCCATAACCTTTGTCCTCCATCTCTCTCCAAACCCCAATTTCCTTTGAATATAATCTACAAAGCTCCATTCTACTCTATCATAGGCCTTGGACATATCCAGCTTTAAAGCTATGTGTCATTTTTTTCTTCTTTTATCACCCTTCATTGTGTGAAACAATTCATAAGCAATAAGAGCATTATCTGTGATGAGACGCCCAGGAATGAAAGCGCTTTGATTTTCCGAAACAATCTTGTCCATAAGGGGCCTAAGTCTGTTGGCCATGACTTTGGAGGCAATCTTGTAAATGACATTACATAATTTGATGGGCCTGAAATGACCGATTTCTGTCAGTTTTTGAATTTTCGGTACCAGTACCACCAAAGTGGAGTTTAATTCAACAATGCCCCTCTCTGATTTCCACCATCCTTTGATGTAGTTGGAGACGTCCTCACCAACAATGTGCCAGTATTTCTGAAAAAATAGGGCCTTCATACCATCTGGTCCCAGCACTTTATTTGGATGCATGTTTTTTAGAGTCGACTGGATTTCTTCTATGGTGATGTCCCTCTCTAGCACCTCTCTCTCTGATATCCCTATTTTTCCAACAATCCCTTTGGTCGCCTCCTCCCATCCCGACGGATTTGATGATTGGAAAAGGCCTTGGAAAAAATCTAGGATGACTTTCTCAATGTCTTCTTCTTTGGTTACCCATTGTCCATCTCCATTTTCAGCCCTTCTATTCTATTCTTTTTCCTCCTTTGAGATGCTTTATGGTGGAAGTATGAAGTATTCTTGTCACCATATTTCATTTCATTGGCCTGTGCCCTTGCATGCCAGAAAGCTTCATCATGTCTGTGTCATTGTTGTAGTTCCGCTGCTAGCTGCGTTCATCTCTCTAGGTTACCGTTGTCCGGTGGCAATTTTTGTATTTCCCCCAACTGTGCTTCTAGATCGTTGATTCTCTTTTTCATGTCTCCAAACCTTTCAGAAGCCCATTCTTTTAATTTGCTACTACACCAGTCCATCTTTGCTTGTAACCCATCTGTTTGATGTTCCTCCCAAACTGCCTTGATAATCTTCTCACACATGTCATCCTCTGTCCACATAGGCTCAAAAAAGAAATGTTGGTTCCTCCTCACCCTCCCTTTTCTTCTCTTCTCAGTGTGGATAATAATCGGCACATGGTCAGATTCATATTTAGTGAGGTGTATAACTCTGGCATTGTAGAATCTGGCTACCCAAGCTGGGCAAGCTAGGGCCCTGTCAAGTCTCTCCTGGATAAGAGTTTCTGGCATTAGTCCTCTCTGCCAAGTGAAATTACTACCGTTGTACCCCAGATCCGTAAGCTCACAGTCATCAACGACGCTCCTGAAGTCCTGGATGAACCGAATGGGTTTAGGTGCCCCCCCCCTTCTTCTCCGAGTTTGAGAGTATCTCATTAAAATCACCAAAGAAAATAGTAGGAAGTTTGAACTTTGCCTTCAATTCGTGCAGCAGGTTCCACGTCCTATATTTTTGCTGTTGGTCAGCCCAGCCATAAATGCCCACTGCCCTCGTAACTCCCTCTGTGCTTCCCTCAGAAATTTCACAACTGCAGTGATTTTGAGAGTAAGACGTGATTTTGAGATTAACGTCCTTCCACCATAAACCGACTCCCCCTGCCCTCCCATTTCTTTCAATGCAAATGCCTTGTGTGAAGCCACATTTCCTCTTAACCGCTTCTTCATCAGCACTAGAAATCATAGTCTCCATGAGAAAGACTATATTTGGGCTCTCCCTCCAGCACCATGACCTGAGGGCGTTCACTGTGTCAGGGCGGCCCAAGCCCTGACAATTCCAGCTTAAGATTTTCATTGTCTTTCGCGGGGCTGGTATGTCCCAGCCTCCGCTACTTGGACTGAACCAGTCCCCACGTTGACGTCCTTGTCTCCACCAATTTTTGCTTTCTTTCCCCCTTCCGCTGCAGTAACTAATTCATCCAGCTCCATGTCACAATATTCTGTCTGTCTGCCTCTTTTACATGTCACCGTCGCCCATTTAACTTCAACTTTTGTTATACCCGGTCGTTGTGCCCTGCTCATCTTGTAAACCCATGGTGATTTTTTTGTCTTCCTTATTTCTTCTTTCCCTCTGCATGCCGTTATTCTGCATCTCTCTCTTTCTTTCTATGCTCTCGTTCTTGTATTGCTCAGCCTCGTATGTTGCTCTACCCGCTTCCCCTTGTCTTGTTGCTTCCTTCCCAGTTCAACTCCTACTTCTTGGACCTCCTCGTGTGTGTGCTTCACTATCACCGTCTGCCCCATCATCTATGATATGTCTCGGACCCCTCAACGCTAGCAGTTCAGCTTTAGTGTGTGTTATTTTTCCTGCTTGGCCCTCCGACGAAGCTTTGTCTTTTGCTTTGTCCCCATCACTGATCCTCTCTTCAGACCGTTCCGTCTCACCATTGCCTGCTGCCCGACGGGTGTCGGCTTGGGGTTTTCATTTTCACGCCCTATAAAGATATCATTAAGATTGTAGTCCAATCCTTTGCTGCTTCCATTATGACTTCCTGCTAAACCCTGCCCTTGTAGGTCCTCATCTTCACACCCCTCTCGGTTGTTCTTTGTCCTTCCCATAGAATTCGATGCATGTTCCTTGCTCATGGATTGCGACGATCTCTTCCCTTGATCTGTTCTTCGTTTGTTTATAAAGTGAATGCTCCTCTTGATCCTTGAGTTTCCTTATATCTCCTCATGTAGCGATACTCTTAGTTTCCTTGGAGACACCTTGAGCCAAGCCCCTCATTGATTGCCATTGTCATCTTCTTCCTCACGCCCATCACAGTCCTTCTCTGCATGCCCTAATCGGCCACAATGATAGCAGAAGTTTTCCAGTCTTTCGTACTTGATCTCCAAGTCCATAAGCTTGCCGTGATTGCCTCGAATTCTCATGATTTGTTTAAGAGGTCTGGTGACATCCAGCTTGACTCTTACCCGCGCCGACGAGTCCCAACTTAGTTCATCTACATCCAGATTGATGACATCCCCAACTCTTTCAACTATCTTTCCTATAGCTTCCTTCAAACGGAATCCCATCGGGAGTCCGTATATGCGAATCCAGAACAAGCTATGAGCGATCTCTATCTTCCCCGATTGTTCCTCAGATTCGATATCCTTGAACAACAACAACTTGTTGTCAACGTTCCATGGTCTTCCCTCCACGATCTTCTGCTTGTCCCTCCAATCAAGAAATTGTATAACGAAATTGCCCCCTTCCAGTTGCTTGAAGATGACCTTGTTGGCTAACCCCCAAGCTTGTGTAAAGGTTCGTTTCATGGCCCAAAAGTTGTAGGATCTGTCTGTCAGTAAACTTGCAACAACCTCCAGCCGCAGGTGCGTTGTACCTTCGACCTCCGATTGATGTTGTAAGTCCAGAGGTTCCTCCTCATTTGTTGTCAACCGTAGTCGAGTGCAGCGTTCTTCTAACTCCTTTGCCATGGCGGGTAGAGTACCAGCGAGATCGCCCGATCCTTGAACCTGCAAGAGAAAGACCCGCTAGAGAGAGAGGTATCCCATGCACGGAACCCAAATCGCCGGAGCGCTTAGGTCAGACCCGTAGGGGAGAGAGTTTCACGGATTTTCCTATCTCGATTGACTTAGTTATTATTTTATTGTTAGGGCATGATACGATCCATACAATCCAAATTCCCCTATTAACGATCAACTTATCTAAGTTAAGGCTAGAGGTCATGACGATCTGACATCATTGTCTCAGCATTCGACTGAATCGGGCCGGGCTATACCAGGTTTTGTCTGTTTCAAATCCAAACCCACATTTTAAACTAGGTCAACCCTGTTGAGATAAAATTGAAAAATGTCAGCCCGTATCCGACCCATATAACAATGTTAAATTTCGAATTTGTCCATATAACATCTTATGAGCATAAAAAATTTTCCTAGATCTAACTTGCTAAGATGAAAACTAAATCATTACGATATATACTATGTAATATATATGCATATATATATATATATATATATATATATATATATATACTCGAGTGTATTCTAGACTAACTATATATATATATATATATATATATATATATATATATATATATATATATATATATACACACACACACATATACATATACATAGACATATACATATATATATACATATATATATATATACACACACACACACACAGATATATATATATATATATATATATATATATATATATATATATATATATATATATATATATATATATATATATCACGCACACATATACATATACATAGACATATACATATATATACATATATATACACACACACATATACATATATATAGACATATACATATATATACATATACCCATGTATGTATATATATATATATATATATATATAGAGAGAGAGAGAGAGAGAGAGAGAGGGAGAGATAGAGAGAGTGAGTCAGGCTAGAATACACTCGAGTGTACAGATTGCACGAATACACTCAAGTGTGTTTGCATATCAAAACTATTTTTTGCAAAATGTAAACCATTGATCTTCACCGTCATACTATAACTAGGCTACATACAAATTTTGAGCCCATTTAGATGAGTGTAAGTCACTCATCCAAGGGTAACAAAATCGATGCGTGAAACTAATTTGAAATGCATAATTTTTGGGGTCTTTATAACATTACCTATAAATGTCCAAATGTGCTCAAATGTTGCGTATGAGCTATTCACAAGATATTTAAGAAGATCAATGGATTAGATTTTTGAAAAAAAATATCACCTCATGAAAAATTACTTGAGTGTATTTTGCTCTGAATACACTCGAGTGTATTCTAGCCTTACTATACACACACACACACACAGACACACACACATATATATATATGTATGTATATATGTATGTATATATATACATATATGTATATATATATGTATATATACACACACACATATATATACATATACCAATATATATATATATATATATATATATATATATATATATATATACACAGAGAGAGAGAGAGAGTCAGGCTAGAATACACTCAAGTGTACAGATCGCACGAATACACTCAAGTGTGTTTGCATATCAAGACTATTTTTTTGCAAAATGTAAACCATTGATCTTCACTATCATACTATAACTAGGCTACATACAAATTTTGAGCCCATTTGGATGAGTGTAAGTCACTCATCCAGGGACAACAAAATCGACGTGCAAAACTAATTTGAAATGCATAATTTTTGCGGTCATTATAACATGAACTACAAATGTCTAAATGTGCTCAAATTTTTTATATGAGCTATTCACAAGATGTTTAAGAAGATCAACATTTTAGATTTTTGAAAGAAAAAAATATTGCATCATAAAATATATATATATATATATATATATATATCACACACTTTACCTTTTATGTCGCCGGAACATGTATACCTTAGTTGTGCGATTCCCTATATGCAATGAGTTGGATATTGAAAGAGCAACAAATCATTATCTCGTACATGTGAATGTATGAGACAAAGAAAATTAGTGGGATCTACAATGTTGTGGCTATTTGCTTCATCACCGTACATCTAAATACAATGAAAAGGGTGTTGGAAGGAAAAAAGATCATTTGTCTTGTATATGTGGGTATATTAGTAAAAAGATGAGTAGAATCTATTATGCACTGAGCTAGTTGTTTCTTTGTTTTTCTTTGATGAGCTAATGAAATAACTTTTCCAAGTGTTGTATACATTGTATACCAAATATGGATGTCATATTTTACTCAATTGTTAAAATATACATAGCTAAATAATAAAAAGTTCCATTTGAATGACATAGTGAGATCAAAACAAAGATATAAGTACGTCTATCTATGTCGGTGACAACTATCTTGCTAGTATGAATTCACTAATCATGTTCAATGATTATGTATTATCCATGCTGCCATTGGTTGGATATGCACTACATATTTCATCGAGGAATTTATATGTTTTTCTTTTAGGACAAACATAGATGTATACATATACAATGTACATAAAATCTAATCCGGCCATTCAAATTTCTGGGCCTGGGTTTACCTCAGCCCATATCCAACCCTAGTGAAATATGGGTTTACATTTTAGGCCCGACCTACCCATATTATAAATCAAATTCGTGAATGGATCGTATTATTCGGGCTGGGTCGCAGGCTTAATCAGGCCGACCCGACCGATGCTCATCCCTACAATGGACCGATATCGTTGGTGAGAGTTCTCGGGTTATGAAGACAAAGTTCAACCTATCAAACGAGTGAGTAGGTTTGATTTGGTCAGCCCATATCCAACCTATCAAAGAATATACTTTTAAATAGATGGAACAAAAATACACTCAAACCCAATCAACGGATGGAATCGACCAGTTGATGTCCATATACATAAAATATTTTTAATAAAAAAAGTTGCTACTTACTTATTTTATTGTTAAAAAATAAAAATATAAGTTGTTCGATATTAGTTCTCGATGTTAAATATATTAAAAAAAGAAGCCAACGTTTTTTGACGTAAAATAAAGAATTAGTTGTTAACTTATTTTTACAAAAAATTGACATAAAAAAGGTAGCGGCTATCTGCGGTTTTATGATATAAAATGGGAGAAATTATCTTCCATAAATAAAATATCACAAAAAATCTTACTTTTGTCATTTGATATTAAACATTCTAATTAGTATAAGTATTTGTGATTATCTACTACACAATACAAGATTATGAAATATGTAATTGTCGTAGTTAAATATAAAATACTAACTTATACTAATTCACAACTTATCTTAATATGTGTTCGTGTATTACATGTATATTAATACGTTAATTTCATTTAACTAGGAATTTGGGGTCACCCACAAAACGTACTAAATATATGGGTGGGTGCCAACTTGGGTGATTTTTAGCGGATATCAAATTTTATCATTCAAATTCAACTCTAATGGGTGACCCAGTTTGACACGATTTATTCTAAACTGGTAATTAAAGCTTGACTAATACAAATCAAGATTAGGAGTCTCAGAATATCGATTTTGTATTTTATACCCCTAATCAAGTTTTGGGTTGTGTTGATCGTATGCTCTCAACATGATATGTTATTTATAACATGGAATTACATAAGTTGATTATTTCACATAAGCAATTTTGCTAATAAAAATGGACACTCTAAAATGACCTATGAGAGTCTAATTTTTGGGGAGCAATCATGCTCTAAAATACATTCTCTCCCCATCTCCCATGCTAGTAATGGAGGCCAAATGTCCGAGAGAGTGGTAAACCAAGACGGCAGTTAGGATTCAAACCTGATTTCCTTTGTTAAAGGATATTGTGACTAACACATCAAGATTAGGAGTCCAACAATATCGATTTTGTATTCTATACCCCTAATCAAGTTTTAGGTTGTGTTGATCGTATGCCAACATGCACTTTGTGTTACAAATTAAATTTTAGTCAAAAGTGTGACATAGTGCCTAAATGTGATTCATGCACGCAAGTTCATGATATATTATTTATAACTTGGAATTACATAAGTTGATTATTTCAAATAAGTAGTTTTGTTAATAAAAATGGACGCCATAAAATGACCTATGAGAGCCTATTTTTGTGGGAGCAAACATACTCTAAACTATATTCTCTTCTTTTCTCCCATGTCTGTGACGGAGGCCGAACGTCCGAAAGAATAGTAAACCAAGACGAAAACTAAGATTCAAACACGAGTCTCTTTGTTAGAGAATATCGTGTTTGACCACATGAGTCACTTCTTGCCGTCATAATATATATTTGTAAGTATAACAATAGTGACGATACAAACAATGTTGTTCCGTGCTACTAAAGCGCGTGCACCATAACTTCAGATACTAGAATAAAATAAATTTATATAAAGAGAACTTTTATTTTAAAATATAGTTTGATTGGGGGACTAGAAATGCTTCAAACGTCTAATAGAGCCTCATATAGCATGTTGCTTTGCCAGCATAAACTTTACAGGTAAGTATGCACAATGATACATTATTCGTTCTTGAAAATACAAAGATCAATACTCTAAGCCAAGTTCTTCATTTATCTCTCAATTTTCTCTTGCTCTTTTTTATTCCCAATATGAGTATCGTTTCTCTCATATTCTCTATCCATACCCTTCTCATGAATCTAAAAACAAAAATAGTACTTAACTTCTAAATTAAGAACTAGGTATACCCGTGTTTTTAACCATATAAGTGCAACTATATAGTGAAGAAAAACTTGTACATGTATGTAAACGGTCCTCAACTATACTATTGAGTAATATTCTTAATAGCGTGCACAGCAAAAAAGTTTGTGCTCTGCGTAAAATGTTGTATACTCAAATACCATGGCACACGGGACAATTCACTAGGAAAATACTACAGTTTCCCCCAAGAATTCCTCCCCGATGACTATATTTCGAAAATCCTCTAAAGTTTTGACAAAACCTAGTAAAGCCACGGAACACTTTTCTTATTTCCATACACATATTACCACCTTATCTAATTGATTTTATATGTTGTCTACCTTTAACCTACTCCACTCACAATGCTCGTGAGTCGTTGATAGTTTGCATATGAACATAATAGGGCCGAATAACATTTTGTCAAAACCCAAATTATATCAAGTTTTCAACGATTGAGTTAGAACTTAAACCAACTCATTCAACTAAAACCCTGTATAGGGACCAATAGAGATAGAGTTTTGCCCCCTATTTCAAAACTCATAGCAGAGGCAGAACAAGCCAGAAGGTGGTAAGCTAAATAAGGCTTGTCTTTGTAGTTCGAACTTGGGTACCATCATCTTAGACTTTACCAACCATGTTATTCCTCTCCGGCTATTAAGACCCTATTTAAAGGTGGGGTTGACAAATTTGTAGATATGATACATTTATAGAAAAAATCACAACGTAAGACACTACACACCTCAACCACACCGTATCCTCTGTACATAATTTTTTAAATAAGAAAAAATATGTTTACATCACAAAAAAATCAAGATTTACTCCATTGCATCACTAAAGGAGTTGTAAAACAAATTGCAACCAACAATCAACTAAATTTAATTCGTCATTATCCCGCAGCCAATTTTATTTTAGAACGTAGCAGGGTTAACCATGGATTTCTGCGAAGTGGACATTATATTATGTTTTAAAACCCTGGTGGATATGATTCAGTTGTGTGGTATGCTGTCTTTGACCACAAAACAATTGCGGTTTTGACAATAATAATTTCATTTTCACCACTATCATCCTAATTGTGGTGTTCGATCCATTCTCAACCAATAATTTTTTTGCATATAGTTAATTGTATTTTTTCTGTGGCATTATTCTTAAACCTTGACTCTTGATTGTCATGGGATCGATCATCACGGCTTTTATGTGGTGAGGTGATAGTTTTCAGTTTGGAAACCATGTTGGATTTGGTATCGGTATACCATTTGGACCTTGGTGCAGTTGTGGGTTTGACAATTAACACACAACATACACACCATTGTTGACCCAACTCATATGATTAGAATAAGTCAGTTATAATTATTTGTACTTTTCCCTAACACGTGCTTAACCCACATGTTTTTTGTGCTAGTGACCACCATTTTATATGTGCATATAGTTTCAGTATTAATAACCATGGTAGATAAAGTGTGTGGTGGTGTGAGGTGGATACAACACTAGGTACACTACTCTGGGTGGTGGAAGGAGAGTACGGTAAGTGCATAACGTAAAGAACAAACGATAGAACAATTCGAAAATCTCCGTAAGTGGCGTGTTAAAAAGATAAAAACGAGTAATTACTGTCAGGAACGTGCCATAACATCTATCTTGGTTTTTTTTTGGGTCTGAAATTATATAAAAAAAGACATTATTTTTTTAAAAAACTCAAAACTCGTACAGATTGTGGCATGTGTGACTCTCTGTAAGGTCCATAAGATAAGTTAGAGCATGCCATCACTCTTCCTTTCTTTTGTTGTATACTTGGAGATCGTACTTCCAGTGGGGGCGGACTTAGTGCGGGAAACTGATGCGCTGTAGATGATGACTGGCTGAGTGGCTGTGCAGGTCGAGCGGTACGGACAACAGTCAGTAAGTCTAAACGGTGGAAAGTCTGTTAGTGGGTGGAACGGCAAATCCAATTTTCTTTCGGCAGCGTCACTGCCTTTAGTCTTCCTTGTGCCATTGGCACAGACTAACCGTCCCCGTTCCATTCATCAATCAAAATCCCATTTCGGTTGTTCGCTTAGCTAACAAAGTTATAAACTGGCCACTCCGTCACCGATATCGTCTTTTGATAATTTTGGTCGCTCACCAAGTGATGCACTCCAGCACTCTCTCCGTGGAGTTATATATGAGTCTTTTTATTGTTGGTTACTCGACAAGCGCAAGAGAACAATCTCTTTTAAAGTATATGTACTTTTATGGATTTACAAAATGTGATACCAACTCCACATATATTCCTTACATCTCGCGCAAATGTAACCGGTCTTAAATCCTAATGAAGGAGGATTGGTGGTAGGTTAACCGCCAATCATAATACTTTTGTCACTCTTTATGATATGTATCTTTATAAGAATTTTATTGGAATGTTATATGTATCTCTAGGACACATCAGGCTAACAAAGATTTACAATTGTCGACACACTCTTGATAATAAATCTGCACACGGCTTGACATGTAGTATAGATAATTCGGTAAGTCCGGGTCGGTCCACCAGAAGAGATGAGGTAGGTCTGTTATACTAGATTCCTACTTAGGAGTGTATGGTTTCAATGGTTTAATTTTGAGTTTAAGTAAAACTAAGATGATCATGCGAAAAGAGAAATAAGAACTAAACCTATATTAACACTACACAATTATAGCTAACTAACTAAGCAAGAATGACAATTACACTAAAGCAAGCAACTATAGATAATCAATTAACACTACTCTAGCAAGAGAAATCATAATCAACAATTGATGGAAACAACTAGCTAAGCAAGGTAAGAGAGAGAACACCTAAGTGCACTAGTCTACCAATTACACTAAAAAAGCAAGCAAAGGCTTGTATTAAGCAATTGACTAGTAAAACCTAACAATTCACAATTGGGGCTAAATGGCTCCAACAAAGATAATGAATCATCAACTAGGACAATTAGACTAAAGAAATAAGAAAATAAAGCAACAAGGCTAACACTAGCTAGAGAGTGAACAATCATATTTTTCAAAAGAAATTAAGGCTAGTGGGCCAATTTGGGAGACAAATGTGATTCTCAACCTAGTTAGAGTTATATCAATTCAACAAATTCAATCAAACCATATTATCAAACAAAACAAAATAAAAAGGCTAACCTTTTCATGTGATGACAAAGAAGACTTTCTACTAAGTGCATTTGTCACCACATTCGCCTTTTCAGGATGGTAGTCTATGGTGCAATTATAGTCCTTGATTAACTTCATCCATATCTGATGTTGTATGTTCAACTCTTGCTTCAAGAAGATGTACTGAAAGTTCTTGTGGTCAGTGAAGATCTGACACTTCTCTCTGTAAAGGTAGTGTCTCTAGATTTTCAAAGCATGGACCACAGTCAGTAAGTCCAAACGGTGGAAAGTCTGTTAGTGGGTGGAACGACAAATCCAATTTTCTTTCAACAGCGTCACTGCCTTTAGTCTTCCTTGTGCCATTGGCACAGACTAACCGTCCCCGTTCCATTCATCAATCAGAATTCCATTTCGGTTGTTCGCTTAGCTAACAAAGTTATAAACTGACCACTCTGTCACCGATATCGTCTTCTAATAATTTTGGTTGCTCACCAAGTCATGCACTCCAGCACTCTCTCCGTGGAGTTATATATGAGTCTTTTTATTGTTAGTTACTCGACAAGCGCAAGAGAACAATCGCTTTTAAAGTATATGTACTTTTATGGATTTACAAAATGTGATATCAACTCCGCATATATTCCTTACATCTCGCGCAAATGTAACTGATCTTAAATCCAAATGAAGGAGGATTGGTGGTAGGTTAACCGCCAATCATAATACTTTTGTCACTCTTTATGATATGGATCTTTATAAGAATTTTATTGGAATGTTATATGTATCTCTAGGACACATCAGGCTAACAAAGATTTACAATTGTCGACACACTCTTGATAATAAATCTACAAACGGCTTGGCATGTAGTATAGATAATGCGGTAAGTCTGGGTCGGTCCACCAGAAGAGATGAGGTAGGTCTGTTATACTAGGTTCCTACTGAGGAGTGTATGGTTTCAATGGTTTAATTTTGAGTTTAAATAAAACTAAGATGATCATGCGAAAAGAGAAATAAGAACTAAACCTATATTAACACTACACAATTATAGCTAACTGACTAAGCAAGAATGACAATTACACTAAAGCAAGCAACTATAGATAATCAATTAACACTACTCTAGCAAGAGAAATCATAATGAACAATTGATGGAAACAACTAGCTAAGCAAGGTAAGAGAGAGAACACCTAAGTGCACTAGTCTACCAATTACACTAAAAAGCAAGCAAAGGCTTGTATTAAGCAATTGACTAGCAAAACCTAACAATTCACAATTGGGGCTAAATGGCTCCAACAAAGATAATGAATCATCAACTAGGACAATTAGACTAAAGAAATAAGAAAATAAAGCAACAAGGCTAACACTAGCTAGAGAGTGAACAATTATATTTTTCAAAAGCAATTAAGGCTAGTGGGTCAATTTGGGAGACAAATGTGATTCTCAACCTAGTTAGAGTTATATCAATTCAAAAAATTCAATCAAACCATATTATCAAACAAAACAAAACAAAAAGGCTAACCTTTTCATGTGACAGCAAAGAAGACTTTCTACTAAGTGCATTTGTCACCACATTCACCTTTTCGGGATGGTAGTCTATGGTGCAATCATAGTCCTTAATTAACTTCATCCATATTTGATGTTGTATGTTCAACTCTTGCTTCAAGAAGATGTACTGAAAGTTCTTGTGGTCGGTGAAGATCTGACACTTCTCTCTGTAAAGGTAGTGTCTCCAGATTTTCAAAGCATGAACCACAACTGCAAGGTCCAGATCACGCGTCGGGTATCTCTCCTCGTGTTTCTTATAATGAATTATCCTATACTACTAGTTGACATGGGTGGGATAAGGTGTACATAGGGAAACTAGTTTCTATCATGCCCTCCCTACCTTACGAGGTTTTATTGAATAGGGTATATGTATATTTCATTCACTAGTGTAGTTTCTTTTTCCTCATGTACTTAGTGGCAATGGGTGGCATGGAGTGTGGGAAAAGGATATTTCACCTCATATTACCCTCCATTCAACCTCTAGATGAGCTCTTTTCTAAGAACATCAAGTGATGCACTACTATCCATATAGATCTCATAGTTAGGGTTAGAAGAGTAAAGGGATATGTAAGAAGAGAGAGATTTAGCTAAGGATCCCCTAGTTGGACATAGGCACTCTTCCCCAAATAGCCACATATACATCATTCTCCATATACTTAGGTGGTTTCAAACATAAATCACCATAGTAAGAGGAAATGAGAGAATAAGCATGAAAACAATATTTCCAAATTAAAATATAGTGTTTACGATAATATTTCTTCAACATGGTATCAAAGTCATGTTTTATTTCTCCAAGCTACCCACCAAAGGGCTTAGCTTCTCCTGACAAAGGAAAATACAAAAATGGGAGAGAAAGAGGTGAAGAAATCCATGGAGCTTGAATTGGTGGTTGACTCCTTCAAGAGAAGCAAGGACAAGCTCTTTCCAAGGTGGAATGGCATGGAAAGTGGAAGAATGATGGTCAAAACCTTAAAAATTAGGATGTTGGACTGGAGATGGAAGAAAATGGAAGAAAATAGATAGGAGGGGAAAGGTGGAGGCCTTCAATGCTAATATGAGATAACTTTTGACTCTTGGACACTACTCATGTATGTATAGGGTGCTAGGGTGTCTAGAGTTAGATGTGTTGGTTTAAGAATTTTAGTGGAAAGTGGGATTGCGTTAAAGGCAGAATGACCGTTCTACCTCCACTATGGGGGGTTATATGTGCAAGGTCAGTTGGTGGAGGTAAATGTATCTTGGAGTACTCATGACAAATATTCTATCACTACAATGGTATTTTTGGGGAAAAAGTGGAATTACCTTTCTAGTAAGAACGACCATGGGGCGATGGGATTATCAAAATCAGCATTGACATGGACTTTTGGGGTTGCTTTGCTTGCTTGTACACACTTGTCTATGGGTAAAACGATCATTCTGGGGGTCATCCATTTTACTTTAATGGTTGAACTTGACCTTAAATGAATGCTTCTTGCTTCTATGATCCTTGGACACTTGGGTAGGCTGGAGTTGACTCTGAGGAATCCTTGAACTCCTCCATGTTTGTTAGAGTCTCTGGAATCATCCCTCTCTCCTCCTTCCATCACTTAGTTTCCAAGGTACCCATAAATCAATACAAAAAAGTCTATAAGTGCATTTGATAATAATACAAATTATTCAGGTAAACATGCATAATGAAACGTATAGATGTGAATAAAAGACAAAATGACAAAAAATGGATACCAAAACTAGGGCTACATCACAACCACAAGCTTAAAGCATAATTTGTCTAAAGTATGCTCCAACTCAATCTCTTTTTACTTTTGAACAAGTCAAAAATGACAAATGCATTCATTATGATGATTGTTGACTAAATACGCCCAAGTATGAGTTCATACATGCAATCTACTACTCTCCTTTCCTTTTTCACTTTCCTAATGTGCAGAAAGCACAAAATCTTTCCATATGGGGCACCAAACGCATATGCAAGTAGTGTATTGTTCATAAAGCTTTGGTAGACCCTTTCATGCATGGAATGGACAAAAATAGTTAGAAATATTTTTGACTTTCAAACAATTGAACTGATACTTCAACCCACCTCATGTGACCCACCTGTCTCTTAGTGGGGATATTGTGGGATATGATTGCTTTTTTCTAACCACATAGGAATGCAATTGGATGAAAGGATTATGGGTAGAAATTGGGGTGCTATTAGATAGAGCCCATCTTTTTTTTCTTTTTATTTAGATGTTATTTCATAGAGCATCCTTTATTTCTTTTTTCCTTCTTTTTCATCTTATCTTGTTCCATGTGTAGCTAGGGCATGTGGTGGTTGGAGGAAACATGGGGTGAGGGATTGGCCGTGCCAAGCTTTTAGAGGGTGGTGAACATTGAATATGTGCATTATTAGCATCCTTTCATGAGGTGGAGATGAAAGAAATGGTAGAAGAAACATGGATCAAGGGGGTCACATATGGTGGATTTCTTATAAAACCTCTTGCAAGCAACTTAATCCAACATCATTCACAAGAAATGGCACATCATGATGAAATGAGCATTTATGTTAGACTACATTATTTTCATAAGGAATGAATGTCACCAAGCTTTTGATGCTTGCTAAGATTACGTTTTAACTAAACAATCAACTTTTCTTGAGAGGGTTGGAGCGCACATATAATTTAGGAACTTGATATCACTTAGCCAAAAATCATGTGGTAATGGGGTGCATTTTCCAAATGTCATACAATTAGGTTCAAATAAGTAGAGATTAAGTCAAAACAACCTATAGGGTAAGAAATTTCATATTTGGACAGGTTTGGCTAAAATAGTGTCAAATTCCCCTATCCACATTAAGACTTACTCTATCAAGTAGTAAATGACATGGAAGAACATTCTAACTAAAGCATATCAAATGAGTACTATAAACTACAGGCAATAGTGTAAGTTTATGGGATGGTTAGAAAGTGATTTTTTGAAAAATTATAAAAAAAATGCAAGAATTAAACTATATTCTTGCAAGTATCCAAGCCAATGCATGAAAATTAAAATCTATCTAGATAAGGGCGATACAATTAGTCAGGTCATACAAAATCAGGTGGGACTAATAGAATAGAGATAATGAGTTAGAAAAGGGTGTATTGTCCTAGCACCCCAAGCTTTTGAATCATGATTTCCTCATCATGAAACAAAAAATTAATAATTATAGGGTGTTGTGATTGTAGTGGCAGATGTTTTGCTCTTCTTAGAGGTGTTGTCTCTGATGTTCCTCCCTATTGTGGTGGATACTAGTAATAGTTTCCCCTAATCCACCTGTGGAGGTGGTTATGTGTCTGAGTAACCAACGATATCTCCCTAATAATCTTCCCCCACTGGAGGTGTCTAATCATCTGAGAATGATTAAATCATTACATGTAGTATACTTGGTGATGCATTTGTTGTTGGTCCATCCACATGTTTTGTTGAGTACTTTGAATTATATTTAACTATTCCTAGATTGTGGTCATAGCATAGGAATTTGTAGCAGGCTGTTGCTCATCACCAATTTCTTTCCTTATTCTCACTCAGTGGGCTCTCTATTCTTGGTGTTGTTGTGGTGATGGAATACTTGATTCTCCAACATTTGAGGATGCCATATTTGCTAAGATTTCTCTCGTGTTCATCTGGTCATATTGCTCATTTGTTGTCATTAGATATTTACTTGGCTCATGTGCATCTAACAAGGTAAAGGTATGATAGGATAGATCAGGAGTAAGAGTAGATCATTCATGGTGAAAATTTATACAATCTTGCCTTCATCTATGGATATCATCTTTTCCTTTAGCAAATAGTTAATTTCCACTAGCAAATATCATGTTGTCACTTCAAGGTGTCTCACCTCATAACTAATAAAATGATCTATGTAAGTGACCATTTACCCCTTCTAGAAAGGTGTTGCCCTCTTTAGTGTTATTGACTTCAAGTGATCTATCAATATCTCTCCCAATTCACATCCTTACCACTTGTCTTGGCATTATTTAATAAATAGATCCTTCATCAAGCAACAAACTTGATTGTCATGTACAAAAAAAATAGTATTTTCTAATACCTTTTGCAACCATCAAACAATGGTTTTGCAATCTTGGTTGTCTTAGACTTTCAAACAAAATCCCCCCCCCCACTGATCACCTTCCCCATATGTGCTTAAAAAGTCCAAAAATCTTCTCGATGACACCATTGTTGAACCATGTAACCCATTCTGGGGTAGGAGCAAATAGGTCATTTATCTATGAGGATGTGATGTAGTACAACTTTGTGAAGAACATGATTCGCAGTGCATGTTCCCTGTCATGCATTACATTAGTAACTATGATGAAAAACTCTTGTATCAATTGCACATAGACGTGTTGTACATTAAATCTAATCTTGTGCAATCCACATTGCTCCACATATACATCGAATCAAATAACTAACTGAAGAGCTTTTAGAGTGTTTTTACAAGCATTCATAGTGCTTACAAACTTCTTCTCAGGATTGTGGGGAAAGGGGGTCATGATTTCAACTCTGCATTCTTTCCTTAGGGACAACATTCTGAATCTTTTTTCTCTAGCATATCTCGATTCAGCCATCAATTGAACCATTGCATACTATTCCTCATCCAACTCTTCATATTCATCATACTCATCATTCTCATCAACCATGTATTGTTCCAAGCCTAAATTAGTGTCTAAATAAATGTTTGTTTCATCTTCACATTCTTTCTCGTCATCATCTTCTTCTTCCTCAAGTATCGTCTTCCTTCTTGGTGGTTGAGTGGGTCATTGCAGTCTTGAAGAAGTGACCCCTTTTGTTGAAGCAGAGCTTGTCTAGATGTAGAGGTAGAGAACCTCAAGGTTCCCGTTAGTGTAGTTTGAGATGTTGGGCGAGAGAGGATTCATACCTCATTACAGCTGCCTCCATTCTAGAGTGGGGTGGAGCACACAATGTAGGGGTTGCTTATGCTTCCCTCCTCCATAGTAATCTCCACTTCAATGATGTTAATATAATCTTGCAATCCTTCTCTAGAAGAGTTCCCCCCCCATCTTGGAACTCAAACTAATAGAATCATCACCACTATGTGATGCCATTAGGGTGTTGGAGTTGGTGTGGGTAAATGAGGAATGTGAAGGTGGCTTGATGGAGGCATCCTTGGTGCAATGTTTGGGGGTGATGGCTCCCTTAGTGGGTGAAGACATCCATTATGGTAGATGGCGGGGGATGAAATTTCACTATAGAACATAGGGTTTACAAGAAATGTAGGAGGAGTTCAATGGATCTTTGATTGGTCCCCTAGGGGTCAAGAATAAACTTTGAGAGGCATCAAAATGATTTCCAATTGCGTAATGGGCATGGGGGTGGGGGTCCTGAGGCGAGTGGGGTGAGTGTTGGAAAACTCCCAACTTAACCTTTAGGTTTAGGTGGGCCTGGGCCAGAACAGATGTTCTAGTGACTGAACGGTCATTCTGGTTGCCCCTGGGCACACTCGCCCCTTGGCCACCAACTTGACCATTGGAGGAAACAACACCATTTTTGTGAGAGTGATCATTATTTCATGCCAAAATCTTATTCACATGCTTGTTTTCCTACTTTTGTGCTTGATCCTCATAGAGCATTATGGCCATTTTTGATGTAGAATGACCATTCTACAAGTAGTTTTTGGCACAAATCACTCATTTTCCATTAAATCCTTATTTTCACATAAAAACATTTTTTGCACTTGAGGGCACTTCCACTCTATTCATTTGTCTGTTGTTCTACACATTCAAAAACAACAAAAACCATCAATATATGTATGTGTGTCTCTTTGGAATTTTATAAAAATAAGAAATTATAGCAAGAATGGAGTTCAAGTGAAAACTATCTTGAACGAATGTGGATTTCATCCCATTAGAGCTAAGTTTAATTCCTCCAAATGGGCTTGGTGTTATCCATCAATCACTCCCTTGAAAACCTTGAGGTGTCCCGTCCATTGTAAATTTCTTTTTTATGTGTATTCAAGGCTTCAAGCACAATTCTTCATCACACGGTATTTCTTCAACCAACATGACAATGTCAAAGTTTTGATTGGCCTTGTTAGGCCCAATCTCAATAATGTTTTTTTAATCTTTGTCCATTTACAAAAAATTCCACCTATCCTTCCTTTTCATCAATCCCATTTTACTCAGATGGGTACACAAGCTTTACTTGATAACTTCCCTCCATGATCTCAACTTCCTAAGAAAGACTTCATGTGGGAGTTGTACAACTAAACCCCATTTCCTGGGTTCAAATGTCTTCTTCCTTATCAAATTTTTGTTCAAAAACTTCATTATATCATTGTAGTTCTTGGACATATCATAGGCTTAATGCCTCAACACTTCAAGTTCACTCAAGTGTAGCTTTCATCAAATTGTAGCTATGTCTACATCCATGAACATGGCATTCAATGCCCAAATATATGTGTTTTGCAACACTTGGAAAGTGACAGCTCTTATGATATACCAAATTAAAATGGTTCATGCTTATAGGGGCTTTATATAAAGTCATATATGCCCATAAATAATCATTTAGTCAAAGTGACCCATCCTTATGGTCCAATCTCACAATTTTCTAAAGAATGAGTTTATCTCCCTACTGGCTAGCTCTAGTTGTCTAGTTGTTTGAGGATGATATGGGTAGCCATCCGGTTGTTCACACCATGTCTCTTCAACAAGCTTGCAAAGGCCCTATAAATGAAGTGGTTGCCGCCATCACTAATCATGGATCTTGGCATTTTGAAAAGGCTAAAGATATTCGATTTTAGATTTCACAAAATTACATACCACTTTGTTGTCATATGATCCTTATAGCTATGGACAACCCATTTGGACACATAATCAACTATTTCTAAGATGCACACAAATCCAAAGGAAGGAGGTAACATGTCCATGAAGTCAATACTCCACACATCAAACAACTCTAGCACTAGAGTATGAAGGTATCACATGTCTCCTTGAAATTGTTCCCATCTTTTGTCACTTCAAGAAATCCTTACATAATTCATAAAAATTATTGAATAGGGTTAGCCAAAAGAAACGTCATTGGAGAATTTTTGCATTCATCCTTTTTCCTCCAAAATGACCTCCACATGTTACAGAGTGACAAATGGAGAGTAAATCTTGTTTCTCATTCTTGGTAATTCTTCTGCAAATGAGTTTGTTGGGTAGTACTTGAGGAGGCATGGGCAATCCCACAGATAATTTTTTATCATAGCATATAAAGTATTCCCTTCCTCCCTTGACCATATGCTTGGCACGTCCCACTAGCCAAGAAATTGGCTCCCACTATCCAAGAAATTGGCTACATGCTTGAACAATGGCATTTGAGTAGAACCAACTAGTATGAGCTATTCATGAGACATAATTTCTTTGATTTTGTTCATTTCTTCATAAGGTCCCTAAATGCGTGAAAGGTGGCCAGCTGTAGAATTTTTAATACCCTTCCTATCAAAAACTTCTAAATCAAAGTCTTGAAGAAAAAGAATCCATTATATCAACCTCGACTTATAATATTTTCAGACATGGTGTATTTTAGTGACACATGGTTGGTGTTGATAAGAATTTTCTTTTAAAGAACAGAAGGAAAAAACTTGTCAAGTGAGAAGACTACTTCAAGCAACTCTTTTTTTGTGGTAGTGTAGTTTAAGTGGTTGAAGGATTTAATGCATTTGTCATAAAAATAGAAACCAACATTTTTCTCAAGCAATTGGCACAAAGGCTTAGATATATTACTGAAGTCTTTGATGAAGAAAATATAGAAACCTACATTCCCTAAGAAATCATAGAAATATCTTATGGTGGAAGGAATATCAGAGTAGAAATGAGACCAACTTTTTCTTTGTCATCTTAAATCTTTGATTTTGAAATTGATGTCCAAGAACAATACATTTTGGAACCATGAAATGAATTTTATCCCAAAAAAACACAAGGAAAACTTTCACACTCCTTTCTAGAGCATTGGTGATATGTGAAAAACAAAAATCAAAATGACTTCCTAAGACCAAAAAATCATCCATAAACACCTAAAGAAAGGTGTCAAGAATGTCTATAAAGATAGACGTCATGCATCTGTAGAAGGTGTATGGAACATTTCAAAGACCTAAAGGCAATTCCTCTATAAGAAAACATCCTAGATAGAGACACGAAGATACTCTTATCCTGATCATCCTGATGTACTACCATTTGAAATTAGCCAGACCACCCATTAAGAAAGTAATTGATGCTCTACCATGTCAATCTCTCAAGTATGTGATCAATGAATAAAAACATGAAATGGTTTTTCTTTGTCCTAGAATTTCATTTTCTATAATTAACATTCATATGCCATTTTATTTGTTCTCTTAAAGGAACTAACTCCATCTGCATTGTGTGCAATGATGATCCCACTCTTTTTGGGCACAGCCTGAATGTGACTCATCCATGATATGTCAATGATACGATATATGATACTTGCATCAAGGATCTTCACTACCTCTCGAGTAAAAACTTTTTCTAGTGTTGGGTTTAACCTCCTTTTCATCTCCCCACTAGGTAGAGTGTCCTCCTCTAAGAAGATATGATGCACACCAAATTGAAGGGTCTACTCCCCTCGAAATCAACAATATACCATCCAATGTATGACCCCTAACCTAGAATTATAGTTAAAGAAGCTTTCTTATCTTAATTGCGTACTTAGAACCTTAATCAAACCATTCCTTATGATTTGATATCATGTGACAAAGCTAAGTTTCAAATCTGGCCCACTTTGGACATTGTTTGATTAAGTTTTGCAATTTATGTGCTTAAATGGACTTTCATCAAGTTTCCAAAATCTAGGGTTTTATCTGTGATTGTCACATGTATGTTGTACTTCATAATTTTTCATAACATGTTTGATATAGTTTCACCTTTGAGCACCTAAATGAACCATCATATGTGGGATGTTATCTAACTTAGGGTTGAGACCTAGGGTTCTCACCTAAGTGTCCCAACTTGGTGGTTTCCCTTTGTAAGCTTGGAATTTGATGGTTTCTGTATGAGGTTGAAGGATCTAAAGGCCTTCTTGTGTTGTATGAGATACGATGTTTTCTTATTGAGGCACAATTGTTGATGGTTTTCCATGTAATTATACCCAAGTATTAGGGTTTTCTTTTGTGGCATTGAAGGGGCATGATCCCATGGATCTTTTGATGGTTGAACTTGATGGTCCTCCTAGGTTGAAGATTTGATGGTTCACCTAGGTACCTAATCTGATGGTAGATCTATTATGCATCGATGGGAGGTTTTGGATTTTTGACATATGACATGCATTCTTTCACACCTCAACCCACCTTCCTCTTTCATCCTAGCTTTATTTACTCCTCTCCTCTCTCCCAAAAAAAACTCTTTACATCCCTTCATCTTCTTCTTGTTACTTGAGAGGTCTGAACTTCTTGCTTGGTGGAAGAGGGAAATCTCTTGAGGATGAAGCTTGGTCAAGATTGGTTGCATGTTGCTCTAGGGTTTGCATCTACCCTCTCTAGGATTCTTTAGAGATTCCTAATCTATATTTTTGACCCAAACAAGTAGGATCATCTTATTACCTTTTCTTGGTGTCCTCCTTCTTCTCTCTTCTTCCATAAATGAAACCCTGGTGTTCTTGGTGGAAGTTTGAGAATGTGGATGAAAGACATCTTATTTCTTCTCTTTTACCATAGGTCTTTCTTATTCTTGAAGAAGGGAGCTAGCTTGGAACTTTTGGAGTGCTAAAGCTAGGGTTTCTCCTCTCTCTTTTAAGGCATCACCCTTCTTGAGGAGAGTTATACAACTTTCATCCCGTTTCTTGCATATTGTTAACTTGTTATATGTAGAGCTTGCCCTAAAAACGTAGTAATATGTAGAAAAATGATGTTTGACTAGAGTTTGAGCATATATAGTAGTTATTGTGTAGATAAACTACCTTTAGATCTGGTGCAAAATCTTCTTTTAAAGTATGCTACCTAAACCTTGCATATTTATTGAAGTTGATGGTTTTATTGTCTTGAAATGACGCTTTCTCCTTAAGTGTTATGAATTGATTTCTAACTTAGAATCATGATCAATGATTTGGCTCCCCATGCCAAACTATGGTTTATACTTAGTTTCTGATTTGATGGTTTTCCTTGATAATGCCAATTGATGGTTTCCATATTTAGTGAAATGGGGGTTTTTCTTAGCTTGAGAATGGATGGTTACTCTTCATTCAAGAATCGATAGTCATGATTTATACCTAAGTTGATTCTCTCATCAAGTAGATGAATTGATGGTTTATTTAACACTTTAAATGATGGTTTTCACTTGGTATAGAAGATATTATTTCATCCAGTCTTGACAACTGATGGTTTAACTAGCTTGACAAATGATGGTTTAACTTCTCTTGTAAAATGATGGTCTACATAACACATCAAACAATGGTTTGATTGGGTTGATAAATGATGGTTTAACTAGCTTGGCAAGCGATGGTTTCACCTAGTTTTGACAAATGATAGTCTACTATGGTAAACAATCGATGGTTTACTCAATTCTCACCACCGATGGATCTACTCTATTAAATGCTTAGCAAACTAAGTCCAAGAAACTTGGCTTTACTAGGTATATCTATTGATGGTATTGTTTAGCATGGAAATCGATGCTTTTGCTTAACATGAGAACTGATGGTTTTGTTTAAGCCCATGAACCAATGTTTGTGTTTTGTCTAAGTGCATCCATGATTTGAAGGGGATACTAGGTACAAGAGTCTATGTTTTACCTAGGGGTATGTACAAACTGATGGATTACCTTTGGGTACTGATTTGTAACATCAATCCAATCTTCCTTGTTGAAACTAATTTGAAGAAATTAAGTGATGATGGTTGACCATATCTTTCTTCCTTTTATGTTGTTATGATAGAAGGACACTCTCATGATGTTAATGGTAACCCTACTATGTTACCTTGACAACATCATAGATCTTATGATTGATGCAATCTTATGCTAATTATGTATACAACAAGTGTGTTGAAGAATTATAGAACCCTCTACAAAGTATTAAAAGATAATGATGTTCTTGTAGGAGATTATGTGAATGGTCTAGATTTTGGGCATGCCTTGATCACTAGTGGAGTTTTAATCATCATCATGTTTGAAAAAGGAATTTCTTCTTTGTTATCATGTGATAAGCAATATATCTAATACATTTTATATCTTCTATAACTATTATTTACCAATGTTTTTGTAGAAATGACACACGTATAATGTGCGTGTAATATGCAAGTGTACATGTCGAAGTAATATGGGATTATGAGTCCCGAGTTATTGAACACAAGGAGTTATGAGATTAAAGACTATTACTAATTAGGATTGATCAGCTAAGCCGAAAACAAGAGTTGACTGGTTGTTTAATTAACTAAGAACAAAAAGTAAATCTAACTAAGGTTGTTGTGATAAAGAAGGGATGAATTCCTTAGGACTTTTGGTTTCACCACGGGAAACACTAAATCTAATCCCCAATTATTAATATAACTCCCTCCTAATCCTGAATAAAGAGCATGTAGCTAGAAACTACCTACTTCCGCAGTGTAATTCCCCTACCTAATCTAAAGCCAATTCCTTTCTCATAGTAATTGATTCATTAGTTAGGTGCTTTTGGTTTAACTCTGGGTAATTTCCTCCCATTTATGCCCCACCTTTCCCAAGGGACGCCGATAAACGGGTGAACCTATGTGTTTCTAACCCTTAATCTCCTTTTCAGTAGTAATTAAGGATCTGATACGCTAATTGTCGTGATCAAGCACAATAAGGACATGCAATTTCCATAGATTCATATTCAAAAATTAAGAGGAATATATATATTAACTCATAAGAATCAGACACAATGCATACCCGGGCTACTCTCGGGTCCTAAGGAATTAAGGTTTTTAGCCGAAAATAGATGACATGATATCACAGTAAGTCGAAAAGATGTAAAAAATAAATTTCGAGATATAGTAAGTTGGAGAAAGGGTTAAAGAGTGGATCTGGAGAAGATGGAGAGGATTTTTCATCTTTTCTGCCGCCAAAATGCCTCTAAGGTCTGCCGGGTAGGGTTCCTCCACTTTTCTCCCTCCGTTCGGCTACCATATCATCCCCCCGTGATATATCTTTCAATTGTGGTTCTAATGGTGCCTTTTATAGCCGTCGTTCATGTTTAGGTCAAGAGGAAACCTAAAATGTAATTTTTAATACAATATGTGTTAGATTTAACACATTAAAATTTGGTCTATAGTGTCTAAGTCGGTGGTACCGAGTTGGAAGTCGGTACCACCGACTTCTTAACAGTAAAAAAATCTTTTTCCTTTTCAATTTAGAGAAAAAAATATTTGTACTCTAATGCCATTTCGGTACCACCGAGTTGCAAGTCGGTGGTATCGACTTTGCTCCAGTAAATAATAATTTTCTACAATAAAATAATCAATGAATAAAATCAAATAATTATTATAATAATTAAAACATGTAAAATGCATGTAAATACATGTAAAAATATAAGAAATGATGCACAAGTGATTTTTACTAATTTGGAAAAATATGTATTAAAAAGATATTCAATTAAGCACAAATGACAAAGAAAATAACCAAATTAGATATCAAAATAACAACAATTTGTGCATACATCACACCCCTAAGCTTGAATATTGCTCATCCTCGAGGTACTCTTAGATTTATTTGAAATAGTCAGCAAGAAGACATGTACCTATGAATTATTTTTCCTAACCATCGTCCACCAGTTGGTCCCAAATCGGTCTTCTCCAACCACTGAACAAGTAACAACTCTAAAGCGATCAATAATGTTTATAAAAGATATCCAAAATAAGATTAATGAAAAACACTATCAATATGAAGCAGTTAATATCATGGCCAGTAGGACACATGCTTGATGCACCATGTGATCTCCCTATCTACATTGCTTTGATCTACCTAAATAAACTACTTGGAAGAAGTTCCCCATATAAGCTTGAATGAGGGGAATAATCATATGAGTAGCCTACCATGCAGAGCAATGGGTGGAAAATATGGGTGGTTATGAAAATAGGACTTACAAGAATCATCCAAATTATTTATGCAAAAAGTAAAAATATGATGCACCTATATGATGAATAGAATGTGAATGTATGACTTATAATGACTATTTTTTATTTTGGTGGAATGATGCATACAATGGATGTCTCATCCTAATGATGAGTATAGGTGTAAAGGTGTTTACAAAAGATCAACAATCCCCTTCTTTGTTTCTGAGAGAGAATAAGACATTGAACTTAAAAATCCTTTCCCTCCTTTTCTCCTCTTTTTTTCTTTTTCAATTACTCTTTTTTCTCTGCCCTTTTATTTTAGCAAGATAAATACTTCATGCTTGGGATTTTTTATACTTTTATTTTTTATTTTTTTTAGAAGGAGTAAGGATAAACACATTTTTTCACTCTTACATGACAGAATATTGTAGAAGATAACAAATATCTAATACCTTATGAAATATGCAATGCAAATGAAACTATATGCGATTTTATTATGCAAACTACAAATGCTCAAAAGATGATATGAATTTTTTTTCCTTTTCTAATGCATAATAAAATGAACTAACTATATGCTTCCTATCATGCCATGTAATGCAAACAAGAGGAAAATAACTTGGATTAAACTTGATCATCCTATGGTGGTGAATGAAGATGAATGGAAGCTAGATGAGATCACATGACTAAGAGACAATGCCTTTCCCATCCATGATATGCCCCTCTTCTATCAACTTGTGTTACAAGGTAACCTTAGAGTTTATTTCTAGAATTCACATAAAGGATCACGTTATTGTTTGGTTGGTTTGGACTCAAACATCATCATCATCATAACACAAGCCATAGGGTTAAGTTAGGTTTTTCATTCATTCACTACATCTTCAAGCTGACTAATCCAAACAATTCCTCTAGTTATGTACTCTTAAACATAGAAAATTTAGCTTAAAGCGCAAAGCAAAAGAGCACATTCAGTTTTCCACAATTATCAGAATTGATACCACATCATCAAGAAACGGCTATTCCTAACCAAAAGTTTATATTTTGTCCACAATTACACTAGATAGAAGTGGACTCTAAAAACAAAATAAAAAATCTAATTTTTCTAAAACAAAAACATGTAGATGCATGATAAAAAGAAAAGATGCAAGAGGTAAAGATAGAAGCACCGTTCCATTCCTCCCCCTAAGCTTGAATATGACATTGTCCCCAATGTCAAAAGCAAAGGAAGATAAATGGAATAGATGTACCGATATGTGAGGTGAGATTCAGGGCAAAAGAGGGGTGGGAGGGATCCACATTAAGACATGCCCTCCAATAAGCACTCGAGCTCGGTGAAATGTCGATGCTTGCTCAGCTTGTGAGATGTTACTGATGAAAACTCAGTACTACTGACATTGAAGTCATTGGTATCGACTCAGTGTGTCCATGCACACTGAATACACATATCAAGGCACCTTTTTTACTTGCATCAAAACTAGATATCATAAAACTACAAAATAGGAATATAAAAATAGAATTGAAAGTTTAACAAAATAAACCTGATTGGTGGGTTGCCTCCCACAAGCACCCTTATTTAACATCCTAGGCTGGGCACATGTCAATCAACAATAATCAGGTGGTTGTAGAGGAGGGTGAAGCTCTTTTCACTTCTTCCTTCTAAACATCTGCTCAGAAGACCAGTGTGTATTGTTGACATTCCATTTCAAAGGTAAATCATTATTGCAGTGATCATGGACATGAATCACAACCAAGTCTTGACGTGGGAGCACATGTAGAAATAGGTAGCCATGGGATGAAAGGTATAATGATGATTTCTCCTTAATTTCTATGACCATCCCCAATGGATCACTCCTATCTACACATAATGGAGGGATTAATTCAAAGGTGAATTTGTGTGCCTTATCCTCTTCTAATAATTCAATTTCCCCACAATCATTAATATCCTCACAAAAATTTTCAAAATTATCATCTGGATATATATATCCCATATAGGATACCCCATAAGGAAATGAAGAAATGGGACTTGTGGTGAAGGAATTATGTGATGGATAATGGGAAATTCCTCCACCTTTTCATTCTCAGTATCCTCTTCCTCACTCTCTTCCTCCTCTCTAAGATCACTATCAAATAAAGAACCTCTGGATCCTCCTCTCCTTCACTCATATCACAAACACATGTATCAAAATTATCATCCACATTATTTGCATCATTCTCCTCATCTTCCTCATCAGATCCCCAATCATATTCAAAATCAATCCTAGGAGTCAAGGGTGTGGGTGTGGGATCAAAGGAAGGACATGGTAGAGGTGATTCTAAAACTTCTTCTAGTATGTTCTCCTCACTCTCTAATTCCATATCCTCAATCTCAACTTCTTCCATTTTCTTTATTCTACCCCATCCTCCATTAGAAATAGGACTTTGATGATTTAAAATAGATTGAACCCTAAACTGAATATGCTCACGATGAATTTCCTTTGGGTTTTTTCCCATGATGTGATGAAGGTGAAGTCAGACACCTGTAGTCTACATGTGCATTTCCACACTCAGAACAAATAGGGGGGGCATGTGCTTTTTTTAACTTTAAAAAAAAAGAAAGAAGTCTAACTACAAAGAAATATTTAGATGAATATGTACAATGCCTAAACTAACAATAAAGTTTTATGTAATGAAAAATGGGAAGAATAATATATATATAAGGAAAATAAATACAATGGCCTAGAGTGGTCGATCCTAACTTTTTATAGCGTTAACCATGCCAACTCCCCGGCAACGACGCCGAAAGCTTGACACGCGTATAATGTGTGTGTAATACACAAGTGTATGTGTCGAAGTAATATGGGATTATGAGTCCCGAGTTATCGAACATAGGGAGTTGTGAGATTAAAGACTATTACTAATTAGGATTGATCAGCTAAGCTGAAAATAAGAGTTGATTGGTTGTTTAATTAACTAAGAACAAAAAGTAAATCTAACTAAGGTTGTTATGATTAGGAAGGGATGAATTCCTTAGGAATTTTGGTTTCACCACGGGAAACACTAAATCTAATCCCCCAATTATTAATATAACTCCCTCCTAATCCTGAATAAAGAGCCTATAGCTAGAAACTACATGCACCTAATCTAAAGCTAATTCCTTTCTCATAGTAATTGATTCATTAGTTAGGTGATTTTGGTCTAACTCTGGATAATCTCCTCCCGTTTATGACCCACCTTTCCCAAGGGACGCCGATAAACGGGTGAACATATGCTTTTCTAACCCTTAATCCCCTTTTCAATAGTAATTAAGGATATGATACACTAATTGTGGAGATCAAGAATAATAAGGACATGTGATTTCCATAGATTCATATTCAAAAATTAAGACGAAAATATATATTAACTCATAAGAATTAGACACAATGCATACCTGGGTTACGTCCGGGTCCTAAGGAATTAAGGTTTTTAGTCGAAAATAGATGACATAGTATCACACTAAGTCAAAAAGATGTAAAACATGAATTTTGAGATACAGTAAGTTGGAGAAAGGGTTAAAGAGTGGAACTGGAGAAGATGGAGAGGATTTTCCGTCGTTTCCACCGCCAAAATGCCTCCGAGGTCCGCTGGGTAGGGTTCCTCCACTTTTCTCCCTCCGTTTGGCTGCCGTATCGTCCCCCTGTGATACATCTTTCAAATGCGATTCTAATGGTGCCTTTTATAGCCATCGTACATGTTTAGGTCAAGAGGAAACCTAAAATGTAATTTTTAATACAATATGTGTTAGATTTAACACATTAAAATTTGGTCTGCAACGTCTGAGTCGGTGGTACCGAGTTGGAAGTCGGTACCACCGACTTCTTCACAGTAAAAAATCATTTCCCTTACCGATCTGGAGCAAAAAATATTTGTACTCTGATGCCATGTCGGTACCACTAAGTTGCAAGTCAGTGGTATCGAATTTGCTCCAGTAAATAATAATTATCTGCAATAAAATAATCAATGAATAAAATCAAATAATTATTATAATAATTAAAACATGTAAAATGCATGTAAATATATGAAAAAATATAAGAAATGATGCACAAGTGATTTTTACTAATATGGTAAAATATGTATTAAAATATATTCAATTAAGCACAAATGACAAATAAAATAACCAAATTAGATATCAAAATAACAAGAATTTATGCATACATCAAGAAACCTTTTAGGTTTATTTGTAACTTGATTGATTCTATCTAAAATCTTCCAATTGGAAGTAACTAATCAAGTGAAACCCTAATCATGTAGTGTTGTGTGTTGTAGAACTATTCTAGTGTTATAATTTTCTAGATAGTAATATGAGTATTCTACTAATGAAACTTAGAGTCGTATACTATTAAGTATATGTGGGTGCAAGGAGGGTATATCCTTGTCATCCTGATCCCATAGTTATGGATAATGTTCGAGGCCATATCTTGGATGAATGAATATGATGTGATTGAGGATAGTTGTGGTTGTACCTTGTATGATAGGGTTGAATACCCTAGTTTCTAGTGTTGTGGCATGTACACCAAGGGTGGACTAGGCTGATTGCAGCTTGACTGATATGTCACTGCAAGGACTCATACTGACTGAGGGGTAGATATCTTAGGATTATGTCTCTCCTATTTTTTGTACAGAACTGATTGCAACTTAGAAGTGGTCACTTGGAAGTTTGAGTGGTATGCATCAAACTCCCCATGGCTTAATAAAAAAATGTAATTCAGCCATATAGCATATCTTCTAGGATTACTTGACAATTCACATTGGATGATAATCCTTACCTTGTTTCTTTCAATATTTCGTTGATGTATAATGTGTTGTGACATATTCCTCATCGTTGTTGATGCACAACTGTTGTCTAGTTTCTATGATGCCTCATGCCACAAACCATGAGATTACTCAAAACTAAATGCGGAAACAAGACTAAACAAATAGATTATCAGAAAACACTGAAAGTTAAAACCAATTTCATTAAGCACTAAAACTGTAGAAACCTTTACATATAAGTCCTCACAGGACACCTGCATTGAATATCATGGATCATAATGTGGTTACATCAACATGTTCATATTACTTATGTCATCATCCTGCTACAAGAGAAACATGTCCCAAATATATACATATATATACATATCTGTCATATTTCTTCTTCAAAAGGGGCACACGATTCAAAAACACATATCGATAGTATCTCTACAGAACACACCCAAAAACCATTCCCAAGACCAGAGTGTACGTGGACGACTCTATGACTCTACACCAAAAGACTAGCAATACCTCCAACCTTATTAACTACTATCCTTCTTGCTACTGCTCTGCCTTAGCTACACAATCTCTACCTCCTCATGCACGTCCATCTAAAAGATGTGGAGAAACCCACGAGGTGACACCAAATGTCCCAATGAGAGATATAACTCTCTGCCAACATCTATTATATACACATGCATATAGTAAACAAGAACAAGAAGTAAACTTATTAAGATGTTAAGCAGATTCAGCTAAATGAAATGTCTAAGGCAGATAATCATGACTAAATAGTATAAGCAATTGCAACTAGATTATAGAACATGTTATCATCATAAAAGGAATATGAAGAACATGTATATCTTCTACCAACTAACAAGTATAAAAGCAAGGCAAGGATTCAACCAATGTTTCTATATTTTATCCTATAAAAATACACTACATGACTATGTTACATCTTTTATTATTCCCTAAGGAGATGAGTTATACCACTAATACTCCAACTTACCACTGCAAAATAGAAATCAATGCCATACAAGATCAATGGAAGAGACAGAATCCATGACCTCCTGCACACCTCATGGTCAGTACATGAGTACACCGTAGAGACAAATCAAGTCTACTGTGAAACAGCCTAGCCTACCTTGGTATATAGGCACAACGTTAGTGAAATTGAGCTACGACCCAAAGTCGCACTCCTGCTAGGGTATGACCTGCAACCAATCCTATACAAGTATATACTGAGTCACATCATAGAGCTATGACCCATATCCACACTCCTTCTAGGGTATGGCATGCAACCAATCCTGTGAATGTGTATAATCAACAATATACGACTTCAAGAGTCCATTAAAGGAGAACCTGTTTCACCATCCAGTGCTAAGACTGACACTGGAATGGATCTTTGGCATAGGGCACCTACATGATTAGGTTTCACTTGATTAATTACGCCAATTGAATATCTTTTAGCATCAATCAAGTTACAATGTATATAGCCATAACAAACTCTAAAAGATTTAGGGTATAGTACAACTCAAAAAGATATAAAATATGTAAGTTGTGAACTTGTCACATCATCACATGGTGAAAACAACGCTACCATTCAAAAAGACAACATCACTGGAGGTTAGCACCTCAAACTAGGCAATAAGCCTCTACCAGGTCACAAGACCCTATTCATATCATCCATGTATCACATGTGTCTCATCGTGCCTCAAAAAGGCTCATAATCATCATCATGTATCTCATCATATCGACCATAGTGTATACTAGCTATGATATTCAAATATGCATCACCTGCAAGGTCAGAGGTTTATATACAAGAGAGAGAAAACAACATATCTTATTAGCCATTCCATGAGAAAGAAACAAGCATATCACTTTGACCATCATAAGGGTTAGGGTTCCCATTCATATCCGATTAGTGTTTACAAAGCTAGGTTCAACCATCAACCCTAGATTCACCACCTCCCATCATCTTAGAGTATATTAGGGTTAACGAACATCATTAGAGTTGATATGATATTAATCCAAACAACATATATATATATATTATACATTACTCATCCAAGAGTAACATTATGTATCCAAGAATACCCCTCAACCACTATCATCATCATGTGTCTCGACCGCTATCACCACCATGTGTCTCGACCACTACCAAACCACTAGGTCATGACCACACCACTAAAACCCTATCACGATCGCAACATCTATAGTGTCTCGACCACGACACCTAGGGTTAGGGCTCTAACCATTCCCAACTATCGCAACCTAGAGATGTCTCGACCTCAAGACATGGCTCTCTCAACCTCATGGTTGTGTTGACCTTCATCCTAGAAACAATTCATGACCCAAGACCACCTGGTCATGACCAAAATAGGGGTTAACTAGACCACCAACATCAAGTGTCACGACCTAAACAACACTATGTCCAACCCATCAAGAAGAGGAGCATTTTAGCCAAGATTAACTATGGTCAGTACCAACAAGGAGATGTGTGTATCGACCATCCTAAGGAATGATATGGTCTCAAAATAGGAAAAAAATGAAAGGGAAAATCGTAACAATCAAGAATGAAAAACCCATGCAAACAATCATCTAAAACCCTAGGTCATGGATCATGAAACCACCAAGAAAGGATCTCATCCAAGGGAGAGAAAACCATGATCAAGGTATCCAAAATAGAACCTAACCTCCCTTCAACATCTAGGTACGTGAACACCATACATGAGAGAAAGATCAAGGCCAAAATATATGGAAGAACCTCAATAGCATATCAACCACAAAAAAACATGTGCATGTAAATTAGGGTTTCAGATTTCTACCAAACTAAGCAAGATATCTCTACCAAACAAGTTCTAGAGATTATCATTATCTACTAGCATAATAAGGGAGCATTTTAGAGAGATAAGACAATACAAAACATGCATATAAGAGTGAAATAATAGAGTAGGTGAAGTGTTATATAACCCACCTTAAGAAGATCACCACCAAGGATTCCAAGATCCAAGATCAAGAGATCCAAGCACACAATTCAAGGGTTGAAGAAGCTCCGCCAAAAGCTCCACTCTCAGCCACAAGATCACCTCAATAAGGATAATACACCAAGGTCAAAGATTATGTAAGAAAAGAGAGCCAAAAAGCTCTAGGCCGAGCCAAAAGATAAAGGGAGAAAGAGAGAAGAAACCCTCCTCACACTTGGGTCTACCTTGTCAAAACATGGTCTATGACCCTTGTGATGAGGAGTTTCTCTCCAAAAACAACCACCATGGAACCATGGTCTAGGGATGAGAAAAGAGAGGAAGATGGAGGTATGAGATCAAAAGAAATACCATCAAGGAAGATAAACAGTTACCAAGGGTTCAAGATGGGCTATGGTCACCACAAGCACCACATGCAAGAAGAGTTCGGTCACCAAGCTCCAAGGTTGGACCTCCTTGCTCCACCAATCTCCAGGAACAAGAAAAATAGAAGGAAGAAGATGGAGGGTCGATAGGGTTACAAGCATGGAGAGATAAGGGATTATATATGTGGAAGATGAGAGAGAAGGAAAGGGATGATGTGTCAACACTCCAAGGTACCAAAGGGACACTTGTCTACTCAAAAGACCAGCATGCAACCACTCTATCCTAACATGCAAGGTATGGTGATACACTCTAGGTTGGGTCTAGACCACCTAATTAATATATATTAATTAGAATTATTTCTATTGAATTTTGGATCACCCACATGGTCACAGTCACGACCCTCCCATGGTTCACCATCCATGGTCGTGGCACACACACACGACCATCACCACTTGGTCGAGACAGGGGACCACCTCAAACCCTAAGTCGAGACATCCAATAAGAGGGCAACCATCTTGACCCAAGACCACCTTTTTCACAACCTATCTAATCTAGAGGGGTGTCTCTACTAAGACACCCACCAAACCAACCCAAGGTTGCGACCTAGGTTGAGACAACACACTATATATACATAGCTCGAGACATTCAACCCTCATAGAAACCCTAATCACCACTAAGGTTAACACTCCTCAACCAAGGATCAAACAAGGTGCCCACTTCTGTCTCTCTCCTATAGATGATGTAAAGAAAAATAAGGAACACTCTGGAGGTGACAAATTGCACATCAACCCCCTACGTTGGATAAATTGTAGTTTGCACCAAAACTAGCACATAAAGCTCAACCAACATCCAAACAAGCTCAAACTTGAAACTTAAGCTCTCTACAAGCCCTAATTACATCTCAAAAGACTATAGCAAGTTATAAGAAAATTACTTAAGCCAAACAAATAGTGTTACCCCAAAACCCACATCAGGGGTCTTATAGTTTCTCTTGGACAGTGTCTGTGCAACTCTTGGTCTTCACCAAGGACAACATCCTGGAATAATGTCTATAGCGGCTCCTACAGTCTCACCATGGACTGCAAGTTGACATTGTCCTCCTAGAAGTATACGATGTCCTCCTAACTCAAGAGTACTCCATGTGGATCACTGGGAACTCCACATTGCGCTACTAGAGCCAACACAAAGGAGTTGTCCCCTTCTATCAGCGTACTACTCGCCGACATGCTCTCCCACACATGATCCTTAGTTTTTCTCTCCCTTCCTATCCCTCCCTTTGATGTGTAGGACTTTCTTGGGCTCTCTATTGGTTACCAAAACTAGAGAGGACATCAATTGTCATAGTAATTGATTCACAATTGTGTGTCTTGTGAAGCCCCCAATAGCCCTCTATTTATAGTAGAGACCAGGGTCAGGGTTCCTGATCGGTGTGGGAGTCGAAGGGCCTGAAATCATGAATGTTATGGAACCTATGAACTATGAGATAGTCATATCGCATAAAGAAATGGTCTTCCAATGAGAGAGATGGTCATCTCGCATAGAGAGACTGTCGTCTCGTGTCTTATTTTGAATCAAATTGGCAATTTGAAACCAATTAATGCACATCATGACGACAACACTAATCCTTAATGCAATTGAATTTCCCCACAAACTGGGCATCTCATTCACAAATCTGATCATCTCACGACCAAGAACCGGTCATCTCGCTCACACAAGATGGTCGCCTCGTGCCCCAGTTCTGGCATAACTCAGCCAATTCAGTTTCTAATCAACCTGACACTCCAAACGGCCACTCCAACACTTGAACTTGAGGATTCTGAGTCTAGTTAGTTTATTTATTCTTTAATTGAATACCTAAACACCTTTAACATTCAACCTAAACATCATTCATGAATATAATCTTTTAATACAAGTGTATCCTATGTGTGTGACCCTATAAGTCTAGAATTACGTTTGTAGTGAATGTCCATTACAATATGACATCACAAGGAAAGAGCAGTGCCTAGTCACACGTCATTGATACCCATGCAATTCGAAAATTTGGAGAACAACTTCAACCTACAATCCATGATTAGTGTTACCGTGATCGGATAGTTCCTTTGTCTCTGATATGTGGATTGAACTTGAGGCATGGAATCATCATCCTATCAACATTCAATCCATGTTCCTTAAACTAGAGAAGACAACCAGAGATGCATGTGATTTCACATATCACATATTGAGTCACATGAATAGGGCCGCATATTTCTCAATCTCTCTTATTAAGAGGTCTGGATATCAAACTCCTGTAGGAGGGACAAATCCCATCTACATCACTCACACTCAGTCCCCATGTGTCAAATCTATCCAATCATCACCTTTATGGCAACCCATATTTAAGGATTACATTTGATGATGTCAAAGTATACCCAACGACATGTGATGTATGTAGTGATTTTAGGTCTAAGAACCACAATCACCACTATCACTGTGAGAGATGATTGTGACTACCATTCCATGGTCTCCATGTATCACTCTCATGGTGGGTCCATCAGATACACTATTTTATAACATGTACCTATGTGAGTGACTTAATATCATATAACAGGACTAATGAGACTCTATCATTAGTCAAAACACACTCTAGTCTGACGTATTGATGTTTTCTTTTTTGCTTTCATAGTAATATTTGACTGGGGACATAACAAGAATTTATGGACTCTTATTGTAAAGAAATAAGATCAACTCTCTACTAAAATAATGGTAAACAAAAACACCAATGTGAAGCAGCAAAATTTTAAACTTTGACTATATTCAATTGTATAAAGAGTACTTTACAAAATTTCCCAAAAGGGTGTACAACTTTATACAAAACAACATGATCTAGGTAGAGGAAGACTAAAACCAAATCAACTTGTCTCCAAACAAAAACAACTTAACATATAGGTAGCTATAGCTAAGTCCAAGCTAGATTGTTGAACTCATAGTCCTAGCCTTAGGCTGGTTCACCAAGCTTCCAATGCACACTCTGATCCTATACCTGGGTGGTTGGGATCACCTAGCGAGAGAGAGATAAAAGTATGTGTTAATCAAGAGGAATAAGGACACATAAAAAGGTACAACATTGCATAATAAAATGATTCACAATATTAATGGGTTTCAAGAGCATGAGACAAATAATCAAATAAGTAATAGAGAACTTCCATAGTTTAATCAACAAAAATAATCACATAGCATGAATGATATTATGACACAAAATAATATCAATGCAGAGTGAGGGTACCTACCGAATCCTCACCCAGAGGAGAGGGGAATTTACACATCCCAAACCTCAAATATATATAATACGAAGGGAATTATCACATCCTTCGAGGGAAAGTGGTCACATTCCCCTAGGGAGAATTTCTACATGCCCTCTATGGGTGGTTGTATAGATGTACCGCTACATTGTCATTTGCCCAAAAATACATCATGCTTAATAGTCCACTTGGCAGTAGTAAAAATATAAATAACATTTGCATAATAGCATTGGGGAATAAAACCCATGAAATAGATCAAGTAAATGAATGGCCCAACATTGGCCATAGCATTATTCAAATAACCAAATAAATGAGCCATAATGGATATAGAAGATTCAAGTAAATAAAGAGCCAGATAAAAGGAAAAAGAGATATTCCAAGGCTTAATTATTCTACCACTTGTGCCATATTATGCTCACATTGTTGTAACAAGGATTACCTCTCAACATTAAGTGTCAAAACATATGTATTTCCCTTATAATGATTTTAATCACAATTAGGATTTACCAAGTCAATCTTTACATTAATCAATGCATTAGGTCACAAACCTTAATAAATAGAATCTAATCTCCATTAACCTCATAAAACCATCATGTGGAATTATCACAGATTATCATGTAACAAAAGACAATATTATCCAATGACTTATTAAGCCTATATTAATCCAAATAATGTCACATTAATTTCTATATTACACATAATCACATTAATGACATCATAAACCATTTTCTCTTATAACACTCCATTATATGAATTACCCACATTTAACACCAGATTAGGTGAATTCAATTAATCAGTATCATATATGAGTCATTATATGCATTTTAATGAATAAGATGGAACACATTAAATATAAATGAATTGATTCATACACTAAATCATAATAAGGTGATCAATGAGATGTATATTAGGGAACAAGGTGATATGCCTTACATATATCTATAACTTGATCACAATTATGATTTGGTGATTACAAACCATCTATATATACCAAGGTATATTATGCGAGGATGACACCTAAGTCATTAATGTATCATGAAGGCATCAAAGATATGTATGTATTTATTGTTAAGGCTATATGATTACACATTAGGGTTTGGGTCAACATGACCATTACATGTTATGAATCCTTAGCATGCATTAGTTCCATTATCTTACCCACCATACCATTAGGTTGACATGGTCAACATTATGTGTATTCACAATTAGAGATGAGTAACTCATCATTATGTGCATAAAGAATATGTTGAGGTTCAAGCATATCAACTATACTTTAGATGACTTATTATATATTTATTTGTGTATAAACAAACAAGATGAATTGTAATTATAATTTGTTTGTCCAACACTAACCATATGAACTTACTAATATCTTATCTATAGGATTAGGGTTTCCAAAATAGAGTAACAAGATTTTGAATGTATTGAGGGACTCCACCCCCTTAAATGGGATTTCATCCTTAAAATCAGCAACTCCAAAATCTATCAAGGTATTACCACTACCACTATTGTTCTTTAAAAGCTTGACCTACCAAATCAATATAAACTATGGGTAAAAGAGCAACTTTAATTAAACCATAGGATTCAACACTTAATTGTTTTACTAAACACCATTATAAACTTCAAAGTCTAACCTAGGGTAGGATATCCCCAAACATGGAAATATAAGACTCACATAAGGAACTTATGGGACATAAGGTGGTTCTACTTGGGTAATCAAAACATTGTACTTAGGTTCTTAGGCATACTCAACAATAAGATAATTTGTCCAAAGGGATGCTATTTTGGGACAGTCAGTATCATCTCAGGCCAGGCCGGTGTCATATGGATCTAGGAGTCCTCGTAAGCCAAGCTAGTGATGTGGAGGAAAATATTTCCATCCCCCAGATCCTGACCCTTTCTAGACTCCTTTTCTTTCAACTTATGCCCTAGTAGCAACCTAATAGACTAATCATCAAAAAGTTGATCAAATTATATTTCTAATATGAAATTATTATGATCCTAAATCAATCCTTCATCATTGGTCATCTCTAAGGTGAAAAGCTCACTAAAGGGAAACTATATAAGGTAAGGTTATATCTAGGAGACAAATTGAAATAGTCAAGACTCTGACTACCTTGACGCTCTGAAACCATGCTATAAAGAGTTGAGATCAAATCTCTACTAAAATAATGGTAAACAAAAACACCAATGTGAAGCAACGAAATTTTAACCTTTGACTATATTCAATTGTATAAAGAGTACTTTACAAAATTTCCCAAAAGGGTGTACAACTTTATACAAAACAACAAGATCTAGGTAGAGGAAGACTAAAACCAAATCAACTTGTCTCCAAACAAAAACAACTTAACATATAGGCAGCTATAGCTAAGTCCAAGCTAGATGGTTGAACTCATAGTCCTAGCCTTAGGCTGGTTCACCAAGCTTCCAATGTGCACTCTGATCCTATACCTGGGTGGTTGGGATCACCCAGTGAGAGAGAGATAAAAGTTTGTGTTAATAAAGAGGAATAAGGACACATAAAAAGGTACAACAAGGCATAATAAAATGATTCAAAATATTAAGGGGTTTCAAGAGCATGAGACAAATAATCAAATAAGTAATAGAGAACTGCCATAGTTTAATCAACAACAATAATCACATAGCATGAATGATATTATGACACAAAATCATATCAATGCAGAGTGAGGGCACCTACCGGATCCTCACCAAGAGGAGAGGGGAATTTATACATCCCAAAACTCAAATATATATAATACAAAGGGAATTATCATATCCTTCGGGGGAAAGTGGTCACATTCCACTAGGGTAAATTTATACATGCCCTCTATGGGTGGTTGTATAGATGTACCGCTATATTGTCAGTTGGCCAAAAATACATCATGCTTAATAGTCCACTTGGCAGTAGTAAAAATATAAATAACATTTGTATAATAGCATTGGGGAATAAAACCCATGAAATAGATCAAGTAAATGAATGGCCCAACATTGGCCATAGAATTATTCAAATAACTAAATAAATGAGGCGCAATGGCTATAGAAGATTCAAGTAAATAAAGAGCCAGATAAAAGGAAATAGAGATATTCCAAGGCTAGCACATTATGAATGTAGGGTTGGATAAAATCCCAACTATAGGTTAGGTTAATTGCACATTCTTACACAAATTAGGGTGCACATATGTAAATAGGTTTCACATACCTTATTGAAGATTCATAACATTGTTTTCCACCAATTTAATTGTTATCCATATCCATTTTCCCTAGTACCATTATTTCACATGAATTAGTATTTATTAAAGCATAAAGTATAAATAAATAGCAATTTTAGACCTTTTGAGGAAACCTTCAATTTAGGACTCAAAACTAGGACCAAAATCTCACTTAGGTTTCACTGATTAGGAAAACATATTTATTTATCAAAATCAGAGTTGAAATGAATTAATTACATATTATAGAACATTTAACATACTCAAAATGAAACTCGAAGAAAAATTCGAAAAATGAATCATAATTAGGACTCAAAAACCATAAAATCAGATTCTACATGAAACAAGCTTTCCAACGAGTATTTATTCAAAATTTTCTAATGAAGAGTCAATTTTCTATGATTTATTTGCTCTAGGCCAATCAGAGAGCGAGAAAAAGCCATGTGGAATTTGTGACTCGCGCAAAGAAAAGGCGGTGAAAGATGAAACTAACCTCGGTGTTAAAATAGGAGAGGAGGCGCATATGGTGGCAAAATGGTAAAAAAATCCATGGGTCATCTTCCTCCTCGCGAGCCAGCCATGGCCACGATGGAGGTGCTTGTCCAGTTGGGCGTTTCTGCATTCCTTAACCAAAACGGGAGTTCAGATACTCGAAACGAAGAGGAAGTGAATATGTACTCTCCTGACCCCTTAATTTGCTTGCTGGTGCAGCTTAGTTCCAGGGAGGGCCACCGCAAGGTCATGGAACAAATGGAGGTATCGGTGGCTATTGGTGGGAGTTTCAGACAAATCAAAGGAGGAGGAAGAAAGAGCATGTCTTGGGGGAGCTCTCTATGGCCTTATATAGGCTGGAGGACTGCTCTAGGCCTCCTATGCAAACATGGTAGAAAAGGGGAGAGGCCCGAGATCGGGTGTCTTGAGCACAGTGTGAGGTAGGCAATGAGACAAGGCTCGGAATGGCTAGTGTTGTGAGATGAATCGGCCGGCGAAGAAATTGGTTGAAATGACCAAGAGACAAGAGAGAAAGGGTCGCTGGAAGCAAGGTGGTGCAACTGCTCAGGTGGATTGAGGAAGAAGACAATGACGTGATCGTCAGATTGAGATCCAATGGGGACCGGGTGCGTGACAGAGAAATCGAAGCAGACCATAGCGTGACAATGAAATAAATGAAAATCGAATGATATTCAATAGTTACACTATATGGAAACTTGTAAAATCCATTTGGAGGGTCAAATAAAGTCCAAATGCCACCAAATTTAATCATAGGTTAATTTCGACTCCTAGATCAATTCTATGCATTTAGTTCCTCATAAATCACATGGTTTGGCCCTTAATTTATATATTGACTATAAATGCATATATTAAAGTATAAAATGAGTGATTAATGTGAAGATAATCTTTTAATGACATAATTGAGTGAATTTTGAGATATTAGTCATATATTAATATTGAGAATCATATATCACCATATTATCCTCTCATTAATGTATTATGGTCCATTTGGAGGAGAGAGAAAGAAAAAGGTTAATTACTCATGAATTAACTCAAATACATATTATTAATCATATCTTATCCAAAAAGATATAAAAGCTCCAAAATAACATTATCCACTAATTATATCTCATAAATGGTCAAATTACATCATTAGTCCCCAAATATCACATTAGGTGGGTTATTTGTGCAAAACCCCTTACATTATCATGAAATGTGGTAAAATATTGATTCCATCATCAAACTTTGCTCAATTTCAACATTGAGGCCAAAGAAGGCTCAAAAGGATGGGAAATTTACGAAGAAGGTCCAAAAGGACTAGAAAGTGAATAAAAGCTCAAAAGTGGGTAAATTGCAAGAAGGACCTTGAGATTCAGTATGTTACAACACTCCACCCCTTAAAGAGGATTTCGTCCCCGAAATCACAACAAGAGGGAAGAGAGGGTGAGTGTGTAACATCCCAACATTAGGCAACTAAGTGGGTACTTCAAAGAAATTCTACACATAAGCCAAGTCTGACTAAGGTTCCCAACAATCATATAACCTTTTATCAAACATCACTCAATTAGCACTATGGGCTCACTAGCACTATCTCCATCATGAAAATGCATCATCTTAATTATTCTACCACTTGTGCCATATTATGCTCACATTGTTGTAACAAGGATTACCTCTCAACATTAAGTGTCAAAACATATGTATTTCCCTTATAAGGGTTTTAATCACAATTAAGATTTACTAAGTCAATCCCAACATTAATCAATGCATTAGGTCAAAAACCTTAATAAATAGAATCTAATATCCATTAACCTCATAAAACCATATTGTGGAATTATCACAGATTATCATGTAATAAAAGACAATATTATCCAATGAGTCATTAAGTCTATATTACTCCACATAATGTCACATTAATTTCTATATTACACATAATCACATTAATGACATCATAAACCATTTTCTCTTATAACACTCCATTATATGAATTACCCACATTTAACATCAGATTAGGTGAATTCAATTACTCAGTATCATATTTGAGTCATTATATGCATTTTAATGAATAAGACAGAACACATTAAATATAAATGAATTTATTCATATACTAAATCATGATAAGGTGATCAATGCGATGTATATTAGGGAACAAGGTGATATGCCTTACATATATCGATAACTTGATCACAATTATGATTTGGTGATTACAAACCATATATATATACCAAGGTATATTATGTGAGGATGACACCTAAGTCACTAATGTATCATGAAGGCATGGAAGATATGTATGTATTTATTGTCAAGGCTAGATGATTACACATTAGGGTTTGGGTCAACATGACCATTACATGTTATGCATCCTTAGCATGCATTAGTTCCATTATCTTACCCACCATACCATTAGGGTGACATGGTCAACATTATGTGTAAGGAACGTGACCTTCATTTTGGGCTTACCCTATTTACTTTGCCTAAACATGATGTTTAGAGTCTTTCTTAATCACCCAAGGTGTGATTAGTGTTTGTTGTGTTTTGTTGTGGGGATGAGGTGCAACTTGCAATTTACCCAAGTTCTAGGGTTTCTATGCAAGATTGCCACCTTGAGAGATCTCTTTGTATCTCTTTGCATCCTCTAGGATTGAGAGGATGAGTTGGCCGCCTTGCTTGAGTTGTTCGGGCCTCTTTTGGGCTTGCTCGTTTAGTTTTGAGCCTTGGGGTGTGGCCTTGTTGCCTTGTATCGGGTAAGAGAGCTCCCCTTGCTGCCTTGTGTCAGGCAAGGGAGGTGTATCGGCCAAGTAGGTGCTGGTGGGTGTGTCGGGTTTCCATGTTGGGCGACACTCACCCCTCCACCTAGCATCATTTGTGTCACCCTATTGTGGACATGTGGCGGTTGCTTTTCTAGTAAGAGGAAGGCATTGGACAAGTGGAGGTGGACAAGCTAGTAGGTGGCTTTGCTCCATGGACAAGTGTTCTTAGGGAGGACGACACCTTGTTTGTTCCTACCCTTTACCCTCTTCTATATATGTCTCTCTTTTCTCTTGCTTGGGATCCCTTTGCCCCTTAGTCATTTTCTCTCCCCCTTGCTGGGCGAGAACGAGAAGAAGGAAGGAGAGGAGGTGGCCGATATAGCTATTGTTGATGCTGCTTTCTTCTTCCTTGGTGGTGGCTGATACATCCTGCTGTTTCTCTTCTCTAGTTGGTGGCCGAAGCTTGGAGGAAGTTCTTGGAGCTTGGATCTTGGATAGTTGTGCTTAAGGCGGGTTACATAACTTCTAACCTAGCTATACTATCTCTTTTACATGTTTCTTTAATATGTTACCTTGATCGACAATGTATATCTTGCTAGAAATTCTCATGCCTTAGTTAGTAACCTTGTTGTCTGATATGCTCCCTAGACTAGGTTAGTCGATATGTGTGATATCCTTGTGTTGGTCGATCTCTTGAGTTGTGGAACCTCAAGAAATACCCCTCTCTCATTTAGTTGAGAGGTGAGCTTAGAGTTCCTTAACCCGAGGAGATATGGTAGTGTGTCCTTGGGCAATGCCCCTCTCTCACTTTGCTGTTGAGAGGTGAGCCTCTGCTCTAGTTGCTTGGACAACATGGTTAGTTGGCCTGGCCGATAGAGGTGTTGACCTTGGTTCTACCCTAGTTGCACGTTATGTCTATGTTGGTGCCATGGGCGGCAATGCCTTTGATGGTGGGCTTTGAGCAACACCCCTCCTTCCTTGAGTTGTGAGGTGAGCTCCTGCTCCTACCTTACATGCTTGAGATTGTACAAGACCCCTCTCTCTCTTCAAGTTGAGAGGTGAGCCAATACTCTTGGTGTCCTTGGGCGATATGGTGTGGGTAGCCGTTATGTGGTTGAGGCTGTTTCTAACCCTAGTCACCCGATATGGATGGTGGTGTCTTGGTGCTTGTTGCCCGATATCCCTCTCTTCCCCTTGAGCTAGGGTTTAGGCGATATAGTAGGCAGATGCCTTGTTGATCCTTCACTGATATGGTGCTTAAGGGTTGAGTTAGCTTGGGCGTTGTGAGGCTTGTATCCCTTGGATGATAGGTGGTCTGTGTTGGGTGTTACGGCTTGGAGGTGCCTTGCCCAATAGGGTGCTCCACATTGTGATGATCTTGTTGGGCGATATGGGTTGTAACCTTTGGCCGATATGGATCTGGGATGGTTTGAGTTCTTGGGAGACAAGGCGATGCGTCAGGCGTTAGGGCGTTGCGTTGGGTGACATGGCATTGCTGTTGCCTTGCACGATACCCTCTTGGGTGGTGTTGCCCGTTACTCCATGAGGATGTGTTTCCTGATATGGTTCCTTGATGGGTGTTATGACCTTCGTCTACTTTGGACGACATGGCTGACCTATGGTTTGGGTGTTGCATGCTATGATGCATTGTCCGTTATGGTGTTTGCTCGACATGATGCTGCGTTGATCTAGATGGACAATAGGGGTGTGTCTCTTGGGCGATACAGGTTGCATGTTATGGTGATGCACGTTAACAACTTGCTAGATATGGGTGTTAGACGATACAGTAGGTTGTGCTTGTTGAGGCTTGCCCGGTATGGGAGATAGCCGACACCAATAGTGTTTGGATGTAACTGATACCTTTGGTGAGGATCGTTGTACCTTTGGCGATATTGTTGAATATGCAGGATTCTCAATTGTGTGTCTTGTGAAGCCTCCAATATCCCTCTATTTATAGTAGAGACCAGGGTCAGGGTTCCTGATCGGCGTGGGAGTAGAAGGGCCTGAAATCGTGAATGTTATGGAACCTACAAACTATGAGATAGTCTTATCGCATAGAGAAATGGTCTTCCAGTGAGAGAGATGGTCGTATCGCATAGAGAGACAGTCTTCTTGTGTAGTTTCCTATTTTGAATCGAATTGGAAATTTGAATCCAATTAATGCACATCATGATGACAACACTAATCCTTAATGCAATTGAATTTCCCCACAAACTGGGCATATCATTCACAAATCCGGTCATCTTACGACCAAGAACCGGTCATCTCGCTCACACAAGATGGTCGCCTCATGCCCTAGTTCTGGCAGAACTCAGCCAATTTAGTTTCTAATCAACCTGACACTCCAAACGACCACTCCAACGCTTGAACGTGATGATTCTTAGTCCAGTCTGTTGATCTATTCTTTAATTGAATGCCTAAACACATTTAACATTCAAACTAAACATCACTCATGAATATAATCTTTTAATATAAGTGTATCCTATGTGTGTGACCCTATAGGTCCAAAATTACGTTAGCAATGAATGTCCATTACAATATGACATCCAAGGAAAGAGCAGTGCCTAGCCACACGTCATTGATACCCACATAATTCAAAAAGTTGGAGAATAACTTAAAACTACAATCCATAATTAGTGTTACCATGATGGTATTGTTCCTTTGTCTCTGATATTTGGATTGAACTTGAGGCATGGAATCATCATCCTCTCAACGTTCAATCCATGTTACTTAAACTAGAGAAGACTACCAGAGATGCATGTGATTTCACATATCACATATTGAGTCACATGAATATGGTCATATATTTCTCGATCTCTCTTATTAAGAGGCATGGATATCAAACTCCTATAGGAGGTGCAAATCCCATCTACATCACTCACACTCAGTACCCATGTGTCAAATTTATCCAATCACCACATTTATGGCAACCTGTATTTAAGGATTACAATTGATGATGTCAAAGTATACCCAACGACATGTGATGTATGTCGTGATTTCAGGTCTAAGAACCACAATCACCACTATCACTATGAGAGATGATTGTGACTACCATTCCATGGTCTCCATGTATCACTCTCATGGTGGGTCCATCTGATACACTATTCTATAACATGTACCTATGTGAGTGACTTAATACCATATAACATGACTAATAAGACTCTATCATTAGTCAAAACACACTCTAGTCTTACGTATTGATGTTTTCTTTTTTGCTTTCACAGTAATATTTGACAGGGGACATAACAAGAATTTATGTACTCTTATTGTAAAGAGTTGAGATCAACTCTCTACTAAAATAATGGTAAACAAAAACACCATTATGAAGCAGTGGAATTTTAAACTATGACTATATTCAATTGTATAAAGAGTACTTTACAAAAATTCCCAAATAGGTGACAACTTTATACAAAACAACAAGATCTAGGTAGAGGAAGACTAAAATCAAATCAACTTGTCTCCAAACAAAAACAACTTAACATATAGGTAGCTATAGCTATGTCCAAGATAGATGGTTGAACTCATAGTCCTAGCCTTAGGCTGGTTCACCAAGCTTCCAATGCGCACTCTGATCCTATACCTGGGTGGTTGGGATCACCCAGCGAGAGAGAGATAAAAGTATGTGTTAATCAAGAGGAATAATGACACATAAAAAGGTACAACATTTCATAATAAAATGATTCACAATATTAAGGGGTTTCAAGAGCATGAGACAAATAATCAAATAAGTAATAGAGAACTGCCATAGTTTAATCAATAACAATAATCACATACCATGAATGATATTATGACACAAAATAATATCAATGCAGAGTGAGGGCACCTACCGGATCCTCACCAAGAGGAGAGAGGAATTTACACATCCCAAACCTCAAATATATATAATATGAAGGGAATTATCACATCCTTCAGGGGAAAGTTGTCACATTCCCCTCGGGCAAATTTATACATGCCCTCTATGGGTGGTTGTATAGATGTGCCGATACATTGTCATTTGGCCAAAAATACATCATGCTTAATAGTCCACTTGGCAGTAGTGATAATATAAATAACATTCAATAAATAATATCATTGGGGAATAAAACCCATGAAATAGACAAGTAAATGAATGGCCCAACATTGGCCATAGAATTATTCAAATAACCAAATAAATGAGCCACAATGGCTATAGAAGATTCAAGTAAATAAAGATCCAGATAAAAGGAAATAGAGATATTCCAAGGCTTAATTATTCTACCACTTGTGGCATATTATGCTCACATTGCTGTAACAAGGATTACCGCTCAACATTAAGTGTCAAAACATATGTATTTCCCTTATAAGGGTTTTAATCACAATTAGGATTTACTAAGTCAATCCCAACATTAATCAATGCATTAGGTCACATACCTTAATAAATGGAATCTAATCTCCATTAACCTCATAAAACCATCATGTGGAATTATCATAGATTATCATGTAACAAAAGACAATATTATCCAATGAGTTATTAAGCATATATTAATCCAAATAATGTCACATTAATTTCTATATTACACATAATCACATTAGTGACATCATAAACCATTTTCTCTTATAACACTCCATTATATGAATTACCCACATTTAACATCAGATTAGGTGAATTCAATTACTCAGTATCATATTTGAGTCATTATATGCATTTTAATGAATAAGATGGAGCACATTAAATATAAATGAATTGATTCATATACTAAATCATGATAAGGTGATCAATGAGATGTATATTTGGGAACAAGGTGATATGCCTTACATATATTGATAGCTTGATCACAATTATGATTTGGTGATTACAAACCATCTATATATACCAAGGTATATTATGCGAGGATGACACCTAAGTCACTAATGTATCATGAAGGCATCAAAGATATGCATGTATTTATTGTCAAGGCTAGATGATTACACATTAGGGTTTGGGTCAACATGACCATTACATGTCATGCATCCTTAGCATGCATTAGTTCCATTATCTTACCCACCATACCATTAGGGTGACATGGTCAACATTATGTGTATTCACAATTTGAGATGAGTAACTCATCATTATGTGCAATAAGAATATGTTAAGGTTCAAGCATATGAACTATACTTTAGATGACTTATTATATATTTATTTGTGTATAAACAAACAAGATGAATTATAATTATAATGTGTTTGTCCAACACTAACCATAAGAACTTATTAATCTCTTATCTATGGGATTAGGGTTTCCAAAATAGAGTAACTAGATTTCAAATGTATTGAGGGACTCCACCCCTTTAAAGAGGATTTCATCCTCGAAATCAGCAACTCCAAAATCTATGAAGGTATTACCACTACCACTAGTGTTGTTTAAAAGCTTGACCTACCAAATCAATATAAACTATGGGTAAAAGAGCAACTTTAATTAAACCATAGGATTCAACACTTAATTGTTTTACTAAACACCATTATAAACTTCAAAGTCTAACCTAGGGTAGGATATCCCCAAACATGTAAATCTAAGTCTCACATAAGGAACTTATGGGACATAAGTTGGTTCTACTTGGGTAATCAAAACATCATACTTAGGTTCTTAAGGATACTCAACAATAAGATAATTTGTCCAAAGGTATACTATTTTGGGACAGTCAGTATCAGCTCAGGCCAGGCCGGTGTCATATGGATCTGGGAGTCCTTGTAAGCCAAGCTAGTGATGTGGAGGAAACTCTTTCTAGCCCCCAGACCCTGACCCTTTGTAGACACCTTTGCTTTCAACTTATGCCCTAGTAGCAACCTAATAGACTAATCACCAAAAAGTTGATCAAATTATATTTCTAATATGAAATTATTATGATCCTAAATCAATCCTTCATCATTGGTTAACTCTAAGGTGAAAATCTCACTAAAGGGAAACTATATAAGGTAAGGTTCTATCTAGGAGACAAATTGAAATAGTCAAGACTCCAACTACCTTGATGCTCTGATACCATGTTGTAAAGAGTTGAGATCAACTCTCTACTAAAATAATGGTAAACAAAAACACCAATGTGAAGCAGCAGAATTTTAAACTTTGACTATATTCAATTGTATAAAGCGTACTTTAAATTTTTTTCCCAAAATGGTCTATAACTTTATACAAAACAACATGATCTAGGTAGAGGAAGACTAAAACCAAATCAACTTATCTCCAAACAAAAACAACTTAACATTTAGGAAGCTATAACTAAGTCCAAGCTAGATGGTTGAACTCATGATTATCTTAATCCACCGTTCAGCAAAACCCATATCTTTTATAACAGCCTAGAGAGCTTCCCATCTGATATAGTCGTAAGCTTTCACTAGATCTATTTTCACACACACCTTGGAATTATCTCTACTTACATTGAAACTTGTAAAGAACTCAGTGGCAATAAGTGTGCTATCTGCCAACCTCCATCCTCTAATGAAGGCACTTTGTTCCTTCGATATAATATGCAGAAACACCAACTTGAGTCTACCAGACAGGAGTTTGGCTATGCAACACTGCAACAAGCAAAGGGTCTGAAGTCAGACATCTCCTTAGCATCCTTTCTTTTAGGAATCAGCTTGATAAATGTATGGTTTACTAATCTCACCATGCTACCTCCATTAAGGACCCATCTAACAACAACATTAATGTCATTCCTTATATAGTACCACATGAACTGGAAAAATCTACCATTGAACCCGTCCGACCCCGGGGCCTTGGAGGGGTTGATAGAGAAAAGTGCAGCCTTGCTTTCTTCATTAGTAGCCTCTTTACACAGGTCCTCATTCATTCTATCACTGACCTTCCTCCCCGGTAGAAACTCCCCAAACCGCCTATCTAGAATGGCAGGTTGATTATACATATTGTGAAAGAAGAACTCATCACAAGAGGCAATCTCAGCCCTATTGTCCACAATTTGCCCGTGCTCATTAATGAGCTCATGGATTGCTTCCCTCATCTCTGTCTTCTTAACAGCTGAATGGTAGACTCTCATATTGAAGTCCCCATCTTTTATCCACTTCAAGAGACTACGCTGCCATTGAAACCTTTCCTCAGCTTTCTTCAGTTTTCTTAGTCTTTCCTCTGCATTAAGTTCATCATTAATTGCTCTTGTATTGGTGGGCATGGCTCTGACTGTGGTAGCAGCTTTCTCATATCTCTTAGTAGCTTCATACACAGATTTTTGATATTTACCTTTTCCCTACTCCACTCCTTCAAAGCTCTTTTAGTGTGTTGTAGTTTCTTTAATACCCTATAAAGGGGGTTGCCTTGGACATCAATGTCCCAACTTCTCTCGGCTACTTCCTTGAATCCCTCCCACTCACACCAAAGGTTTAGAAATCTGAAGGGTCGTTTAATAGGTTGTTTGCTAGCAAACTCCATCTTCATCCATGAGTGGTCACTCATGATATTAGCACCTAACCTAATGACAGCGTGCGACCATACATCAATCCAGACCTCTTTTATGAAAGCTTTGTCAATGCTACTAGAAATCCTTTTCTCAGGCTTCTTTTTATTCGACCAAGTAGATCCTTCCCCAATCTAGTTCATCTCAATCAGACCCATAGCTTCCACCGCATCATTGAAAGCTGCCATGACTTTCTCTGGCACCCTGAGTCCACCATGCATCACTTTCACCTTTCTTATATTGTTGAAGTCCCCTATGACAAGCCAAGGAATGGTTTGCTGGGCTATGATCCTAATCATATCCCATAGCTGGCTCCTATCCTTCTCAAGAGTCTCCCCATACACTCCCAAAACAATTCAATCCAGCCCGCCCTTGTTGCAGCAGCTCAACATGATCATTTGATCACTCACGCTGATAAGGGCTATGTCCCAAACACCTGGGTTCCAACCCACTGCAATCCTGCACCCATCTCTGTGTTCGATGTTAGACAACATCTCCCAACCAGTGGAGAACAGGGTATTCAATCTGTCCTTAACATTTCTTTTTATTCTAGTTTCCAAGCAGAAAACTAGACTTACTCCTTCTTCATGAATCACCTTCTTCAGCTCCCTCTTCCTGTAAGAAAGGGACGCACCTCTCTCGTTCCACGCGAGCATAGACAACACTAACCATTGATGTTCCCACTCCCCTCCCCGGAGTGGGTAGCCTTCTTCCTTGGGTTCTTCGCTTGTCCCTTGGCAGTGCTTCTAGTCTGCTTTAGGCTTCTGCTTCTGGTTGGCCCAATCTCAACCACCTCTTCATCGATCCCCTTGCTCAGAGCTGAGAAAGGGTTATTGGGGTCAACACCCCTTGAGTGATCGTACTCTTCATCAGCAATACTGGTCCTCCTCACTTTATCAACTTCCTCGGAAGGCCCTACAACATCAGTAATAACACCTTCAAGCACCAGTTGAACCAAACTTGGCAGGACCTCCTCTTTAGTCGGGGCAGTAGGGGGAGGCTCGAGCACTGTCACCCCAGTCCCCACACTAGCCTTCTCCTTACCTTTCCTTCTATCTACATGGATTATTGATCAGGCTCTGGTATGTAGTGGCCTAGACACGTGTCTGTCACACCCCTTAGTTGTTCGTCAAAAGTCCCCAGCGATGATGGGTGGTGAAAGATGAACTGTGTCACTCTCTCCCCTGGACACCTCCCATGTTATGGCCAAACACCAGGCAGGAGTCACAACGGTCAGGGAGTGCTTCATAGTTGACCTTCACCTCCCACTCATCACCGTTCGGTAGTTCCACCATAACCAGAGGTGGCAAATCCTTCTTAGAAGAAATCTTGACATAGAGCCTCACGCACCCCAGTAGAGTGTCATCAGGCCTCCTGTCGATCACCCTTGGAATGCCAATGGCATGGCCAATCACCAAGATGGCCCTCGCCAACCAATGCTTCCCGACGTCCGGCAATGACACCCAGACCGGCGCCGTCTTCAAAGTTGTACTCCTAATGTCAGCATCAGGAGTCCATCACCTCTCCAGTACGAGTTGGTCATCAAAGAACCACAACCCTCCTTTGAGGGCTTTGCTGATCTCTGCCTCATTGGAGAACCTCGCCAGGATGAGCCCATTGACCAAGTTAAAGACCTCAAGCTCTCCCCTAGGTGTCCAAGTGTGTATCAACCGCCCTCTCAGCTGAGGGATGCAAGCATTTCTTCCAAGCACACTATGGTGGAGAATCGGTGGTAGTCATCTATCTCCTCAATGATCGGCTCTCTAAACCTAGTCCAGGTGCAGTCATCGCCCTCTTTGTAGAACGTCTCTTTGGGATCAGCCTCCACTGAACCCCTAATGTGAGAGGTCGGTCCCTCCACAATCTTGGCCCACTCCCTAGCCACCGTAACATTGACACCTGGCTTGCACCAGGCACCCAGGGTGAGAGAGGGTTTCTTCTTGGATGCGCCGTTGGGAGCGCCCTTCTCAGCTCCATCAGAATTGCCCTCTACCGCTTCCATTCTGTGGTGTAACAAAAAACTCTTTCAATCATCTTATAACATGAATTAGTATTTATTAAAGCATAAAATATAAAGAAATACCACTTTTAGATCTTTTGAGGAAACCTTCGATTTAGGACTCAAAACTAGGACCAAAAGCTCACTTAGGTTTCACTGATTAGGGAAACATATTAATTTATCAAAATCAGAGTTGAAATGAATTAATTACATATTTTAGAACATTTAACATACTCAAAATGGCTCTCAAAGCAAACTTTGAAAAATGAATCATAATTAGGACTCAAAAACCATAAAATCTGATTCTACATGAAACAAGATTTCCAACGAGTATTTATTCGAAATTTTCTGATGAAGTATCAATTTTCTATGATTTATTTGCTCAGGGCCAATAAGAGAGCGAGAAAAAGCCACATGGGCTTGGTGACTCACGTAAAGAAAGGGCGGTGAAAGAAGAAACTAACCTCATCATTAAAATAGGAGAGGAGTTGTGTGAGGGGGGGATGGTAAAAAAACCCATGGGTCATCTTCCTCCTCGCGAGCCAGCCTTGGCCGCGATGGAGGTGCTTGCCCAGTTGGGCGTTTCCGCATTCCTTGACCAAAATGGGAGTTCAGATACTCGAAATGAAGAGGAAGTGAATCCATACTCACCTAACCCTTAATTTGCTTGATGGTGCATCTTAGTTCTAGGGAGGTCTACCTCAAGGTAAGGGAACAATTGGAGGTATCAGTGGCTAGTGGTGGGAGTTTCAGACAAATCGAAGGAGGAGGAAGAAAGTGTGTGTCTTAAAGGAGCTCTCTGTGGCCTTATATAGGCTAGAGGACAGCTCTAGGCCTCCTGTGCGAACATGGCAGAGAAGGGGACAGGATCGAGATTTGGTGTCTTGAGCACAATGTAAGGTAGGTGATGAGACAAGGCCCAAAATTGCCGACGTAGTGAGACGAATCGACCGACGAAGAAATCAGTTGAAATGACCAAGAGACAAGACAGAAAGGGTCGCGGGAAGTGAGGTGGCACAACTGCTCAAGCGAACCGAGGAAGAAGATGAAGCCATGGCCATCAGATCAAGATCCAACGGGGATTGGGCACGTGACAGAGAAATCGAAGCGAACCATAGCGTGACAATGAAATAAATGAAAAATCGATTGATATTCTATAGTTACACTATATGGAAACTTGTAAAATCCATTTGGAGGGTCAAGTAAAGTCCAAAAGCCACCAAAATTTAACCATAGGTTAATTATGACTCCTAGATCAATGCTATGCATTTAGTTCCTCGTAAATCACATGTTTTGGCCCTTAATTTATATATTGACTATTAATGCATATATTAAAGTATAAAATGAGTGATTAATGTGAAGATAATCTTTTAATCACATAATTGAGTGAATTCTGAGATATTAGTCATATATCAATATTGAGAATCATATATCACCATATTATCCTCTCATTAATGTATTATGGTCCATTTGGAGGAGAGAGAAAGAAAAAGGTTAATTACTCTCATACATTAACTCAAATACACATTATTAGTCATATCTTATCCAAAAAGATAAAAAAGCTCCAAAATAACATTATCCACTAATTATCTATCATAAATGGTCATATTACATCATTAGTCCCCAAATATCACATTAGTGGTTTATTTGTGCAAAACCCCTTACATTATCATGAAATGTGGTAAAATGTTGGTTCCATCATCAAACTTTTCTCAATTGCAACATTGAGGCCAAAGAAGGCTCACAAGGATGGGAAATTTATGAAGAAGGTCCAAAAGGACTAGAAAGTGAATAAAAGCTCAACAATGGGTAAATTGCAAGAAGGACCCTAAGATTCAATATGTTACATTTATCATCTGTATGATTTCATTCTTCATGTCATGTACTTGAAGACATACGTCATCGAGTAACTTATTACCATAAATAAGGAACTGATCCTTTTAGGGCTTCACAAGTGCCCAAGGATGTTCTTTATGGTAGTCCAGTGACTCTCACTGGCATCTGAAATATACCCTCTCATCATGTCTAATACATACCAAATTTCTAGGTAGGTATATATATGTCCTCTCATCATGTCCAATGCATATGAGATGACTGGATATCGTCTCACCATATCCAACACATATGAGATAATTGGATATCCTCTTGTTATGTCCAATACATATGAGAAAATTGGATATCCTCTCATCATGTCCAATACATATGAGATAACAAGATAGGTACATAACATTGCAGTCAAGATAGATTCAATTGTGAATGCATATGACATGTATCCATGTGTTCCTATTCTTCAGAAGAACTGGGACACTAGGTTCTTGAGAGACTAATTGCATGTAACATGGACATGTTTTCTCTCAAATATTCTTGCATGTTGAACTCTTAAACATCTTTCCAGTGTATGTGCTCTTTATTAGGTGAAGAAGCTTTCCAGATCTATCTCTTTAGATTTCAATCCCGATCACACAGGAGGTCTTTCCTAAACCCTTCATAGAAAAGGTGTTTGCTTCCAGGTTTTAACATTTTTTAGGATAAGGACGTCATTCCTCATAAATATGTGGAATATATAAAGATGCTCCCACTAAGTCTTTTTTAATCACAAATTTCATCTTCATTTTGACTCAAGCCAATACCTTTGACTGTCTTGTCAAATAGAAGATTCCATCTCTAAGATGTTTGCTTCAATCCATTGACCTTTGTAGCTTATACAATCTATTTGCATTTATGGATTTATGAAACCTTTTGATTGTATCACATACGCACCCTCTTAATTATTCCAATTAAGGAATATATTTCAACATCCATATGCCAAATCTCATAGTCATACTAAGCTGCAACAACAAGCATGATCCAGATGGATTTAACCCTGGTAACTGGTGAAAGACTTCATCATGTTCAACACCTTGAATTAGTTTGAAACTCTTTAGAACCAGTATACCCTTCCATGTTGGTCTTCTGTCAAAGTCCTAAATGCACCTTATGGGTTTTACCCCTTTAGGTGGAACCAACAAGGTCATACCTCATTGGTTTACATGGAGTCCATATGATCTTATGGCCCTCAAGCCATGCTTCAGATTCTGGTCCCTCAATAGCTTCTAGGAAGGTAGTTGACTCATCATATATGATCAACCCACCACTATCTTGAAGACATCATACTATTTCAAGCTTTGGGTGTTTTTTACTTGGAACTATGAGTTTTATGTGTTACACAAGGAACTTTAGATTCCACAACCACTTGTGATTCTCCTTGTTCCTACTGTACCTCTTTAGGTTCTATGTTTTCTTATTTGTCTTGAACATTTCAAGTTCCACTTTAACACCCACTGATTCCTTTGGATCTAAGTTCTTCTTCAAGAATACAACCATCCTTATAAACAAACAACTTTGTTGTAGGATTGATATAAGAGTAGTATTTCAACAAAATAACATTTATGTGATTTGTGGACAAATACCTTTTAGAAATAATTTTCTTATATAGGTATTCATCCCTAATCACTATAAAAGATATATCGGTACAATTCCCATGCCATATCTCATATGGTGTCTTTTGAACCAATTTAGACGGTACACTATTTAGTGTTAAGAACGTGCCCGAAAGAAATTGCAAGGTGTGATTCCTTCTTACTGATACACTTTCAAGATACACTATCATTGTATTTCAGGTGGAGTTCATCATGATACATTATCACGATTTCTTGAGAAGGTTCTCAAACTCTTGGTTTAAAGAATTTCAACATTGATCATATCAAAGTATCTTAACACTTCTACCAAGTTAGTTACATACTTCATTTACGATCTTCTTGAACACTTCAAGAGATCCATACTTGTATTTCATTAAATATAAATTTCAATATCTATTGATAATATCAGTAAATATAATGAGATAATAGTAACTACCTTAAGCATTTATTCTAAAAGGTCTATATGCACATCAATATGCACTAGCTGTAATAGAATACTTATTCTCCCACTACAACTAGTGAAGATATTTTTTCATATTACACAACAAATAAAATATGCATGTCTCTATTAGTTCAATAACCAAAAGAGTCTATATAACCATCATATGGATTCTAGAAATGCATTTCTCATTTGCGTGCTCTAAATGACAATGTTATAGGTATTCAATGTTTGAGTCATCAAGTCATTCAATATATGTGTCATACCATATTTGTCTTTACAACTATCATATATAGTTTATGAGACACATGGTATTTCCATAAAAGATCTCATCTTTTAAAATGAAACATCAATTTATCCTTGTCCATACAATATGGTGTTTTCATTAATGGCAAGTTCATAATAGCAATTTACTAATTCTATTATGTGCCCAGGAATGATAACTTCCAACTTTAATGGAAACAACTCTTACTCCTTATAGTTCTTGCTTATTTCTTACTGGTTCATGAAGTAGAGATATCTATCTCTTTCTTATTCCTATGTTCCTTTATGTGAAAAGGACATATTCCTTTTGCACTCACTCTTATCCTTTTCTTGAGTGCTGAAGACTTGGACTTTATCTTAGCCTCAGATCACTTCTTGGCCTTACCTTTTCCCTTGGACTCACTTCTACTGATCACCATCACAAATTTTTCCTTCTTCATTCTGACTTTGGCATCAACATGCCAAGTAGTTTTGACTACGGTTTATCCAAGTTACTCAAGTAGTAACACATGATAAACTGGTTGTATGACTCACACAACGATTTGTAGAATCATATCCATGGTGAACTCTTAACCTAAGAGAAATCGCAGTCACTCCACATGCCTGATCATATTTAGCATATGAGGTTCTATTGGATCTCCCATTGTCAGTTTGCACTCAAACAATGGTTTTGAGACATTGGTCCTTACTTTCTTTACATGATTCTTAAGGTGTACCATCTCAAGAATGTTCATGTTTCACGTTGGTCACAGTTCATACAACAAAGAATAAGGTACCCAATGTCCATGGTATCATTGGCATGCTTCCAGTAAGCATCCATTTAGCCTTAGGCACATTTGGAGCAGGTTGCTCTGGCTATGGTATTTTAAGGACATAGAGCTTTCGCTCATGTTTGAGAACACTTCTCAAAATCCTTAGTTGGATGTCGAAGTCAATCCCATTTGGTTTTTTCCTTCTCTAGGACTGATCACAATAATAACGTGTTTGTGTTTGACATTAGAATCTATATATAAATATTACAATATTTTCAAAACATTTTTTATTTGTTTGATTTGATAAATTGATGATATTAATTATGTCTTTAATTAATTATTGCTCCCACTATTTTGTTCAAATTGATAACCCTCATGTATCAATTTGTAAGATTGCAGCGTACAATCTTCTAGTGGCCAAGATCCAAGATAATTCAACTATGGCCCAAACAATGCCGCAATACATAGTTAATCATCAAGTAGGAAAGTTTTTCCAATTACATTATAAGCAATTCTAGATAGATGATATGCGCAACTCCTTGCCATAATCATTTGCATGCCTCTAGGCTTAGACGCTCTAAGAATCACCAGTTAATCCTGAACCAATAAACAACACGGTAGATATGCACCCTGCGAAGATAGAACCTACATATCTACCATCACACTTATATGAGATAGACGATGCACCATGCGAGGGCATAACCTACGCTTGGTCGATCAAGATTTTCATGTTTGTTGCTAATGGAAAGAATCTTAGACTTAATATTGTATTTGAGGGGTTTTGTATTTATAGATACATATACTTTATCCAATCACAACATATATAGTATGTATCCTATACATGCTATATCCCATAATGAAAACATGCAATAAACAAATAATGATGATTATGGCCAGCCTAATGTAACTCCCTGGAGCCACAAGGATAACCACAACTTAGGTCTACATCATATGCAAAAACATGTTGTTGATGAAGATCCATGCTTGTCAATCCGGGTTGTTCAGTTCAACCATTGAACCAATCGGCTCGCCTCTTGGCGAGTCATTTAGTTGTCTCACTGGCCGTGTGCTTCTTCTGTCCACCATCTACTGTCTCCTCCACCTGATAGGTTGGTCCACCAGCTGATCGGTTCGGATCTATTGGTATGTATGTGCAGAGATCTAATCATATGATGATTGTAATGGCATAACATGTAAACGACTTCATTAATAATAAAGGCAGGCTTCCAATTTATTTTGTATATTCAGTTATGAGATAATGAATAAACATAATTAATGTCTATAGAATGATGTTACTAAATGACATATGTATTCAAGTTACTAACCTTTTGGATGAGACCATACAGATGTTAAGAGTACATATACATATTCTCATTATGTCTCTGATCGTTTGGTTGTTATTGTATAAGGTTGATAGAAAAAAATAATGCATAAGATTAGAGTGTGAGTTGGTTGATGACTAAATCTCATTAGTCATGATATGTCAATATCAAACCAAGAATATAGATATGTGTTAGAGAATAGTGTATCAGACAGACCCACTGTGAGACTAACACATGGAAGCCATCATCATGGAAGTCATTGTCAGCTCTCATAGTGATGGTGGTGGTTGTAGTTCTTAGACCTAAAATCACTACAATCTTCACGTGTCATTGGGTACACTTTGATATCATCAAATGCAGTACTAAACAATGGGTTTTTATAACAGTGTGATTGGGTGACTTTGACACATGGGGACTGACTGTGAGTGATAGAGATGGGATGTGTCCCTCCTACTGGAGTATGATATCCAAGGCCTCTTGATTAACAAGATTGAGAAAAATATGGCCATACCCATGTGAGTCAATATCAGATATTGAGCTTACATATATATATATCATGCAATATACTTTGGTTCAAGGAACAAGGTTGAATAACAATGAGGATTATTGCTCGATGCCTCTAATTCAATCTGGATATCAGTGACAAAGTAACTATACAAACATTGTAACACCATACACAAATTCTAGGTTGAAGTTGATCCCCAAGTAAAACCCATAGGGTGCATTAGGGTCTTTGTAAGAAGACCAACATGGAAAGGTAAATTGTTTGCAAAGAGTTCCAATCTAGTTCAAAGTGTTGAACATGATGAAGTCTTTTCTCCAGTTACCATGATTAAATCCATCTAGATCATGCTTGTTGTTTCATCGTACTATGACTGTGAGATTTGGCATATAGATGTTAAAACTGCATTCCTTAATTGGAATAATTAAGAGGATGTGTATGTGACACAACCTAATGGTTTTATAAATCCCTTAATGCAAATAAAGTCTATAAGCTACAAAGGCCAATCTCTGGATTGAAGAAAGCATCTCTGGACTAGAATCTTCTATTTGACAAGATAGTCAAAGGGTTTGACTTGAGTCAGAATGAAAGTGGAATCTATGATTATAAAATATTTACTAGGAGCAATATCAATATTCCACATAATGACGGGAAATGACATCCTTATCTTGCAAATGTTAAAACCTGGCATATAAAATAAGTTCTATATGAATGATTTAGGAAAAGCATCATATAAGATAAGGATGAAGGTCTATAGAGTTAGATCTGGAAAGCCTCATTACCTAAGAAAGAGCAGATACATTGGTAAGATGCTGAAGGGTTTAGCATGCAAGACTCCATGAGAGAAAACGTGTCCATGTTCCATGGATTTAGTCTCTCAGGATCCTAGTGTCCCAATTCTTATGAAGAATAGGAACACATGGATAGATGTCATATGCATTCACAATTTGATCTGTCTTGAATACAATGTCATGTACTTATAACATTATCTAGTATGAATTATACATGACGAGAAAATATCCAGTAATCTCATATGTATTGGACATGATAGAGGATATCCAGTAATCTCATATGTATTTGACATAATGGGAAGATATATATATATACCTACTTAGCAATCTTGTTTATGTCAGATACCAATGAAAGCCATTGAACTACCATAAACAACATCCTTAGGTGCTTGTGAAGCACTTAAAGGATCAGTTTTCTTAGTTACGGTAATAAGGAAGAGTTGGATGTAAAGGGTTACATCGATGCAAGCTTCCAAATTGTCAAATAAAGGATCACAATCTAAATCTATGTTTGACATTAAATGAAAATTGTAAGCTAGAAAGAGTTCCAACCTAATGATAGTTATTCAATTCTACAAAAGAAGTCAAGTATCTCTATTTTATGAGAATAATAGAGGATAGTGTATGAAGTTTGTATGGGAGAACTTGTGTGAGGTTCCAACCATTGATGACATAGTAGAAATATTGGTGACAAAAATGGAGTTAATAGTAAGGTTGGGAATCTCATATATAATACTACGACACTTCCATTTAATGGGACTACTCGTACAATGAAGAGATGTGAAAATTGAAAAATACCAACTTAAAGCAAACATTGCTAAACCCTCTATATAACGACTTACGCAATAGAAGCATTATGGTCATGTTAGGTCACTCAGGATGAGATCTGTGGGTTATTGGCTCTAAGTGTAAGTGGGAGTCTGTTGGTATGTATGACCAGAGAACCCATCATATGATAACTGTAATGGCATAACATGTAAATTATTTGATTAATAATAAAGGCAAGCTTCTAATTTATTTTGTATATTCAACTGTGAGATCATGAATAAATGTAATAAATGTCTAGAGAATGATATTACTCAATGACATATGTATTCAAGTTACTAACCTTATGGAAGAGATCATACAGATGTTAAGAGAACATATACATATTCTCATTATGTCCCTGATCAGTTGTTATTGTGGAAGGTTGATAGAAAATAATAACACATAAGATCAGAGTGTGAGTTGGTTGATGAATAAATCTCATTAGTCATGATATGGTAATATTAAACCAAGCCCACATATACATGTTAGAGAATAGTGTATCTGATAGACCCACTGCGAGACTGACACATGAAGCCACCATCATGGAAGTCATAGTCAACTCTCACAATGGTGGTGGTGGTTGTGGTTCTTAGACTTGAAATCACTACACTCATCACATGTCGTTGGGTACACTTTGACATCATTAAACACAGTCTTGAAACATGGGTTGTTATAACTGTGATGATTGGGTGAATTCGACACATGGGCACTAACTGTGAGTGATAGATGGGATTTGTCCCTCCTATAGGATTATGATATTTGAGGCCTCTTGATTAGAGAGACCGAGAAAAGTATGGCCATACACATCTGAGTCAATATATGATATTGAGCTTACATATATATCTCATGCAGTCTGCTCTAGTTCAGGGAACAAGATTGAATAATAATGAGGATGACTGCTCCATGGATATCAGTGACAAAGGAACTATACAAACACTATAACACCATACACAAATTGTAGGTTGAAGTTGCTCCCCAACTTTCCTTTCTTTTATATAGAACTCATGTGCAACTAGTCCCCGCTCTTTACTTGTGATGTCATAAGTTGTTATGGACGTTCACTACCAACATGATATGGGACCTATAGGTTCACACACATAGGAACTCACCTAGAAGAGGAGTTTAGATCTTGAATGACAATTGAATTAAGTACTAATGTGTTTAGGTATTTGATTCATACAATAAACAACCTGACAGCACTACCAAACGACTGTCTCAAGGGTTGAGGTGGGCATATGGAGTGTGCCAAATGGCTATCTTAAGTGTTGACATGAGCGTCTGGGTTTCAGGCCTATTTTGAATTGAAATAATGCTAACAAGCGAACCAACCCAACTGTCTGGCTCGACTTGGGTCACCACACGACCATATGGGTGATTGAGACAGTCGTCTCACATGGGCGAGATGGTCCAATTTGTCTGAGGGAAGGTTCTATACATTTCCCTATTTGTTTCACTTGTACATTATTTGTTGTGCATGAAAATCAATGTCCCACATTGATGGGAATTGAGTTGCTAATTTTGTTTATAATTGGGAAGTTCAAAATGACCGTATCGCTAGGCGAGATGACATTTTTAGTGCACGCATGTTGCAAAACTTCCAGAATTGTTATGAAAATTAAAGATCTTCCTGTACCTTCCACTCGCGCACTGATTAGGAACCTTGACCTGACCTCTACTATAAATATAGGGATATTGAGGGCTTCCAAGAATACAAAATAGACAATTGAGAATCAGTTGTTCTGACAACCTTTATCCTCTCTTGTTGTGGTAACCACGAGATCCCAAACAAGTCCTACATGAAGCGGGAGGGATATCCAAGGGAGAGAAGCAACTGAGGATCATTTTTGTGGGAGAGAAGATTGGTGACTAGTATGCCAATAGGAGGGACAAGTCCTTCCTGTCCGTTCTAGCAGGATCACATGAGTTCTAGTTGGTCTATGTGGACTACTTTAGAGGTAGAAGTCTTGTGGCTACTACTAGGAGGGAAACATCAACTCACTGTCTGTATCCAGATATGAGGAGCCGCTGTAGTAGTTGTCTGAGTCTACTGTCTATGGAGGAGCAGTCAGACGAGTCCCAATGCTTCCAAGAGTTGCACAACAACCATCCAAGATAAAGTGCACATCTACATTGATGAGGATTGTCACTGGACTTGCTCTGGGACCAGCTAAATCTTCGTGAAACCATCCTTCCCATTGCATAGTTATTGACGTGATCTGCTGGTTAATGGAAAATATGTCAATAAAATTTTTGTTTCTTCTGCATGCCTGATGTTGTATTTTCCTACAGGATCATCCTTCTGTTCCTCCTCAGTCCTCCAATCGGTTGTTTCTTCTCCAAGGTGGTCGGTTGGCATCGCCAAAACATCCTTCTTCTTCATCATAATAGGAAATTAAATTATCCTACTATTACATTTTTATAGAGAAACCTTGATTTACATTTGGGGGGAGAAAGGGTAGGAAAGAATTAACTTTACATTGGGAAGATAAGATAGAGGCTCAGTATGCAGATCGAGATAAAATTGGATTAAGCAACCATACAACCATGCCCAGATAATAGGGGTTATTGGCCATAACCATTCTACACATCCACCATCAAAAACTTGCTTTTAGGTTGATACATGTAAATTGCATATATATATATATATATATATATTATATATAAGTTTGGGATTATCGTGGTATTAGATTGGTTAAAAAATGTTCGCATCACATGCAATAATAAAACGATAAAACCTAAATCTGATCATTTTGATTCTCTCAAAATATAGTCAATTGACGTGGTTGTAATACCACTTTAGGGAAATAGGTGACATAATAGGTAGCAGAAACAAAAATTTTATTTCCATATTACCCATAAACTAACGGATTGCATCAACAACTATATAATGGAAAAGGTGGTTTCGGGGATATACTTGGTCTGGGAGCAAGTTTAGTGACATATCCCTCATTATTATAGATGTGCAACTGTCATCTAGTTGCTCTTGGATGGTGTTTGTGTAGCTCCTAGTCTTCACCACAAATAATAGACTAGAACAATGTTTGCACCGGCTCTTGGAGTCTTACCATGGACTATGAGTTGACATTGTCCTCCTAGTGACAGACGATAGTCTCCCTTGTCTAGAGTAGTCCACCCATACCATCGACAACTCCACGTTGCAGTTACGAATCCAATGGGAAGGAATTGTCCCCTTCTATCAGCATACTAGTCACCAACATGCTCTCCCATAACTGATCGTCAATTGTTCCTCGCTTGCTATCCCTCCCTTTGATGGGTAGGACTTTCTTGGGATCTCTATTTTTTACCACGACTAGAGAGGACAACAATTGTCATAACAACTGATTCTCAATTATGTGTCTTGGGAAGCCCCTAGTACCCCTACATTTATAGTAGAGGCCATGGTTAGGGTAGGCCTATCAAAATTTGTCTGAACCGGTGAACCCGGTTGTGTCTGACCTGAAAAAACCCAGGTTTGGGTTTCAATTGTGACATTCTGGGTCGGTTTCGCGTTTAGGATTATATGTTTGAATCTAAACCATGTTCGTTTTAGGTTTAGAAATTGGACAAAACTGGGTTCTAAATAGTTACTAATATACATATACTCATGGGATGGATGTTGCTTTTTGAAGTGATACCTGTGTTGCTTTGATATTATATATGTGATATTACAACATATTATAGTTATTTGATGTGAAAATTGATTATTTTTTAATAGTATTATTATATGCTTGTTATGTTAGAATTTACTTATATGTTAGATAACACAGATGATTCCTATTTTAGATGTTGTTATAATGTGGTATAAATATTATTTTTGTTGGTAATAGTCATCCCAATTAGTTTGATGGGCTATACTTTGATGTGAATATATGTTATTTTAGTATGATTTAGGTGGTGTTGCAACAATTTTGATGTGATATGTGTTGTTAGTATGATATATGTGATGTTGCACTTGTGATAAGATTTTCTTGTATTTATGTGAATTACTGTTCTATTGTTGGTATTGGTTTCTCTAATGAAAGTAAAGAAAAAGTAATATTTAAATTGTTTAATATTATATATCATTGATATCTTTGGTAGTTTGTTTGAGATAATGAAATTATTTATAATTGTGTAGGTACTTCTATCAAGATTTGTTTTTTGAAAAAATCACCTTCAAATTCGGGTTTGGGTTTGGTTCTGGGTTTAGATTTTTCAATCCGGGTCAAATCTGGGTTGAGAGGTATGAGTAAAATTTGGGTCCAGTTTTGGGTTTGGATTTGACAGTCAAACAATCCCGACAAGATTTTTTGACTCAAAACCGACATGTACCCAATTTTTTGAAACCCATGTTCCCAATGAATGTGGGACTAGAAGTGTTACATCTCGTTCCTAGCTTTGGTAATAATCCTAGAGATTTAAGATAATCTTAATGCTTGTCATGCTTTTATTAGTAATATTCTATGTTGTGCTTTATATTAACTTTAGTAACCTAAAATACTTGTTTGAGCAACTCATAATCAGGACTTAAGCATAATATATAGATCTGAGTTGGAGTTAACATAGCATTAACCCATACATGTTTGCAAGTAGAGAGTTAATGACATTGGAGAAAATAATTAAGTAGTTTTAACCGTTGATTCTTCCTTCTCTTCATTTCCCCTTGCTCAAAATCCCTAATCTAGTGAATTTGAGGTTTGTGTTAACCTCCGATCTTCACCTTCTACCTACAGCAGACCTCCTTTAGGGTTGAAAGGAAGAAGAAACTATGGATTTTCTAGGGTCTTGATATGAATTCGAGCTTTTCATTGATGGACTATGTTTTTAAGGTGTTTCACACTTTAGGGTGAGTGGGTACTTCCTTTAAATAGTAGATTTCATGAAAACGAGTTAAATCATCAAAAAACTTCAATTGGTTAGTATGCGAGTACAAACCCTAAGTTGCCTTTTTGATCTAGCTTTTGCAAGATGATATGAAATGGATTATTTCTCTGTTGTGATGAATTTCAAATTATGAAGCCACATTAGAAATAATTGAAATCCATCTAAATGAGAATTCTTAAAGTAATTGTAGAGATTTTTTTGTTGTAGAGATTACATGAATATACTAAAATTTAGGGTTTTTGGTTATGACTTTAATTGTTGTATAACTGAATAAAGAAGTCTGCCTAGTTGAATGTCCTTAGTTATGAATGATTGTTTTAATTGTGTGTGTGTTACATATATGTCAGATAAGATCTTGGATTTTATTTGATGATATCAATGTTTGCTTGATATATCAGTAAGAGGGTGAACCCCTAAATGAATGGAAAGTTGGAGGTTTGCAAATAGACGTCTTGATTCAACGTTATTCTTGATGTATTATGTTTTAGTAAATGGCATGGAAACCCTAGTTCAGTTTATTATAAGGATTCATATATATATATATATATATATATATATATATATATATATATAATTATATGTGAACTGCTGAGAGAAATCTTTATTCAATGACGTTATGATGTATTAAATCCTTATGTGAGTCATGTGATTAGTGAATGAGGTAAAGGAAACCCTAAGGATAGGGTGTTCAATGAATAAAGTATTGTGATATTAATGTTTCTCAGTATGAGATGTGGTTATGCTTAACAGTTTAGTTGTGGTAAATGTTATTAGATGGTCTATGAAATGAACGTTTACAAAGTTGAACTAAGATATGTTGATGTGATGATTGAATTGTGAATTTGAAGAGTGAACTAGACATTTAGATGCCCTGAACACTATAGAATCCTCACAGGATGAAGCATGTGATGTTGGGAGGAAACGAATTCCCAATTGGAGGTAGTCCAGATTGAGGTAAGCCAGAGCGCACCAGTAGGGTGCGGGGGTCTTGACCAGTAGGGTAGACTCCTTACAATTGTGTGGTACCCAACACCAACTGGGGATGTCGGTGGTATCTGTGTTGCATGATGAGTGATCAGTGGTCAGCAGCTCCATTGAGCACAATAATCCTGAGGGCTTTGACTCACCGCCTGAGTACCCAGGTTGAGAGGTGGAGTTTGAGATATTTGGCCGCTCCTATTAGCCGCCGAGAGGCAGATGTGTCAAGGCCCACTACTGACAGGGTCTTACTCAAGAGTAGGCTTAGGAACTCGGGCATGCTTCTAAACCTTACACAGTGAGATTTTATCTTGTTGCTATTCTTTAACATGTTGAGGTACACCTCATGTGGGTTCATGGCATAATAAGATGAATGAGAGATTAAACGAGTGTTCGTAGTTATTCAATTATTCTTTGTATGTTTCTAAAGTATTAGTTCTCTATATGATCAATCAAGCATGTTCATATATTAATTCACTCTTGTAGATGTCTAGAGTATTGCGCCATATTTATGTTTGTGAATGATTAGTCTCTTTGAAGATTGCTTCTATTATAATTGATATTTGTTTCTAAATAGTATATCTATAATTATTTAAGTGCTTTAAATGTTTCTTTGATGTACTGATTCACTGAGCGAGTAGGCTCACACCTCTACTCACAATTTTTAGGGATAACTCATGGACTGAAGATGTCTTTGCATCAGTGTAGATTTTCCTCAGGAGTTATGAGATTAGTTTAGTTCAGTTGGTCCCTATCACTCTAGATCCTTGTATAGATGTGAGAGAGTTGTAAATGATGTTGTGTATCTTTGTTTCCTTAGTAAGAGAGAATGTATCTGATTATCATGTCATATGTACATGGAAGTGTGAGAAACATAATGAATGTATGGATGTGTATCATTAATGTTGAGATCATATTAGAGTAATCAAAGTTTAATTCTCTTGGAAAGTTGTTTATGTGATTGAATGCGAGAAAATAAAGAGTTTGAAATAATAATAAAAAGATGGGAGTGAACTTTGTATTAAGTATAATCCTCAAACTTATGCCCTAATCTCATGATTAGTGGTAATTGTGGGATGTGGGTGTAACAAGAAGGGTCTGGAATCATGAATGTTGTGGAACCTACAAACTGCAAGATGGTCATCTTGCACAACAAAACAATCATCTCGTGAACAAGATGGTCTTCTTGTGTAGTTTCCTATTCTGAATCAAATTGGCAATTCGAATCCAATTAATGCACAACATGATGTAGGCACTAATATTTGATACTATCAAATTTCCTCACAGAGTGGGCATCTCGCTCATGCGATCTGATATTCTGGAGACCATGAATTGGTCATCTTGCTCATGCGAGTTGGTCATCTCACCACCTTGAACCGGATCTCACGTGAGCAAGATGGTCGTATTGTAACCATCACGTGAGATGGTCGTCTCATACCCCAGTTCTAGCAGAACTCAACCAATTCAATTTCTAATAAACCTAACACTCCAAACATCAGTCCAACACTCAAACTTGATTGTTTTGAGTCCAGTTAGTTGATCTATTTTTTAATTGAATACCTAAACACCTTTAGCATTCAATCTAAAAATCATTCATGAATATACTCCTTTAATCAAAGTGTATCCTATGAGTGTGGCCCTATAGGTCAAGAATTACATTGACAGAGAATGTCCATAACAAATTATGACATCAAAAGCAAAGAAAGGTGCCTAGTCACACATCATTTCTACCCAAGTAATTCGAAAAGTTGGATAACAACTTCAACCTACAATCTGTGATTAGTGTTATTGTGATCATTCAGTCCTTTGTATCTGATATCTAGATTGAATTTGAGGCATGGAAACGTCATCCTCTCAACATTCAATCCATGTTCCTTGAACTAGAGCATACTGTCTGAGATGCATGTGAGTTCACATATCACATATTGAATCACATAAATACAATCGTATATTTCTTAGTCTTGGTTATCAAGAGGCCTGGATATCAAACTCATACAGGAGGGAAAAATCCCATCTACAACACTCACACTCAGTCCCCATGTGTCAAAGCTACCGAATCATCACCTTTATGGCAACCCACATTTCAAGAATACATTTGATGATGTCAAAGTATACCCAACTACAAGTGATGAATGTAATGATATCTAGGAAACACAATCACCAATATCACTATGAGAGATGATTCTAAATACAATTCCATGGTCTCCATGTATCACTCTCATGGTGGGTCTGTACATTGTTATATGACATGTACATGCATGAGTGACTTGATATCATATATCATGACTAATGAGACTATGTCATTAGTCAACACACACTCTAGTATTATGTATTATTGTTGTCTATTTCTCTTTGACAAAATAATATCTGCCTACGGACATAACAAGAATGTGTGTACTCTTAGCATCCATATGATCTCATTCTTCAAGTCACATAATTTAACACATACATCATCAACTAACATCATTCTTTAGACATATACTTAATTCTATTTCATCATCTCATGACTAAGACAAATATAATAGATAGAGTTACCTTTTATTATTATCAAATTAGGTATCTAAAGCCACGTCCCAAGTATCATATGATTGGCTCTTAGGGAATACATTCTAACAAACTTATGGTTGTTCAAATATGTCTGGAGAATGTGAAGAGCATGTCGAGAGTAGATATGTAGTATCAGGAGGTGGGGGTAGGAAGGTGGTACCAGATGTGGAGTACTTGAGATGATGATAGAACATCCCGCACCGCCTCTGTTTGACCCTTCAGCCATGCCTAATTCAGCCTTCTAGTTCATGTTTGGACAACTCATGGTGACAATTATGCACTTAGCAGATAGGATGCTTGCACCTCAACCTAGGGCACCTATCCCTAATGCAAAATATCAGGGTCCATGGAAGACCTTTAAGAGGTTGAAGCATGTGGGAGTGATATGAGTTTACTACACACCAAACGCAAGTGTACGCATCAATGTAAAATAGGCCTTAAGAGGATCGGATGTCGAACTCAGGGAAACGTTAATCTAAAAAATACTACTAACTGCAATGCAATCAGCTAGGATGATGAAAACTTGATGGAATGTTTAATTATTAAAACAGAAAATTAATCTAAAATTACTGGTTGTTGATCTCAGTTGGAGTGAATTCCTTGGGGTTATGGCTTCACAATAGTTAACATTGCAATTAACATTATAACATTAATAAATATCTCTCCCAACCCTAGACTAAGAGACCTATAGGAAGAATTACCCATTATCACAACATAATTCACTACCTAATTTGGTACCAATCCCACTCTTGTAACGATTGTTATAAGTTGGGTGCTTTGTCAAAAACTCAGGGTAATCTCTTCACGTTAGTAAGCCACCTTTCTTAAAGGGTGATATAAAACATGTATTTACATGCAATTTTCCAACCTTTAATTCCCTCTTTCAAATCCATTCAAGGTCTAATTAACTACCTATAATGATCAAACATGGATAATTAATTATATTTTCATAGAAACAAGTCTAGAAATTAAGAGAAAATGATATATTACTGCATAATAGTCAATTAAAATGCATAATCGGGCTACTCCCGGGTCCTAAGGAAGAAGTGGTTTAGGCCCACATGATTTCCATTGTCAAATATATGAGAGAGAAGAAGAAAATGTGGGAAACATTAGTAAAACTAAAGAAATCCTGAAGAAGATGATCTGGATGATCCCCTCTAATGAATGTGACAATTTGCTACCTTCTGACTGCAAATCCATCCACTGGAGGTACCCAAATCATTTGGAACGTGGCTTTCTTCTCTACTTTCTCCTCTCCTTGCTCTCGGCTGTCGTCCAACAGAATAGAATGAGATCCTTAGGTCTGTTCGAAATCCCCCTAAGTCATGGAAGTGGCTTAGGGCATCATTAATAGCCAACTGTTAGATTAGACTTAAGTTTTAGATCTTCCTGACCCCTCCGTGCCAGTACTACCGACTGGATGTTGGTACTATCAACACCTTTGATAGTTGTGGTCACCTAGGAAGTTGTCGGTACTACTAAGAATAGGGTCAATAGTACCAAGATTTATCACGAATTTCCAATTCATACCTATGATGTTATCAGTAGTATCAACTTCTAGGTTGGTACTATCGAGTCTTCTTGATTTGTATACACTCCTCTCTAAGAAAGTGTTAGTACCAATGATAAAATTGATAGTACCGAACTGTGTAGATTCTTGTTAATTTATCTGAAATCCAAAAAAATTGAACTTTAGCTTTTCAACAATATTAAATCACTCAAAAACATTAAAATTACATTTATATGATGTAATTAAGTATCACATACTAATGATAGTAAATAATGCACAAGTTAATATGAAAATGAACAATAAGTGCGTAAAAATCCATATTAAATAGCATGTGAAAATGACAATTATCCAGTGCTTCAAACTCCCCAAAGCTTAAGTGTTGCTCTTCCTTGAGCAACACACCCTCGGATCTATTTGAGATAAGTCAGCAAAAGGGCATAAAATATGAATTTCAGTTCTCAACCATCCCCACCTGGCGGTCCCAAACTGGCATTCATTGACCACTAAACAATCAACTTGTAACGTCCCCGGATTTTCACCTTCTCAAAACCCCATGGATATGAGAAGACAAAATCCAAAAACGTTAAGCAATTGTTTCAGAGAGCGATGCGGAAGCATAATACGCATACATGAACATACAACCATAACATTTCTCAACATTCAACATGTATATTTATACAACATGAATTATTACACAATGATTTACAATTACATATTGAAAGAGAATTTTACACAAGTCTAAACATGTATGCTAACTAGGATCTTAGACAATAGGTACAACCTGTACAACTTGCTCACATCCTATTCTTTTATCCCATTCTAGCTCTGGACCTAGAAAATATGAGAAACAAAAATATCAACAAAAGTTGGTACGTGGAATTAAAAGCTATACTATGCTGGCATATAAAATACTCAAAATTGAAGGAAGAGAAGGAAACGTTGTTTAAAGGCGGAAAATCAGGTAATCCCAAGTTATTAGCCACATTTGTTGATGTTTTTGTTTCTCGTATTTTCTAGGTCCAGAGCTAGAATGGGATAAAAGAATAGGATGTGAGCAAGTTGTACATGTTGTACCTATTGTCTTAGATCCTAGTTAGCATACATGTTTAGACTTGTGTAAAATTCTCTTTCAATATGTAATTGTAAATCATTGTGTAATAATTCATGTTGTATAAATATACATGTTGAATGTTGAGAAATGTTATGGTTGTATGTTCATGTATGCGTATTATGCTTCCGCATCGCTCTCTGAAACAATTGCTTAACATTTTCAGATTTTGTCTTCTCATATCCATGGGGTTTTGAGAAGGTGAAAATCTAGGGACGTTACACAACTACTCTTAAGAGACCAAAAAAATCCATAAAAGATTTCCACCCTTATATTAATGAATAGTATCAAGAGAGAAGTTATTATCATAGACTATCAGACATTCTCTTGGTGCATCATGTGATCCTTTATTCTACATTGCTCTTTCCTAGCTACTAACTAATTGGAAGCAGTTCTCCTTTTAAAAATGAATGAGGAGAATAATCATTTAAGTGGCCTACCAATAAGATCAATGGATGGTAAGAAATAGGTGGCTCATGAAGATCCACAAGTAATATCCAAATTATTTATGAAAAAATAAAACATGATGAACATATATGGTGAAAATGAAAACTATATGAATCCTAATGCCTTATATTATTGGGTGGAATGATGCATCTATTGAAAATCTCATCATATGGATGAGAGTGAAGTACAAAAGATAATATATCATTTAAATGTTTTTATATCTATGTGAAGAGATCACAACATCCTTTCTCCCTCTTAATTTCGTCACATTAAAAAAAATCATTTTAAGAAATTAAAGGTCTAATTAACTGCCTATTGTGATCAAGCATGGATAGTTCATTATATTTTCATAGAAATAAGTCCATAAATTAAGATAAATTTATATATTACTCATAACAGTCAATTACATTGCATAATCGGGCTACTTCTGAGTCCTAAGGAAGAAGAGATTTAGCCCCACACATTTTTCATTATCAAATACATGAGAAAGAAGAAAAAAAATGGGGGAAACATTTGTAAAACTATAGAACCCTTGAATAAGATGCTCTGAATGATCCCCTGAGATGAACGTGACGATTTGCTACCTTTCGAATGTAAATCCATCCACAGGAGGTGCCTGAATCATCTAGAACGTGGCTTTCTTCTCTGCTTTCTCCTCTACTTGCTCCCGACTGTCATCCAATGGAATAGAGAGATTCTTAGGTTTGGGTGAAGCCCCGCTAAGTCATAGAAGTGACTTAGTGTATCATTAATTGCCAATCGTTGGATTAAACCTAATTTTCAGATCTACCTAATCATGTTGTGTCGGTACTATTGAATGGATGTCGGTACTATCGACACCTTGAATAGTCATGGTCACCTGGACAACTATCAATACTATCGAGCGTGAAGTCGATAGTACCGAGGTTTCTCACAAAATTCTGATTCATCCATGTGATGTTGTTGGTAGTATCGACTCCTGGGTCGGTACTACTGAGTCTTCTCAATTTAAAAATGTTCCTCTCTAAACAAGTGTCGGTGTCACCGACAAGAAAGTCGGTAGTACCGAGATGTGTAGATTCTTATAAATTTACTTGAAATCCACAAAAATCAAAGATAAGCTTTTAAACAATATTAAATCACCCATGTACATTAAAATTGCATTTATTTGATGCAATTAAGTATCACATGCTAATGATAGTAAATAATGCACAAATTAATATGAAAATGAACTATAAGTGCATAAAAATTCATATTAAAGAGCTTGTGAAAATGACAATTATCTAGTGCATCAGGGAGCCACCAAGTATGTAGGTAAAGTAGACCCAAGAAATGCTGATATGTGTTTAACAAAGTTGGAGATGGCATTTAAGATCATATACATGACATATTAGGACAAGGTAAAACATGTTGTTTACTTTTTAAAGGGTAGTGTTGGCCATTGGTGGGAATAGAGGAGGAGAAAAAACCATGAGTAGTAGTGAGTTGGGAGTTTGTGAGCCGCTACTTCCCTGAGACATACTTGGATGAGAAGACAACCCAGTTCAAATATTTGCACAAAGGGTCACTGTCTATCAACGACAATGTGGTAAGGTTTATGGAGTTGTTAAGGTTTTGTCCTCATATGGAAACCATAGAGAAGGAGAGAATCTGTATGTTTGAGAAGGGTTTGAACTCTGAGTTGTCTACAACAACATCTTCTTTGGAGAATCGGGAGAAGTTATCTACCTTTATGGAGTCCATGAGGAGGATAGAGAGTATTATTGTGGAGAAGTGAGAAGGCAACACTAGGAAGGGACCAACATAGTTCCAAGGACAATTGTCTAGTAGCTTCAAGAAGCTGAGTTTCTTATCACTGTAGAACCATTAGCCACAATAGAGATTGACTTTTTCTGACCCAAGAGAACGAGTACCGTCTTAGTGGTCCCCTAGTAAAGTTAGAAGTCACAAATTTCCACTAATAGGGGAGAACAGTTCAGCTTCAGTGTCAGTGATAATACCGTCTATGCAGAAGTATGATACAAGGACATGTTTTAAGTGTGGGTAGGTCAAGAATGTGAGATGGGCGTGCCCTATGAAGGACAAGGAGGTAACACATCAGTGGAGGTAGCATCAGTGGGTCTCACAACAGCAATAATACAACAATATTGGTGGTAGAGGACATGGTCAGACATTGCAAGTAGGGTCATCAAGACCAACTAGTAGAGGATGAGGACGGCAATAGGTAACAACTAGATTTTATTCCATGAGTCAGTCGGAAGGAGTGGTCAGCCCACTAGTCCTAACAGGTCAGATGGAACTTTTTCATTCTGACTTATCTACTTCTTTTTTCGTATTTGTTTTGGTTGACACAGGTGTGACACACTCATTTATCACAAGAGAGGTGATAAGTAGTTGTTATATGCCTATTTGTAGTAGATCTGATAGCCTTTTGCTCAAAACCCCTTTATACGGTTGCTCTATGTTGTGGGTGGTTTGTCCATCTTACATTCTTTCCTTCTTGGGATGCAACATTCAAGTGGATCTCATGTCATTTGACATGCATGGATTTGATGTGATCCTAGGAATGGAAACCTTGGAGAAGTATAAGGTTTTATTAGACCATAGTTCCAAGGTTGCAACATTCTATGATGAGGATGTCTCTTGGTATGACATACCTAAGACTGCTTTTAGGACTGCTATTAGGACTAGGTATGGTCATTATGAGTTCTTGGTTATGCCGTTTGGGCTAACCAATGCACCGACAACTTTTATGGACTTGGTAGATATGGCGTTCAAACCATATCTTGATCAGTTTGTGGTGGCATTCATAGACTATATCTTGATATACTCTAGGGACAATCAACAACATGAACAACATCTTCACCAAGCGTTAGAGTTGTTGAGATAACATTAGTTGTATGCCAAGTTTAACAAGTGTGAGTTTTGGTTGACTGAGGTATCTTTTCTTGGTTATGTCATAGCTACTAAGGCTATTTGTGTAGACCCTAAGAAAGTGGAGTCAATTCTAGAGTGGGAGCAGCCCCATACACCGAATGAGGTCTGAAGCTTACTAGGTCTAGCTAGCTACTACACGAGACTCGTAAAGAATTCAACATTATAGCATTACCTTTGATCAAGTTGTCTAGTAAGGGTGTTCCTTTTGTTTAGGATGACAAGTGGAAGTGTTATTTTTTATTGTTGAAGGAGAACTTGACATGTTCTCCAGTGTTACCTTCTTCGAGAGCAAGGGAAAGACTACATCATTTTTTGTGATTCTTCAAAGAATTTCTTGGGATGTGTGCTGATGTAGACAATAATGTGATTTCTTTTGCTTCTTGATAACTTAAGAAACACAAGGATAGCTTTCCAACTCATGACCTAGAGTTAGCTGATGTGGTTCTTGCCTTGATGATTTGAAGACACGTCTGTATGGGGAGAAGTGCATGATTTCACAAATCACAAGAATCTTCAGTATATCTTATCAAAGCAGGAGTTGAACATGAGGTAGAGAAGTTGGATGGAGTTGATGAAATACTATGACTGCATGATAGACTATCATCCAGGGAAGGTGAATGTTGTGATTGATGCACTGAGAAGGAAGTCATCCTTTTCATTGTTTACAAATAAAGCACAGTTACACTCCATTGCGTGTCACAAGTGAGATATTTTAGTATCGCTTCGATAGATGAATGTACAGTTGGAGGTTTCCTTTCTGGTAGTATTGGTGGCACAACTATAGGTCAAGCCGATGTTGACACAATATATCAGAGATATACTATTTAATGATACAGTGATATAGAACATTAGATCAGAGTTTGGTAGTCGGAAGCATGATAGTTTCCATGAGTCAGATGATGGGATGGTGTGCTTTAACAACATAATAGTGGCCGCATACGTTGATGGTCTAAGGGAGATGGTACTTGAGGAGTCTCATTCCTCGATTTAGCGATGCATCTCGACAATACAAAGATGTATCATAATCTAAAGGATTTGTACTGGTGGTTAGCTCTAAAGTGTGATGTGGCAGAGTTTGTTGTCAAGTGTCTAGTTTGTTAGCAAGTCAAGGTGGAGCATCATAAGCATGCATTGACATTGCAAGCATTTCCAATACCATAGTGGAAATGGGATCATATAACCTTAGACTTTATGGTTGGATGTCAAAGGACAACCAAAGGCCATGATTCTATTTGGCTGATAATTGATCGGTTGACAAAGTCATCTCACTTTATTCTAGTAAAGACAACTTATGCAGTTGATAGGTTAGCACAAATCTATTTTGATGAGATAGTTCGTCTACATGGTATACCAGTTACCATCGTATTTGATAGATGTCCTCAGTTTACGAGTAGATTCTGGGAACATCTGCATACAACTTTGGGAACATAACTAAGGTTAACATAACTTTTCACCAACATACAGATGGTCAATCAGAATGGACCATTCATACAATGGAAGATCTTTTTAGAGTGTGTGTTCTTCAGTTTCTTGGTAGCTGATATGTCCACATGAGTCTAATTGAGTTTTCCTATAACAAAAACCATGAAAGCATCATAGACATCTCATCATATGAATCTTTGTACAAAAGGCATCATCAATCACCCCTTTGTTCGTATGAGATAGGTGAGTATCAACGTTAGGTCCTGAGTTAGTCCAACAGACTATAGATAGGATCAAAGTGACCCAACAATAGTTGAAGACAACTTAGGATAGACAGAAGTTGTATGTTGATAACCATTGCAGACTGTTATAATTGCAAATTGGAGACTATGTATACCTCAAGGTTTCCCCTTGGAAAGGTGTGTTGAGGTTTGGTAAGAAGGGTAAGTTGGCCTCTAGGTTTATGGGACCTTACCCTATCTTTGCACAAGTTGGAAATCTGGGTGTACTGTCAGAGTTGGATAGGTTGCACGACGTCTTTCATGTTTCCATGTTGAGAAAATATCACCTTGATACAAAACAGATGATAATGCCAATGGAGGTTGAGTTGGATCAAGATGTTTTCATATGTGGAAGGTCCCGTGTTGATCCTTGATAGGCATTTGCAAAAATTATGGAAGAAGGACATAGCCTTAGTGAAGGTGTTGTGTCATCACTATGGTGTGGAGGAAGCCACTTGGTAGTTAGAGGATGAGATGCGTAGGAAGTACACATCTTTGTTTGCATTGCATTTCGAGGGCGAAATCCCTATTTGGGGTTTATAGTTGTAAGACCCTTGACCTAGATTTATCATTAAACATGCTTTCTTATCTTAATTGGGTGCTTAAAACCTTAATAAAACCCTACCTTATAATTTGATATCATGTGATAAAGCTAAATTTCAAGTTTGGTCCACTTTGGACATTGTTTGATTAAGTTTTGCAATTTATGTGCTTAAATGGACTTTTATGCAATTTTTCCATATCTAGGGTTTCATATATCATTATCACTTGTATTTTTTGCTTCATAGGATTTCATAACATGTTTGATACAATTGTACCTTTGAGCACCTAGATGCACCATCAGATGTGGGGTGTTATCTAACTTAGGGTTGAGACCTAGGGTTTGTCACCTAAGTGCCCCAAATCGATGGTTTCCTTTTGTAAGCTTGGGATCCCATGGTTTCCCTATGAGGTTGAAGGATCCAATGGTCTTCTCGTGTTGCATGAGATTTGATAGTGTCCTATTGAGGCACAAAAGTCGATGGTTTTCCATCTAATGATCACCAACCAATGATGGTTTAGTGTTTGCTTTTGTGGCTTTGAAGGGGCATGATCTGATGGCTCTTTTGATTCTTGAACTCGATGGTCATCCTAGGTTGAAGATTTGATGGTTCACTTGGGTACCTGATTCGATGGTAGATCTCATTTGCATGTATGGGAGGTTTTGTCTTTTGGACACATGGCATGTATGCTTTCACACCTCAACCCACCTTCCTCTTTCATTCTAGCTTTATTTACTCCTCTCCTCTCTCCCAAACAAACTCTTTACACCCCTTCATCTTCTTGTTGTTTCTTGAGAGGACCAAACTTCTTTCTTGGTGGAAGAATAAGAGCTCTTGAGGACGAAGCTTGGTTGCATGTTGCTCTAGGGTTTGAATCTAGCCTATCGAGGATCGTTTCAAGCTTCATAACCTAGACTTATTGACCTAAACAAGTAAGATCATCTTCTTTACCTTCATTTTTCTTGGTGTCCTCCTTCTTCTCTCTTCTTCCATGGAAGAAACCTTGGTGTTCTTTGTGGAAGTTTGAGCATGTGGATGAAGGACATTTTCTTTGTAACATACTGAATTTTACACTAAACTCTGAAATATTTTTTTCACTGAAAATTCCCAATTGCATTTTCCGCTAGATATGTATTTTAATTTCTTTTGAATATCCTTTGAGGTTGTTGAATTCTTGATGCTCTCGTCAGACCCAATTTGATCAAGTCCTGGATTACCAACTGTATATCATTAGCTTTGGAGAAAATTAAAATAAGTGCTATTTTAGAAATCCAATATAGAAAAATAAATAAAAACAAAAGGTCATATGGATTGTTGATCCGTAAGTGTAGAGTATTAGATTTTTTTAGAATAGTAAATGTTTTTTTTTAAAATATAGTGGATCTCTCTTTGGGAAGGTAGGCCAAAGGTCAAAGTTATAGGAAGTATACCAATCGAACTTAGAGAATTTGATAATTTTTTTTTTTTTTTTGAAGAAGTCAGGAGGCAATCTTATTCATCCCGCCCTCCTCATGCGAGCCAATTCAAATAACTTACAATCACTAATTAAGCAATCAACAGGAAACATGGTAGTACTACTACCATTACATAAATCAAGACCTACCAGCTGTAGAACCTCACTAGGAGGAGTCACATACCTAGTGTATGCAAGATCGTTTTTTAGGCTAATTTTAGCCAACTTGTCTGCTACTTTATTCATCTCCCTGGGCACATGTTCCATGGTCCAGTTATGCTTTAATAATCTTTTGATCCTCCCTAACTGCTTAGCATACCTAGGGTTCTCATCAGTCCGCTGATGGACCATGGTCTTGGCCATCAGCGAGTCAGTTTCAACCTGGATAGAAGCAAGGCTGTGCTCATGGGCAACCTCCATTGCTAGGAGAATGCTTTCTAGTTCAGCTTCTAAAACATCCGAGGTGGCAACCTTTCTCACAGCTCCTCCCATCCATTTCCCCAAGTGATCCCTCACTACTACAGCACAGCTAGCCGTGCCATTTTTAACAGCGGCATCAGTATTTAGTTTAGAGACTCCGCGCACGGGAGGGATCCAGCAAAGCTCTTCCGTCCCTTCTTCTTCTCTGGCCCTGGGTTCTCTCATGAATGCCACTCTATTGAGTCTGATTTGCTCTCTAATCAGTCCAGTCTGCTGCGTGGTAGCCATGATTTTGTTACTAAACACATACCTATTCCTTGCATTCCATATGTGCCAACATATGATTAGAAAGTTACATCCATGTTCCTCATTAACTTCCAGTTGTGTGTTGATCCATTGTTTGACGTCGTGCGTATGTGACGCCTCCATAAACCACGGGCTCGGCATCATGACTTCCCAGACCTCCTTGGCAAACTTGCAGTCCCTAAGTGCGTGCAGCATAGATTCCTCCTCCTCCTCGCACCTGGGACAAAGACCGGTAGTCGAGATATTCCTTTGGACTCGCTTCTTGTTAGTGAGTAACGCATTGTGCATCATGAGCCATGCGAACGTCCTGATCCTGGCCGAGACTTTAAGTTTCCAGATGCTCTCCCACTTCCCCTCCACTTTAACCCCTTTACCTTCACGTAGCCTCCTGTAGGCAGATTTGGAAGTGTAGATCCCGTTCACAGTATGAGCCCAGACACGCACATCCTCCCCGTCCTCCATGGAAGGGGGTCTAATGCTTTGCACTTTCTGGACTAAGTGAGGAGATAGCCACTCATCCAGAAATTTGATGTCCCACGCTCCGTCGAGTCCCACCATGCTTCCAACTTTCAGGTCCATCAGGTCCTCAGGAATAGACTTGAGTGTGTGATCCTTCAGGATCGGCCCTTCCTTCCACCACCGGTCTGTCCACACATTAGTGTTCAGTCCGTTCATAGGGACGATGTAAGAATTTTCATCTATAAACCTTGTTCCAGCCAGAACGGTGTTTCCTAGTCTCGAGCAGTTAAGCATCTTCTTATCCTTATATTTCTCGGCTTTTGTCCTCATGATGTTCACCCAAGTGACCCGCCTGCCACTCAGGACATCCCAAGAATGTTTATAGTTCAAAGCAAGGTTCCAGTCTCGCAGGTTCTTAATCCCCAACCCGCCATCCTTCTTCAGGCATGTAACCTTGTCCCAAGCAACTAAGGCCAGAGGATGTGCCTTGTAGTTTCCACCCCAAATGAATCTACGAATGATGCCTTCAATTACATCAGAATTATATAAGATGTCGTTACTAATTGAGACTTTAACAATGAGAATTATAACGATGGTACTCAATATTGCGTCAGCAGGCCCTCTTGGTTAATTGGTGTTTATATTATATTCAATTGCCTACGCATGCAATGGTCTTTCAATCGTATTATAAATGCTCTTTTCATCTTCTTCTCTTCGATGGAAGACGATGCATGCGTTCCAATGTTAAGCCGAAACTGATTGACTGAATTAACTTCCCACATCCTCTCTCCGTCCCATAGAACCCTGGCCCTCTATTACTGGCTTACAATAAAGACAAGCCTTGACAACATGCCGAAACTAATTACCACTAACTATCGTCAATGACTCAGCAGTCCGATTATCGATTGGAATTCTTCTGTCTCATGTAACGTCAACAATCAGACCACCATTAACATCACCCTCATCCCAGGAAAAGTCGAAACGACAAACCCCCTCACCCTATATGAATCCCCAATGCCAACCTAACGGCAATTAGCTTCTCACGCATTGCCAGTATCAGCCCATAACACCCCTTGCAAAATCCTTTTCTCCTCCATCCTCGGCATTTGGACTTATCAGTAGTCCGTTCGCAACACTGCCTCAAAACCTGCAGACTTTGCACGGCCGCCAAAGGCGCCGCTGCTATCATCACATCACAAATCGCTATACTACCGGAGATCTACAACTCTCGTCACTGTCAGCAACCCAGCAAGGCCTACGCACACCTGCAAACCTCTCAAACAACCTGCAACTACAGATCCACCGACCTGAAAGCTGATCACCATGGCTCCTCAAGCTCACCTGGCCGTGTATTACCAACTTACAGAACCACTGCCGGGTTTCCTTGATCACCACAAGCCTGATCACCTCGCCTAGCCTTCCGCAAAAGCCGACTGTTTCATCACAGTCCATCGGTAATGATGATCCTCGGAGTTTTGAGAATGCCACCTCCTCATCCACATCACGACTTGATTGCCAACCTCCAGCATAGGTGCAAAGTTTTGACTTGATTGCCTACCTTCGGCCAGGATCTGATATGAAGAGTGATTCTGCATGTGGCTGGTAAGTCCATGATCTCTGTTATTGAAAAACTGATTAGGGGAATGAAGATAATGTTCATCTGGGTAATTTTAGGAGAGCGTGATTAGCAATGACAATCATAGTACATACTTAAAACTCTGATCAGTTTATAGACATACATTTCGATTTCTATCAGTGTAGAACAGTATAGAAGAGTCTGTTTTATTGTAAGTGCGCTCGCGGCTACGAAGACAATTCATGCTTGAAAGGTATTATGATATAAACCTATAACTTACTCTTGTACATTGATAACTAGTAAAAGAGGTAGGTAGTTTCAGCCGTTGCTTTCCCTATATTTTCTAGTTTCCAGAAATGTCTCTATAAGTAGACCTTCTAACTTTATAATGATACGAGTATACAGAACTTACCATAATAACATATCATCACGTTGGTATGCAATATATTAGTGTATATATATGTGGACATAGCAACGTATTCTAGATCGTATTTTGGTCGGATTACTACTTTCTTTAAGTACATTAATTAACCAATGCATATGTAGTAAATAGGAGGTTAGATAGTAACGTTGATGTTAACCGAAATTGAGTAGTCAAGTACATTAGTACTAACCGTATTAAGATGCACACTGATTCATATCCACTGTAAATTAGATTCTGAAAATTTGGTAGTAAAAACAAGTTAGTAATTGTAAACCGTAGATACAACTACTTTTATTTCATGGACACGAGATGGACTTATATTTTATAAACTTAAAACACTGCTTATTAATGTGTATATATCTTTTTACCTAGTTGAACTTCATTGATTGAAATAGATTACAAGAAAAAGGATACATGGGAGAGTGTGTTATGCGTATAATGACTTGATATATTCAGAAAGGACTTTATATTTAAAAGTTACATATAATGGCATATATGAAGATATAAGTCTAAAAACGTAGATACTTGTGTATATCGATATTTGTGATATTGAGAAACTCAAACTATATTTAAGAAGTATACCGGTAAAGGTTGATTTAATTGACAAACTAATAAAGAATTTCCACGAGGAAGTTACTTATAACGTAATGTGTACGATTTAATATTTTGATGAAGCTACTCTAGAGGACATATAATCCAGACCATATGTGATAAATTCTAATAAAGTTATTTAGTCTAAAGTAGCTAATTATTGGGAATAGCTCTACATAGTAAATTATGTATATATGAAAATCAAGTAGAAACCCTAGAAAGAGAGAGAAGGGAAGAACTAGGAAATTGTAATAAAAAAAGATGGGAAAGAAAACCCTAATAGAAAAGATTCAACAAGTAATTGGTTCCAAGCCAAATGATAACAAAATTGTACAACACTTTGTAGATCTCTTGCTCTTGGAGCCATTCTTGGTGATTGTTTAACCTATGAAGATTTGGATAAATTGAGGTACTAGATTTTCGATTTACTTATTGAGTTATTTTGTTTCCCTCTTGAATTGTATATATCATGTTTGGTGATGAACTATAAACTTTTTATAAGCTTTTTTTACCTTTTGAAAGTTCTCCACCCGAAATGCATTATTGTTGAATATCATAAATATTATGATGGCACTGAAATTGATCTTGGAGTTTTGACTTCCTGGACTTTGGTCCCTTTGGGCTTTGGCCCTTTAGAGCTTTGTCTCCTAGAGGTTGGGTATGTCCCGCCGCCATGTGCATAGGTTGTAATAGATTAGTGGTCCCCCAGTATACTGGTTGGAATAGCAGGCTACCGTGTCGTTCTCTCATAGATGATTGAACACATGGCATTATAGTCATTGATAAGAAATGTTATGACAATGCTTAATCCTAATATTTAAATTGATCATTTTGTTGTAAATAATCTTAAATATGTTGATATCTTAAACTTGGAAAATTTTGTATAACGTAAACATTGTCAATATCATGTTGAATATTTTGATCTCTTGAGATTGGACAATTTTTGTAGAATTGTTAATCTTGTCAATACCATCTTGAACTCTATATATGGAAACCATTGATACATGTTATTCTCTTTTGGCTAAACTAAGTCCACAAACTACTCCCCTCCTAGAAATCATCTTATACCTGAATCATGTTTTGTACCTATGTTTTTAATAGCTCAATCATTAGATTTAGTACCAGCTTTGCTGATCTTTATTTTCCCTTCAATGGGGTCCATGTGTGGTTTCATTCCCTTTGGGAATTCATGGGCAGGTGGCTTCAATAAGTCGTAGAAGAGACATGCATGAGATGTCTTGTTTTTGGAAAAGGGAGATAGCCTAAAACATTTGGAGTGCTAAAGCTAGGATTTCTCCTCACTCTTACTAGCCATCACCCTTCTTAAGTAGAGTTATATAACTTTCATCGCATTTCTTGCTTACGTTAACTTTCTATATGTAGATCTTGCCCTAAAACATAGTAACATGTAGAAAGATGATCCTTTGACTAGAGTTTGAGCAAATGTAGTAGTTCTTATGTAGATAAACTACCTTTAGATCTTGTGTATGATCTTCTTTTGAAGTATGCTACCTAACCCTTGTATATTTATAGAAGTCGATGATTTTATTATCTTGAAACAACGGTTTCTCCTTAAGTGTTATGAACTTATTTCTAACTTAGAATCATGATCGATGGTTTCACTCCGCATTTCAAATGATGATTTATACTTACTTTCTGATTTGATGGTTTTCCTTGTGCATGACAGTCGATGGTTGCCCTAGTAAGTGAAATGAGGGTTTTTCTTAGCTTGAGAATCGATTGTTACTTTTCATTCAAGAATCAATGGGCATGGTTGATACCTAAGTTGATGCTCTCATCAAGTAGATGAATTGATGGTTTCTTTAACACTTCCAATGATGGTTTTCAACAGGGTCAGACCATTGGGGGGGGCAACCTGGGCGACGGCCAGGGGCTCAACAAAGAAGGGGGGCCAAAATTAGTTCCTTGGAACTTTCTCACTTCCTTAGTATAAATAGATGAGCTTTCCGAGTTTTAGAGAAAAATGCAGAGAACAAGTTCCGCTCATGCCCTAGCGACGGACTGCTCACTGGCATTTCATTTCCAATTGGCGGCGAACACTTGTATCGGCTATTGACTATCATCGGAATTAGTCGGCCCATTGGGGGGGGCAACCTGGGCGACGTCCAGGGGCTCAACAAAGAAGGGGGGCAAAATTAGTTCCTTGGAACTTTCTCACTTCCTTAGGTATAAATAGATGAGCTTTCCGAGTTTTAGAGAAAAATGCAGAGAAAACAAGTTCCGCTCATGCCCCAGCGACAGACTGCTCACTGGCATTTCATTTCCAATTGGCGGCGAACACTTGTATCGGCTATTGACTATCATCGGAGTTAGTTGGCTGGTACTCATACACCTTTACAAAAATGGTACAAAACTTCAACCTTAATCTATTTCAAATGAACCCATCGCCCTTTCTCGCTTCCATGGGAACCACTCCGTTGCTCTAGGAAGGAGACCACTCGATCAGATTGTCGATGGGTATCATGCATAATCTGCTTGGTTGAATAAAAGAATCAACGGATAAGTAGTTTCGTTGATGTTTGTCGTGACTTGTGAGCATATACTATTATAAATAAGTTCAGGCTAAAATTTACATTTATTTAAACATCTGATTGATATAGTGTGGTGGAGGGTACGATCAGTTGTTGTTTTCCTCACATTGTTCTCTCATATTTCTAAACAAGGATCTTATGTAGAACTCGCACCCTATGTAAATATGATCGATTAGTAAAAACATCTAATTCATGAAAAGGAAAGGATGACTACATCTTTAAAAACTATATGGAAATTCTCGCATTGAGAATATGTGGTTAATTTAAAATCTCAAATTTCAAACCAATCACTCAAAAATGTTTTCTTGGAACTGAAATGAAGTTCTCAGAAATTGAATTTCATAGAAACTCTAATTTCAATAAACCAATCGGAGCCTAACCCTTCGACAATTACGCTCCCCGTTCCTATTTGTTCCGCTTGTTCACGATTTGACAGACTCTGTTGTAGTGGTAGCGTTGCTCCTCCGTAGAAGTCCACGACGCCTCTTACCATCGTGCATGTTCGACAAAATTATTGATTAATGATTGCAACGTAAGGGTCACTAGGTTGTGATTTGGTTTTAAATATCACATTCTACTAGTCTGTCTCTTGCCACTGTGTGTGTTGGAATCAATTAATCGGAGCGTACTACTGTTAGAAAACAAATATTTTTTTCTCATATTCACTTTAATGTATTTCTCATTCATGTTTGGAAACATCCAAACCAACTAAAAACGTATATTTTAGTTGCTATTCTTGTCACGTGTTTGCCTTTTTAAACAATGATGTTGCAACGATCTACATGAATTTTTAAAATGACACAATAAACTCATCACTAATCTTTTACTTTAGTTGTCTTCTATGTTTGATACTGTGGTTTACTCAACATGCCTCTAAAAAATATCTATCCAGAAGTGAGAAAAGAAGAAAGAAGAAGGAAGATGAGCAATTTCTAACTACTCAGAAAGGTGTGCTTGATAAATTTATTTACATTATTCCATAAACTTTTGAAGATGTTGATAATCCTGATCAATCTAATGAAAAGTGAATGGTGATGATTATGTCACTATAGAAGTCAAAAATGTACTTGGGAATGAAAATGTTGATGAGACTGAGGATGATACTGCCGTCACTAATTTAAATGTCGGCAACTTAGATGGTGTTGAACAACTTAGATGATCATTTTATATGATGAGTGAAGCTTGATAAGGAGATATCTATATTTAATTTTTACGTTCTTTTTAGTTTGGTTTGTAAGAACATGTTCTATTTTTTATATGACAGTTTTGACAATTATGACTAAACTTGTGTTTATTTAAATTTGTTAAATAAGAGTATACATAGGTCCTATTTTTTTATCTTTGCCCCAGGGCCTCTAAAATGTCTGCAACGGCCCTGGTTTTCAGTTGGTGTAGAAGATCTGATTTCATCTAGTCTTGACAACCGATGGTTTACCTAGCTTGACAAATGGTGGTTTGACTTCTCTTGTCAAATGATGGCCTACCTAGCACATCAAACAATGGTTTGACTGGTTTGACAAATGATGGTTTAACTAGCTTCACAAGTGATGGTTTCACCCAGTTTTGAAAAATGATGGTCTACTTATGGTTCACAACTGATGGTTTATCCAATTCTTAAAAATGACGTCTCTACTCCGTGAGATGATTAATCAACTAAGTCCAAGAAACAATGGCTTCAATAGGTATATATATTGATGGTTTTGTTTTACATGGAAATTGATGGTTTCGCTTAACATGGGAACCAATGCTTTTGTTTAAGCCCATGAACCATGGTTGTGTTTTGGCTAAGTTCATCCATGATCTAATGGGGATTCTAGGTAAAAGAGTCTATGTTTGCCTAAGGGTGTGTACAAACTGATGGATTACCGTTAGGTGTTGATTTGTAACATCAAACCAATCTACCTTGTTGAACCTAACACATAGCAATTGAGTGATAATGGTTAAGCATGTCTATCTCCCTTTTATGTTGTTATTATAGAAGGACACTCTCATGATGTTGATATTAACTCTACTATGTTACCTTGAGAACATCATCGATCTTTTGATCAATGCAATCTTATGCTAATTCTATATATAACAAGTGTGTTGATGAATTGTAGAACACTCCAAAAAGTTTTAAAAGATAATGATGTTCTTGTAGGAGATGGTGTGAATGGTTTAAATGGATTTTGGGCATGAATTGAGACCTAGTGGAAGTGTAATCCTCTTCATGTTTGACAAAGGAATTTGACTCTATGATGATGTGATAAGGAATATATCTCATACATTTTATATCTTCTAGAGTTGTTATGTACTAATGTTTTTGTAGAAACCTTTTAGGGTTTTTTTTGTAACTTGATTGATGCAATCTAAAATCACCCAATAGGCAGTAACTAATCAAGTGAAACCCTAATCATATAGTGCCTTATGTTGTAGAACTATTTGAGTGGCAGAATTTGCTGGATAGTAAAATGGGTATTCCATAAAGGAAACTCAGAGTCATATACTATTGAGTATATGTAGGTGCAAGGAGGGTATATCTTCATCATCCTAATCTCATGGTTATGGAGAATGGTCGAGGACGTATCTTAGATGAATGAATATGATGTGATTGAGGATGACTATGGTTGTACCTCAGATCATAGAGTTGAATACTCTTATTTCTAGTGTTGTGGCATGTATACCAAGGGTGAGTACTAGGCTAATTGCAGCTTGACGGATATGTCACTGCGATAGACTTGTACTGGTCGAGGGGAAAAGATCTTAGGATTCTAGCTATCCTAGATCATGTACAAAATTGTTTGTGACTTCACAGTGGTTAGTTGGAAGTTTTAGTGGTATGCCTCAAACTCCTCTGGGCTTAATTAAAAATGTAATTCAGCCATGTAGCATATCTGCTAGGATTACTTGATGATTCACATTATTTGGTAATCCTTTGTTTCTTTTAATATTTAGTTGATGTGTAATGTGGTAAGAGAAATCAACTATTTTAAAGGTGTGAGCATTACGTGTTCCTCAGAATATGACGTTACTTCTTCAATGTTTTAATATTACCTACTATATTTGTTTAATAACATAACTTGTTGTTAGAAATAAACATTGTTGAGAGTTATATGTCTTACTGGGACATAGATCTCACCTTGTGGGTCACCACATCTTTTTAGGTGATCATTAGTAGCATCGTTGGACCCATGCTAGTGAGGAGGAGCAACTTGGAGATCACTAGAAGTAGAAGGTTGTCTAGGTGTTAGTGTGTCCTAGTGTCGTCCATGTAATCTTAGTTTTGGCGGGAATTTTTTGTAGTTAATGTATATTGAGTCAAGTTTTTTCGATAGTATGTTGATGTTATGTATGATTTACATATGTGGAACAATGCCTTTTGTATATAGGTTGTGGCTAAGGCCACTAGACAGTTGTATGGGTACCTGGTATGGTGTGTGCTTTATGCAGGATGTTGGACCTATATATAAATGTTCTTGGACATGTTTATTTTTTTATTTGGTTTTAATTATGAAACTTTTTAATGATGTGATTAATTAGTTATCAATCATGTTTTGGTTTTTGAGTAATCCCATTTAGCATGGCGGGTTGACACATCCATTGTCCTCAATTTTTTTCTTAGGCACACCAATGAGAGCTTGATTTTGGTTCGACGAAAGAAGAGAATAAATGATCACTATGAGGATGTCATTGGACAAAGAAAAGAATATTTCAAGCCCTTTGGAATGGTCTTCAACTCTAGGATGGGATGTTCTCTAATAGTTGTCTTTAATTTACTAGCCACCATAAAAAGTAGATCTTCACTAGCAGCTACTACCTTAGTCTCTTTGATTTCCTCATTGGGTTCTTTAGGAAATTCAATGATGGGATCAAGACCCTTGCCCTTAGTTTCAGTTTCAATCCATGAAGATATGTAATACTCCATAATTTCTTAAAGGAAATAAATAAAAGAGAAATTATCATTAGTGGTACCAATAACTTCAGCTTTAGCAGATGATTCAAAAATATTCAACCTGATATTAATGTGCATGAATGTGACATATAAGGTATCAATTATCACATAATAATACTATCAATAGTTTCTAAGAATGCCCTCCCCAAGATGATAGAGATTTTCCTTGAATCTTTCTCCATATCAAGTATTACAGAATCATATGGAAAGATGGAAGATGTGTCATCGTCAATTATCACTATCACATCATCTATCCATCTACTTGGAATTTTCATAAATCTATCAACCAACTAAAGGGTACCATTAGCCAATTCTAGCTGACCCCAAGGCAAGTTCATTGGCATGTGATGCGACATCAAAACCAAACTTGACCCCAAGTCTAGAAGAGCTTTCTAAATATGATTCTCATAATATTATAAGAAATTATAGGATATATGGGATCCTTTCTCTTGTTAAGGACCACATGTTGCATAATTGAACTCATTATCTTGATGCACTAAGAATTTTTAGGCATCCTTCATGCATACCTCCACCTATATGTATGAATCTGTGTGGAATTTTGCACATGGGGTATTTTCTATACTGAATCCAAGAGGGGTATGTTGATGTGCACTTGCTTGAATGTATTAAGTATGACTTTAGGGTGCTTTTGTATTCTCTTGGATGGAGAGGTCTCATCTAATGCATCTGGCAAGGGGTGTTCTACACATTGTCTTGATCAAGCACAATAGAATCAATTTTTTCTTCATAACTAACATGCAACACAATGCTATTCACTATCACAGTATCACTATCTCACATCACAATATCATCAATCATGGGATTGATTGTATCAACATTATTGTTCATCTCAATATCACTGCCAACTATCCCCTATGGCCTTTCAATTGTCTTTCCACTTCTCAAAACAATCACAACCTCCACATTCTCCTAATAAGAATTAAGGTGGAGGGGAGCAAAATATAGGGGTTATGGAGGAGGTAATAATTGCACATGTAAATGGATGTATATTTAGTGAGAATTGGGGTGAGGTGGCGGTGATGGTGAAGTAAATTGTCTTTGGAAATTGGGTTGATGCACATTGTCTTGCCCATGTTTAGGCGGAGAGAATTTGTCCATTTGATGAGAGGTTTTTTGTGATGGTGAAGGAGGATGTTGGTAGTTGAAAGGTGATCGTGGCAGAGGGGATGCATATGGATGTAATGAAGCTTAGTATTGATGGAGGTAATGCACTTTCATTTGTGGGGGAAATAAGGATTATGAGGGATATACATAAATCCACTAGTATTGTTTAGATTTCGAATGGGTTGGGAAGGAAATTTCCCTTCCACCAGAGAGTAAATGCCAGGGTCTATTCCACAGTTCTCTCAAGTCTACTAGTGGTTTTGAGTGCAGAAATTTGCACTTGTGAAATGAGTTAATTGGTGAGTGGAAAAACTGCACAACATGCCATTGACAATTGCGGCTTGAGTCTAGAAAGTTGAATTTGTCTCTAGAAAAGAACCAACATGCTTATAGGAATTTTCATGATCCAACCCAAAGAAGATGGAAGAATTTCCTCAAGGGCTGAAGGAAATGGAAAAATCTTGATCAGACATTTCTTCAATTCTTGTTCCAATAGAAGATACATAAGTGACCAGAAGTAAGTAGTCATGGAGAGGTTGAGGGAAATATCCCTTGTGAGGTGGTGGTCCTCCGTTGGGATTCATCATATCTTCTCTCTCAAAATAGTGCTTAGGACATGTCACTAGCATACCTTAGGGTTACCATAGGAAAATATAATGGGCTAATCAGGTTTTGATTAGGGATAAACAAGGAATGTGAATTCCAAGGTGTCCAAAAATATTTGTGGTCAAGCTGAGGGTAAGGAAAACACAATTAAGTAAGATATCAATAAAAAGAATCAAAGGGAGTACTGACGTTCTAGGATCTTGGTATCACACTTGTTGAAGATAGTGATATGACTGGTCGGTGCACTTCAACTCCAAGAAGAAGGATATGCCATGACAAACTACACTAAGTTTTCAACATAACCCTAAAGTGAAAATCATGAAACTTTTCATATTTTGAAGTATTGTGTTTTAATATGTATGTATGTAACTTTTTACCATTATATTTTTTATAGTGATGGACTTATAAGTGGCTGAGTGGGATGATAGCTAGATAATGAATGACTAGAACCAAAATGCACATTGAATTAGGAAAAGACCTAGCATGACCAATATTAAAGTATAAGCACATGTTTAATCATACTAGTCTAGCTAAAAAAATCCATTATAGGTGGATTACATGAAATTTTTCATTGTGAAAACTGAACTAACTTTGGCAACCCCACTGAGCCAGAAATTCTACGTAATAGTGGATTTCATGCAAATACATAAGATGCACGTAAGTTACCATACGAGATAGAAGTGAGTTTGCATGCAAAGTACGCAAGTCATGCAAGTACATGGGATATACATAAGTTTATATTCAAGTATATGGAACAAAGAGCCTAGTCTCTATACAATAAAATACACAACACCCAAACCATCTTTGAAGCATTGATTCCAAAATTGTTTTCGGACATCCCAAGTGAGGGAAATACTTAAGGCATGAAGTATAATATGAAGCATGTTGGGTGATGACATCATGAAAGGACTCCCTATAAAAATATGAGTTGAACCACCTTATTTTAGAGGTAACTCTTTATGTTCTAGAAAGATCATAATACTAAAAGGATAACATGTACAGGAAGTATGAAGGCATCATGGGCCTTACAACTACCTAGTCAAAATATATGTTTAAAAATAGCTATGATTTGGTGTTTAAAAATATATATTTATGCGAAACATTATTTCATGAAATTTGAAAATAAATCTATTATGTAAGTTAAACAGATTAATACATGGAAACTTGACAATGTTTGAGATCATAAATTTAAAATAAAGCATAATTGACAATGGATATAAGAAAAAGTTAATAGATTATCAGTTTACCCTATGTAAGATAAAGTCAAATCAAACCCTATGGTCATGTAGGGGAGCAATAGAGATACATTAGAGTTGAGGGCCTTGTTAACATCACTGCATATGCCTTGATACCCCTAAAGACTATAAGGTAATGAATAATGAACACTAATATGTGATATATATATATATATATATATATATCACATATATATATAAATATTGAAACTCCAAGAAAGGTGTACATGAACTTCATGGTATGATATTTAAGAACTTCATGAAAAAAATCCATGAAAGGTGATTTGTTTATTGAGTTTGAATTAACCTAATTAGAGGCATATAAGATGATATGTATACTCACCATTTTTACACATCAAATTAGGTGAACTTTGTAACTAGACTATAATTGGATACAAATTTCTTTTGAGTATAGGTTAAAGAGATTGGATAGATGCCCGTAATACAAACACGTGGTATATATTTTTTTGCTTTAATTTATGATATGCTCATGATATGTTGAGGTATTATCTCACCCTTTTATGGATATAGTTGAAATGGTAGTCCTTGTGCCTAGATAAAATTGACATGAAAATATAATCACCCTATGATCAAGCAATATAATGAATAAGAATGTGGGACCATACTGAAAAATAAGCTTTGGGTTCCAATCCTAGGTTGTATCTATGTGATCATCTTAAAAGAAGTGGTTGATGATGGTTTATAGAAAACCTTCTAAAGAGGGTTATTAGCCTCAATATTACATGATAAACCACCTTGATAAGTTTGAGCATGCTTGTATGAACAAGAAATATGTACGATATTATCTTGCGGTTGAGACTTGGTGGTAATATGGCTTGCCCATTTAATAAATCCATGACTACACATATAATGATACATACAATTCTAAGAAAGATGTCAGGATCATTGTAAGACATGAAAATTCTATATAGAAGGACAAATAGTGTTAATACTTGTTTTTATTTGTCCCTACAAATGGATATTCCTTGAAGGGGAATATTGAGAGCCCAGAAGGATAGAGGTGATGCCCAAAGAGCCTAATCTAAAATTATAGTGTGATTTATGATGAAATGTATAAGCCAATATACTCCTAAATAGAAGAGTTAGAGAACCTCAAGTTCAATCATGATGATATTGGTAACCGTAGATATCTTGAAGGGACCTAGCTTCTGCATATACTTTATGACATTCATGTATAATGAACGTTACATCTTTGTGAGGGAAGAGTCCCAAGAATCTGGGTGAAACATAGGTAAATAGCCTTAAATTTGGGTGAGGGAAGAGTCCCAGGTCTAAGAGGAGGAATGTTGATAAAGATAGTAGTCCCTAATATAGGAAACTAGTGGTTGAACCTTGGAAATTTTTTAATATATATTCATAAATAGAGGATGTGTACTTGATGTGGACATTAGATTGAGTGATTTGAGCCTTGAAGAGATCAACCTAAGCTACTAGAAAGGTCAGCCTTGAAAAGATTTATGACGAAGAAGAATAATGCTAGTAATATAAATACCTCACTTGATTTAGCCCTCTAAGGTGGATGACAACTCACTTAATAAGTTTGTCATAATCTATCCCAAAAATCAAGACATGTTTGGAATTAGGTGGATTTGAAACATGTGATGCTAATAATATCATCCATCCATCTTGGATATGCCTTCCTTTGGACTTGGAGGGTTAATATGATCAAAATTACATTGTGAATAGGAAACACATAGACTTACACTTCTTGGGGGAAGATCATGCCCGACCTTTGCTGACATTGCCAAGAATCATGAAGAGTTAATCCCTATGCTTGTGGGGTCCTTTTGAAATTTTGGTTTAGTCTTGTGAGACTACATATCATCCTTCCCTATCACCTCAAACTTAATGCATGATGTGGTCATGTGTCAAACTCAAAGAAATAGGTGAAGTAACATGCACATGTATGGGACGTCAAACCTTGTGAACTCCAAGGTAGCTTGACCTAACTACAAGCACCTATAAAGATCATTGATTTAAGGGTGAAGGATCTCCAAAACAAAAGAAATAGAAATTGTTAAGTTATTTAGATACACCATGGAGAGGATGATGTCGTTTGGGAGCTAAATGCTGACATGAAAAGAAATAACACACCCACACCTTTATGCTTATTGATCCAAATTTTGTGGGAAAAATTCATTCAAGGGGGAAAAGATGTGAAGACTTAGAATTTCACTCGTTTATGTAGAAGATGTAAATGAAAGATATTATTTTAAATATAATCATCTAAACAAATAATACTGTTGTTTATATTTACAGTTGAATCCTTTGTGACACCAATCCAAGAATTGGTGGTTCTGTTGAGTGAATTTCAATCACTTATGGTCCTTTCTAGTTACAATGCTACCTTAGATTGTTATATGCAAGTTTTAAATATATAAAATTATATGTGTATTTAGAGATTCTTAATTTAAATAATATAAGGGTGACTTGCAGGTGAAGAAAAATATATTAATGTAATAATTCCCATTGTCTTTTTTATAATAGAAATAAGAGTAAGAGAGAGACCCTCAAAATTTCAAGTCATTCAGACTTTCCCAAATGGCCTAATGAATTAATATGGGATATATATGTATATACAATCCTTGATGGTTTTAGTTGTGAAATAAAATATTTCCTTATCAGGATGAGACTTTCTCAAGGCTAAGATATAGTGACAAAGAAGTAGTGGAAAAACTTTGATGTCAAAGCTCTTCATATATTGAAAGTTATAAATTTAATAAAAGGCCAGAGACTCAAATAGAGTTGCTTGATTTGGGAGCTAGATATTTAAATAAAGTAATCAAGTGAGACATTATGTGCATGTGCCCCTTGATTGACTGTAGGTGTGCCATTTAATGTCTAGTGTAGGGATATGATCCATTAGATGGAGGATTAACCATAATCCCTGTCTTTTACCTTGGGATAGAAGGGGAAAGAGCCTAGTCATGTCCCCCTCTCTCAAAACTCCCTCTCTCTAAATCAAATTTCCCTATAAGTCACCTCAACACACTAAACTGGGCCTAATAAATGAAAATTTGGAGGCAACTAGTGCCTTTAACTCCAAGCATGAGGACATTGTCCTCACTCCCCATCAAGAAGCAGACCTTAACCCCCCAAACCTAGGCCCCTTGTAGCATGTAAAGTAGACTTTTGACCTCACTACTCCTTATCCTTTTTTTCCATTATTTTTTTTCCATCAAATGAGGCCACTAGCTCCTGTATGGTCCTCACTGTCATATGTAGTAGCTCCATGGAACCATCATAGTGGTAAGTTGGGGTTTCCTTGCATTGACTCCCATGACCACCAGAATGGCTCTCATCAACCTCGTATGGAGCCTCTATGGCCAGACAACCTTTTTCCAATCACCTCGTAGGCTTGCCTCCCCATCCTGCTTCAAATCTGGTGAGGAGTGCCTCTGTTGTTGTTACGTCTAGCCTCACAGATGGAGTGGGGGTTGGCGACCACCCAAGGTGGTGATAGGGGATGGGAAATCATGCTTGACCTCTTGTTTCCATCAGAGCAGGTCAAGCAGTCATGCTAGTATGAGAGTGGTGCATACCCAACCAGTTGTTGGACCCATTTCAGACAAGCCCAAAGAGGTCGGTGCACATTATGTATATCATTTGCACAATAATTTTTCTTGGTGAACCCAACATTCCTCTCCCCTTTTTATTTCTTTTTATGATAAAAGAATCTACAAGTAGGACAAAAGAAAATTGTGCAAAAAACAATTGTACATGATACCTATACACATTCTTCGAATCATGGAGAATAATGTCCCATATATCTTGGACTCTCCTACTATTATTCTGAGAACCCGTTACACTAAACAAGATTAATCAAAACATCAAACACAATCAATCACGAATTAATCACATACCAAAAAATATAGGTAAATTAAAACCGATTTCAACATTAACACCCACTCAAAAACATTTGCATAAGATCCCAACATCTTTCTTGTATCCATACTATGCCATGAATTTGATACAAATTGGTTTATCACCTTAGCCACAACATATATACATGGGAGAACAATATTCATATATGTCACACAAACAAGCATTAACATGCTAACAAAATTCTGATTCGTTTAAAACACCATATACAAACTTTTCCAGCCTGTACCTGAGAGTACAGAGACGACTCTAGGATACACTAGACATCTAATCAACTTTCTCATAATGTAGTTCCTCTTTGCTGCCACATATTTGTTTTCATCGCTTCCGATTACTTAAAAATATGTGGCGAACCACAAGGGTGAGACCCATGTCCCAGCAAGAGATATAACCTCCAACAATGCTTATTGATTACAACATTTTAAATAGTAGATAACTAAGTATTTGGAGTATTTAATAATCAATTAAATAGATTGAACTGTTCCAGTATACTAAATAGATAAAGCAAATCATCTTAGCAACAAGTATGATCATCAATGCATATATAGATAACAAATAAATCCATTTCTCTGGATAGATATCTACTCAAATATCATCAAATTGCATCTAATAACAATCATTATCATTAATCTGACTATCATCATATTCCTTGCTAACAGTACAAGAAACTAGTAGAATAAGCATCCCTGATATCATGAATATGTCTAGTAACATAACATGGCTATCAATATTGGCATCTCAAATTAAGTGAACAAATCTATATCATAAGTAGAACAAACATCATAGCACAACTAACTACATAGGCATGATTAGTAGTTTAAGCATTCATAATTACATAGGCATGGCTAGCAATATTAAACATAGCTACCAACATCATCTTAACCATTAGTGTTAGTATATTTTACAGCATAAGCATGTTTACAACATGAGCATAACTACAACATAAGCATATCTATTATCTCTTATTGACTCAACATGATCTCAATGAAAAGAAAGCAAACAAGGGTTATCATCCAATATGAAGCATTGTGTATAACCCTAGATAGATATGCTACACAGCTATCTTACATATTTTATTATTGTCCTAAGGAATTTGGGGATACCACTCAAAATCCAACTGACCACTGCTAAGTCAAAATTAGTGCCATACAAGATCTAGGAAGAGCCGGACTCCTAAGATATTCTCCTCCCCTAGTCAGTACAGGTCCGCCACAATGACACATAAGGTCAAGCCGCTAACAACCTAGTCTGTCCTTGGTACATGTCACGACACTAGTGAAAGGAGGTGGGTACGCATACCCTACCATCTGAAGTACAACCGTAGTTGTCCTCCAATCTCATTACATATATAATCATCGAGACATGACCATAGTCGTTCTCAAACTGGGGCTAGGTATGACCGTAGTCATCCTCCATAAACACTTGGATTCAGGATGACAAACACCCCACATACGCAATAGTATGCACTCCGAGTTTCCCTTAGGAATACTCATTTCACCATCTGGCAAGTTCTGACACTCAGATGGATCTATGGCATAGGGCACTACATGATTAGAATTTCACTTGATTAATCATGCCAATTGGGTGAATTAAGGCTGCATCAAACAAGTGGACATACAAACCCTAATTTACTTCTAGCAAGTATATAAATATCACAACTTCAAAAGATATAAAACATGTGAAACATAATTTCTCATCTCATCATCACATGGTACTATTCACTTGCCATTCATGAGGCTACACTAGTCATCATACTATCACAAGATATAAATTGTTTTCACAATATCACAGGGTATCAACCCTTATCAAAACAAGAGGACTACACCTCATTAATGGCTCAACCATACCCAAAGGTCATCAAGACCATCATACTATCACATGATATAAATCTTTTTTAAAATATAACATGGTATGAACCCTTATAAACACAAGAGGATTACACCTCATTCAGGGCTCAACCATGCCCAAAGGTCATTAAGAGCATTATACTATTCCCTGCAAGATCATCATTATCATTACATGCATTATAGAAAGGCTTAACAACATCACTTACATATAATACACCAGATCAACACAATATTGCATTAGTGAGCTAGGAGATATTCATAAACCATCATAGAAGGGTTATATTAGCATTAAGAATATTCCTTTATTACACCAATATGCAAGGAATCTGGATATGATTAACCCTCATCATATTCATAATGCACATGTTTAGCTTAAGAAAGTATCAACCATGTGTCTATGATAACAACCAATTAACATATTAAGGTTATGATCATATTAAGGAGGTTATTCCATTATATAAGAAAGTTAAACATGAATACTCATCTTTATCTATTTGCATTAGAGTTGGGTTCAACAAGATAAATTATATTAATGTTACTAATCAACACTTATACCCAAACCCTAACTCACGACATCCCCATTGGATCATGGATGCATAAGGTGAAGCATCACCATCACATTAGATACTATTCTCAAGTATGAACGCACACATAAATCAAGGTTTAACCATCGGGTTATAGCATAATAGGGTTTCAACAACAGTAACATAGTACTCCATGATTGTATTAGTCATTCAAGGACTATTCATACCTAATTATCATCATTTAGTTATATTAAAGCGAGGTATAACAAGCTATACCTCATTAGGGTTACCCATTAATTCATTATGGTGATTATAAATCATAATAATACAAGGGAAAGGGTAACACTACAAGTTTAAGGCATTGAACCATTAAATTTTCATCATTTGAATCATAGCATTACGCTACGTGCTTCACCCAAAACAATGGGAATATTGAGGCATCAACTTCTAACCATGAAATGTTGAAAAGGTAAAGCCATTGGTCATTTACATAAGTAAACACCTTGAATGAATCATATATAATGTTATTGAGATGTGATCTATAAAAGTCAGCATTTAACCCTAGACATCCTTTGATTAACAACAATAAGGGTTTTGTTGAAAGTAGGGTAAAACCCGTAATCAATTGTTCATTTAAAACAAGACATCCACTATCAACAAGTAATCTCCTTAAGTTGATCATATCAAGGAAACCATATAAATCACATTATTAGGACCAACATATTACATTAGCCATAATTCCACTTTATTGGAGGAATAAACATTAGATCTTGACCATTGGGTCAAGTTCATATGTTAAAACCATCAATTATATTATAGGTCCGACCATTGAATCAAGTAACCCAAGAAACCATTGGTCTAAGGCTTAATTGATGCTACAAATTTATGATTAACTCACCATAGGTTGGGGTGACCTTATCTACCATCACTAGTGACCATTAATTCACCATAGGTTGTTATATCAACAATATATTCATTAATCACGATCAAATATCAAGCTAATGTCACCATTGATTGATAGCATCATTAGGGTGCTTAGTTGTTGATCATTAAGCTTATAATTAGGCCAACACATGACCTAAGGGGTAAACATTAGTTGACACCCCTGGTCACCACCATTAGTTGTCATAAAGACAACACCATCGGTTGTTGCAATGGTACCACCATTGAGTCATGTGTTTATAGAAGAAATCAACTTTAAACCCTAAAATTGATCATTGATTGATAGGTGCTTAGCACCATAGGTTGTCAAACCAACCTGATCCCAGTCATATTATACCATAGGAATAATGTAAACATGATCACAGGTTCATATAGAACTGAAATTAGAATAGGGAACATTATAAAAATCGAAATCCAAGTCAAGCATAGCTTTTCAGTGCATGGATCATTATTTTTAAGCAAGAACATGAGCTAGAAAGCTTATGGTAAGAAATAAATGTGGAGAACGTTATAAAACTTGCCTCTAATCAGAATATAAACTCCTAAACAGAAGAAAACACAAGTAGGTAGGGTAGGAAATCCAAGCATAAGCTGTGAACTAGTCCATCTAGCACCTTTCTTCATCAACTGAGCAAACCCTAAGCATAAGGAGTAAGAAAGGTAGGGTTTTAGAGATTTTGAGCAATTTATACCATGGAACAGCAAGGTTCCAACCTGGAGAAAGGTAGGAGGAAGGATAATAATTAAATAAATGGAGGAAATAAGGGTATTCTTACTCTTTTAGGTCAAGTTCACTAGATGGAAGCTTTTCAAACCCTAAAAGGAAGTCAATTGAAACCGTAGAGCTTTTTCCCAAGAAGATCCCCTCTTTCTTCTTCCTTGGATAGGAAATTCGAATAAGAACAGAGGGAGAACAAGGTTTGTAGAAGGAGGGAAGTGGTGGAGAGAAAATGGCTTGTTTGGGTGCTTAGGGATAAGTATATGAAACTTTAAAATAAAGAAAAAGAAAAAGTTGAAGTTCTAGTATCTTTCCAAGTGTCCATGGCCTTAAACTATTAAGAATATACAAGCACACACAAGAAGATCCCACACCATCAATAGAGATATGTTTATCCCTCATTCCTTGAATTTCCAAGCCAAACAAATAATTCATTAGTTGATAGCTACTAAAGGTAGCTCAACTATGAAGGGGGTAAACCCTAAAATACCCTTGAGGAAAACACCTTCAAACCAAGGTTTAAACAGGCACCAAATGGATAAAAAAGCTCAAGAATGATGAGAAAATATCCAAGGAAAATAATGAAAATGATAAATTGCAAAAAAAACAACTCAATTGGGTAAATTGTAGAAAAATCCAAAATGTGCATAAAATTGCATAACTTGCTGAAACAGTCTTCAAATTGGACCAAATTTGAAACTTAAGCTTTTCTTATGATTTTAAAGCATATAATAAGGTTACACTAGGGTTACAATAATTAAATTATGATAATTAAGCTTATTCAACACTTTAAGCAAGGTTAGGGGTCTTACAAGTATTAAGGAAGATACTTATATTCCTTTCAAGCCAGATAATGTAAAATGTAAAACCAATAGTGATCTTGGCTCTCCCTGTCAATTGAATAAGATACAACTTATCCTCCAGCCAACCAATGTTGAACTTCTGAGGAAAAAAAACTCCTAATATGTGCCGAAAAATACTTTTAAAGAAAATATGAATCACACTATCCTCATCCTCACAGTAGAAAGGACACCAAGAAGCCAAATAATAACCAAACAACTTAATAATCTCCATAGTGACTAATATGTCCATAAAGAGATTCCAAAGGAAAATAAGATTCTTTTGGGAAATAATCTGAACCACATCCATCTTCCCCAGTCAACCTTAGGATGCATTTCTCTAGATTAACTCCAAAAGTTTCAAAAAGAAGACTTTAAAGAATCAAGAAGAACAATAGAATCCTACAAATTAGTATTAGGTCTAGGATTAGACATAAAGAAATTTTAAACATCATTTGAACCTCTCACCTCTAGAAATCTCCATTCACCACTACATATGCAACAACTCAGCTTGCAATTCAAAACTTTCTGAACATGAAGACCAACTGAAGATCAACATTCTCCAAAAGAGATGTGTTGTTCTGGCACCAGGGATCGAACCAAAGAAGAAGCTTATTTCCATTGCCAATCTTGAAATTAACATAATCAAGAAGCTCACCCCTATGTTTCACTAATATGTTCCACATCCAGGAACGGTTAGATTTAGGCTTAACACACCATAGGGAATCCTCAACGATGTATCATTCATGGACCCACTTGACCCAATGAGAAGACTTAGAGTTAGAAATAACCTAAAGATTATAGAGAAGACTAGCCTACAACCACTCATAAATTTTCCTTAGGCCTAAACCACCTTCATTTTTAGGCCTACAGACAGAATCTCAAGAAACTGAGTGGAGATTCTTCTTACTATCATTATCACCGCATACAAAATTTCTTATGATCTTCTCCTTCACCATAATAAAAAATTTAGGGATGGGAAAAGCTGATGTACCGAAAATACAAAAGGAAGATAGAGTAGAAACAGAAAGTTCCACACATCCAGTCATAGAGAGGATTTTACACTTCTAAGAATCAAGCCTCTATTTCAATTTATCAATCAAAGGAACACACAAGGTCTTCGCGAGCCTTCTAGTAAAAAGAGGAAGGTCAAAGTACTTGATTGGAAATTCATAAATAGGGATATTAGAATTAATAGTTAAAGTAGAGTCAGCTTCTTTTCTCAAGAAAATCTAGCCTTATAATTATTACAAATAAGACGAGAGCATATGCCAAAGACACCAAGAGCTTCAATAGTACCCTTCAATTTGTTGGAGTCAGCTTTAGAAAAGATTAACAAATCATCTACAAAGATGATGTGTGACACTACAAAACCTTTGCATTTAGAAGCATATAAAGGAACAATCTTTACATCCTTCACATGACTATCCAAAATAGATGTGAGGCCTTGCATGGCTACAACAAACAAATAAGGGGACAAAAGATAACCATGTATCACACCCTTAGTTGCCTAAAGAGTTGTGGTAGGTGTGCCATTAGTAATGATATGATAAGAGGCAGAGGAGAATCACTCACTAATCCACTATATCCAACAAGAAGGGAAGTTCATATTTTGAAGAAGAAACAAAATATAGCCCATGTTAACAAAATCAAAACCCTTAGACAGACCAACCTTCAAACACAAATTCTCTACTCCATTCTAGTTGAAGGTGCTTAGAATTTTATTCACTAAGAGAATGTCATCCCCAATCTTTCTATCTTTCACATAAGCAACTTGCTACAAACTAATAATATCAGGGAGAATGTTCTTCAACCTAGTGGTTGATTACTTCATAATGATCTTATTAATGATGTTGCAATGCGACATAGTATGAAAATCCTTAATAGAATAGGCCTCTTTCTTCGTTGGGATAAGCAAAATAAAGGATTTGTTGCACTCCTTCAATAATTTCCCAATCCTAAAGAAATTAAAGACAACAACAGACACATCTGTTCCAACTATCTCCCCACAACTTTTGAAAAAGAGAGAGTTAAACCCATCCATCCCAGGGGCCTTATCATCCTTCAAATTCTTATAAACCTCCAAAACATCATCTTTTGTCACCCATATTCTCATATCATCAGCTTGCTTCTCAGAAATCTTCGACAAAGACCAATTCTCATTCCAACAAAACTCCTTAGAATTTGAAAGTTTAGAAGCATTCTCAAAGTAGGAAGTAATATGATCAGAAATAGTGATAGGATCAGAGCAAAAAACATCATCAACCTTCAACTTTTGAGTATCGTTCCTCGATATTCTATTCTAAAGAGAGGCATAAAAATGAGTGATTCTATCACCATACTTCTGAAAGATCTAGAGGGGGTGAATATAGCTTTTTGGAGTTTTTAGTGTTAATTAAAAACAATTAAACACTTATAGTAGGAGGAAACAAGGAAGACACAAGGATGTAGAGTGGTTCCTACCTTAGAAATCTAAGGTAGTCAGTCCACTACCCGATTGTTTCCAATCAGGATTTTGAAAGCAACTTAATTTATTACCTCACGAGGATGTTATACAAAATATAATTGCTTTCCTACACCCTTGAAGTAGCCTTCACCTAAAGTAGCCTCAATATTCCTAGAAGAAGCCTTCTGAAGTAACTCTAAGTCCACCTTTGAAGTAGCCTTCACCTGAAGTAGCTTCAATCCTTGAGGTAGTCTTCTGAAGTAACTCCAAGTCACCAGGAGCAGCCTTCACCACCTTGAAGTAGCTCCACAAACCTCCTTTCAACAGCCTCCAACCTAGGAGTAGTCAAGGAGAACTAAATACAATGAAAGGAACAAGACTGGAAGAAAGAAATAATGTTACAAATGAGTACAACACTTTGATCCTATATCAAGTGTATTGATCTCCTATCCACTATGGATGAACGTGGTAGTGTGGTGGCTAGGATATACTAAGATATAGGACACTAATGTAGAGCTCAAGGAAACTGAATTGCAAGTGAAACTTTGCTGGTTGCTCACAAAGAATGATTCTCAAGTTGTAATGTGTATGCTCAAGTGATTTGGGTGTTCTAAGGCATGTCCTATTTATAGGAATGTCTTACAAGGGCCTAGGGACATTCTAGACACTTTCTAGGGTGTTCTTAGTGCTCACGTAGCCATTAGGTGTCCATAAATTACATTGCAACAACTAGTTGTTTAGTGCTAAAAAGTGCAGTCCAGAACCTATGTAGGTCGAGAAGTTTGTTGACTGAGTGTGTCTCGGTCGAGCATTTCTTCGACCAAGGGAGGGTTTGGAGTGAATGTGTTGCAACATTCATTTCCAACATCCAACCACTTTTCCAGTTCAGTCTAACGTCTATAGAACCTACTAGAAGGTCTACTCTCATTCGAGAAAGTTGTCGACCGAGGATTGATTTAGGTTTACATGTGCAGGTCATTAATCAGTGCTCATGTGTTAAACTAAGGTGATTCTCAGTCGAGAATTTTGTCGATCAAGGGTGTCTCGGTTGAGAAGTTTGTCGACCAAGAATGTCCCTATTTCAATATGTTAAATCATTTACTAAGTGTGTGTATCAATGTGTAATTGTGATTTTATCTTAGGGGAGGATATATCTAAGTGTTGTGAGTGGATAGGAAAGATCTAGAACTTTTTTTACATGATATCTATGTACTTGTACATTATATACTTGTACAAGTTTTTACATTGAGTACAATCATGAAAATAAAAGTAATCTAAGCAAGTTGATCTTCCAATTTGTATCGAACTTCAACTATCCACTTCCTTATTTGTTTATCCCTGAAACACTCAAATAACAAGTTAGATCCACAAGAATGAAATGTTTGTCATCATCAAAACAAAGGGTTTAATAATGTCCAATTTAGCCAACAATATCCCCTTTTTTGAAGATGACAAACATTTCTAAAATATAAATCAAGGGAATTTAAATAGCATGAGTTTCATACCTAGGTTTTACCTTATGTAGACATTCACTTGTTTATTTATGGAGTGTATGCTAGTTATTCACAAAGAGATGTGGAACATAGTATCCAACTCTTTAAGGAATATAGAAACATTTTATGTGAAGCCAAGAGATTATGAAACTCGTTTAATTTTGATTTATATAATTTTGTTTTTGATTTATATTACTTCTTCCCCTTTGTCATTTAAAAAAGATAACCAAGCATTATAATTAAGACTAATATTTGTACTCCCCCTAAATATGATGCTCCCCCTCAATATGATACTCAAATGTGAAAACAAAGGTAAGAGATGTCTAATACAAGACACAAAGTAACCACTTTATTATTATGATAATGATGACAACAAGCTCAAGTGCGTAGAAGAAAGGTAGTCCACTACAAAGTGATTACAAGCATCTCACTACATGATAACACCTCACTAAAAAGATCTCAGAATGACATCAACCTCGAGACCCTTTCCAACAAAAGGCGCAACACCATAGTACTTCACCATTGACTGCCAGTCTAGTGCACCTGTCTTGGTGAGGGCATAGGCTTCCAAGAAGGTGGGTACCCGATCAAAATAGAAGTGGGCAGCAATGTCTTGAAGTTGCATGGGTATGAATTGGGTGTGGGAGAGGTCAAGTGATGGTGGAGATGGAACTTGAGTGTAGTTGTGAGATGGATTATAAGGGTAGAGAGGACCATGATAGCGTGAATAAGAATAGTTGTCTGGGGCATTTAGAGTGAGATCTTAGATTCTTTGGTTTATGTAGGTCATGGCATGATGAGTATAGTCCATTTGTTGAACTAAGTGATAGGTAGCCCCAGTTAGGTAGGTAATGTTATTGGATAGGTTATCAATGGGTTGGCTAGGAGTAGTAGGAGGTGGAGGAATATCTTGAGTTGATGGCTCCCCTTCAGTCGTAACCCTTTTATGTCCAAGGTTAATTCCCATTTTCTCAACTATATTTCTAGTAATATTTTGAGGTTTCCTGTCACTTTTAAATCCTAGGTCCTCAAGGCTTTTCTTAAGACAATGTTGGGGGATCTGGCAAACAAAGTCAGCATAAGGAGGATTGCCAATAAATTCAACCATGTTTTGAGAATAAGGTGAATGAATTTTATGGGTATTCTTTTAAGAATGGCATAAATGAGATACATTCTAAAGGTTGGTACTTCTGATTTATTAGCTCTAGGATAAATATTAGTTGAAACAATAAGGTTCACTATCCTAGCTTCAGGCTTTAGATTGATTGCATAATAGGTACCCCGTTCTCCATGGCAGGATGTGTTGGGTAGAAAGATGGTTCTCTTAATGTCACTCAAGCTAATGGTGGTGTCATATTGTGATAGTTTAGAAAGGGGATTTCTAGTGGTTAAGTCAATGAACCCCCTATACTCATCTACATCAATGTTTAACATATTGGGAACATCCTCCTCAGAAAAATGAAATCCAAACCCACTAACCATAGAGGAGAAAGAGTGAGAGTGGTCAGGATTTGTGGCTAAATTGGCATATAACTCATTTACAGCTTGTGTAGAATAGGAACAGAAGGATGGAGTAAGAAATTCAGAGAGATGTTGCACTTCAAAGAGCTCATCTAGATCGATGATAGTGATGAAGTCATTGACGTACACCGGCCGTCGAGGAATAGGAGACTTTGAGGATAGCTTTAGATAGCGATCTTTAGCAACAAAGTCGTTGAAGGGAATTTCGTTGATGATCGTTAGAGCCGGAGAGACCGTCCTTCCTTTCCTTGCTGTAATTTGCTTCATTCCACATGAAGAAGAGGAAGCCATCTTGAAAATATGAGATGGAAGAGGAGAAAGGCACAATTATGAAGGAGAATGGCTGAAACTTTGAACAAGAAAGCACTAGAGAGGAGCTAGAGAAAAGAAATTGTGAATTGGTGAGAAGAATGGCCATTTTGGGCTCTGTTTATAGCAAAAAAGAATCCTTCTCATTTGACAAATTTGTCGACCGAGAGTCCCAACAGTCATTTTTTGGACGCTCCACTCGCAACGGCCGGTCGAGGTTTTGAAAAATGGCTATTGCAGTTTAAAAAAAAAATTAAAAGTTGTATCTTATATCAGTCGAATAGGGGGTACACCAAGATGTTCTCAGTCGAACATTTTGTCAACCGAGACCATTGTTTAGTTAGAATATGCAAAATACGCCTAATGGGTTCTGGTAAAAAAAGGACCAATCGAGTGATTCTCGGTTCACAAACTTGTCGACCGAGATAGTTCTCGGTCAAAGTTTTTACAGACCGACTGAACTGCTGTGAATGGTCACTGTGAAGGATGTTTCAGATTGTTTTTAATAATAGTCAGGAAAATCAAGTATGAGGCTGTATTAATTTATAATTTTTAAGAGTTTGGAGCACATATATAAAATAAGACATCATCTAGGGGAGTAATAAGTAACTTATTTCTAATATATTGAAATTGATCAAGTGGAAGCGGTTTTGTAAAAATATCAACCAATTGTTCTTCAGTGTCAACATGATGAAGAGATATGTGATTTTTAGAAATATGATCCCTTAAGAAATGATGTCTGATTTCAATATGTTTAGCATGACTATGTAAAATAGGATTGTGTTCCAAATTGATAGCACTTGTATTATCACAAAAAATTGACGTACATGAAAATCTAAAGCCATAATCATTCAAAACTTGTTGCATGTAAAGAACTTGAGCACAACATGAACCAGCCGCCATATATTTGGCTTTAGTGGTAGAAGGAGCGAATGTATTTTGTTTCTTACTAAACCATAATACTAAAGCTCATCCTAATAAGAAGCAACCACCACTTGTGCTTTTGCGATCAAGTGGACAACAAGCATAATCAACATCGGTAAATTTTTTTAAATCTAGTGATTGTCCTTTAGGATACCATAGTCCATAGTTGGTAGTACTGGTGAGATATCTTAATATATGTTTAATGGCTTGAAAGTGAGATTGTATTTGTTTAGATTACAATCTAGCACAAAGTCCAACGGAAAACATAATGTGCAGTCTAGAAGAAGTTAAGTATAACAAGCTACCAATCATAGCCCTACATAAGGAATCATCAATGGGTTCTCCATCTTCATCCTTGTCAATTTTGGCAGAGTTGGCCATTGGTGTGGTAGCATGCCTGGAATTTTCCATTCCAAAATGTTTTAATCATTCATTAGTGTACTTCTCTTGGCTTAAGAAAATTGCAGCGGGCATTTGTTTTATTTGAAAACCAAGAAAGAATGTTAATTCGCCCATAAGACTCATTTCAAATTCCTTTTGCATTATGTCACTAAATTGTTTGCATAAGGAATCGTTTGAGGCACCAAATATGATGTCATCAACATATATTTGTACAATAAGAAAATTTGATTCATATGTTTTGAAGAATAATGTAGAGTCCAAATTTCCAATTGAAAAACTATTATCGAATAGATAATTTTTAATTCTTTCATACCAGTTTCGAGGTGCTTGTTTAAGCCCATAAAGTGCTTTACTAAGTTAATGAACATGATCACTTTTACCAGGGATTTCGAATCTAGGTTGTTGGGCAAAATATACTTCTTCTTGTATTATTCCATTTAAAAATGCACTTTTTACATCCATTTGGAATAGTTTGATGTCTTTGTGGGCAGCTATAGCTAATAGCATTCTAATAGTTTCAAGTCCTACCACGGGTGCATAGGTTTCATTCAAAATCTATTTCTTACTACCTCCCCGGCTTCATTAAGTTTATTTCAAAAAACCTATTTACTTCTGATGATGGTTTTGTCTTGTGGTTTAGGAACTAAGTCCCATACCTCATTTTTTGTGAATTGATTTAGTTCTTCTTGCATAGCCATTATCCAATATTCATCTTGTAGTGCTTCATTTACCTTTTTAGGTTCAATGATTGATACAAATGCCATATTTGCAAAATCTCTAAATGATGATCGGTTTTTTACTTTATCATGAGGATTTCCAATGATTAAATCTTGGGGATGATATTTGATTAATCTAGTAACATGTTGTTGTGTCTCATTTTGTTGATTATTTTTAGTATTTTGATATTCTTTTGTGGTTATAGTTAAGTCTTCAATTTGATGAGTAATGTCATTTATATCCTCATATTTATTTTTAGCATTTTGAGTTGTTACCTCATGAAAAGTGATATGGATGGATTCTTCAACTTTTCAAGTAATAATATTGTAAATTCTAAAAGCTTTCCTAGAAGTTGAATATCCCAAAAAGAATTCTTTATGTGATTTAGAATCAAATTTGTCTTTATTGTCTTTGGTATTTAAGATATAACAAGTTGTCCCAAAGGTATGAAAATAATCAACTCTTGGCTTTTTGTTGAAGATGAGTTCATATGGAGTTTTCTTTAGACGAGAATGTACTGTTACTCTATTTAACACATAGCATGTTGTATTTACTGCTTCATCCCAAAAAGTTTTAGGTGTATTATGTTCAAGTAACATTGTTCTGGACATTTCTTGTAAGGATCTATTTCTCCTTTCTACTATGCCATTTTGTTGTGGAGTGCATGGAGCTGAAAAATTATGAGTGTATCCTTGAGATGTACAAAATTCTTCAAATATGTGATTTTCAAATTCCCCACCATGATCACTCATAATTGTACATATTTTATTTTGTAGTAGATTTTCAATCTTAGAAAAAAAAACTATGATGGTTTGGATTGTATCATCTTTGTTTGCAAGAAAATGAACCCATGTGTATCTACTGTAATCATCTACAATGACAAAGCAATATCTTTTTCCACCAATAGATTGAGTTCTCATAGGACCAAAAAAATCCATGTGAATAAGAGCTAATGATCTAGTAGTGCTAATCATTATTTTTTATTTGAAAGAAGTTTTAGTTTGCTTTCCTAAGGTACATGGTTCACAATTTTCAAGTTTATCAATGAATATTTTAGGTAACCCACGTATAAGATCATATTTAATTAACTTTTTGATAACATGTGAACTTGCATGACCTAATTTTCTATGCCATAGTTGTCAGAAATCATCTTTTGCATGAAGGCATTTTCCAATAATGTCTTGCATAGAATTAGGGCCTAAATATGTATAGATTTCCTATTCTTTTTCCTTCAAAAATGATTTCATTAGTGTTTTCAATTAATAGTTTATAATAAGTTTTATTGAATAAAACATCATATCCACTATCACACAGTTGACTAACACTAATTAAATTATGATGTAGGTCATCAATAAGTAAAACATTTTTTATTTAAAGATTTGTACCAATGTTACCTATTCCAACAATTTTTCCTTTTCCATTGTCTCCAAATGTGACCGTTCTTCTTTTCTTTTCTTCAAATGTTTTAAAGGCCTTTTTGTTGCCATTCATATGCTTAGAACATCCACTATCAACCACCCATTCCTACAAAAGAGATAGATTTTGGTACCCATATGATGGTCCCTTTTGGTTACAAACATTTAATAACAAATTGAATAAAGTTACATGATTTAACAATTGAATGTTTTATGTTGAACAGAATTATATTCGGTCGACAAATATATCAACCGAAGAGTGTCTTGGTTGATGATTTTGTCGACTGAGAGTGTTTCTATTTTACAAGTTGATATATGCGTGAAATAGTAACTTTCTTGGTCGACAATTTATTCGACTGACAATATCTCGGTCGAAGATTTTCTCGACCGGGATTGTTACTATTTTTACATCAGGTGCAGGTTTGAGACAGAAATTCCCTTGGTCAAATATTTTCTCGACCGAGGAGTGCCTCGGTCAAACTCTTTGTCAACTGAGATTGAATCTGTTTGTTTTCAATAATTTTGTTTGTTCCAATTTGAGCTTAAATTACTGCAATGGGCTAAGGTACCAGTACATTTAGTTGAGATAAGACAGTATGATATTCAAAGTGAAGGTTTAGGTCAAATCTCAACTTAATCATATTCAAGTTTGCTAAGTTTGGGGTCTTGGAACCCAAACTAATTCACATCTTTTTTCTTGTATGGGCATGCGAAGGAATAGTGTCCAAGACGCAAGCAATAGTGACAACAAATGGAATCAATTTCATTTCTCTTTCTAATATTTTGAGTTAGGTTGTTCTTGGGTACATATATGATCTTGGTCTTGGGTTCTTGTGTTATCCTAGGTTTAGGTTGATGAGATTTTTCTTTTGGAACATATCCTAAACCTCTCCTTCTAATTTGACTAGAAGAATCCTTTAGGATTTTATCAAGAACACCATTATTTTTCAAGCTACCAATTTCCTTTTGTAACTTAGCAACATCATCCATTTTCTTTTTGATATTTGACTTTTCTTGGTCTAGATTGGATGATAAAGTATCCCTTTTTTTACAATAGCATCATAATCTAAATGAGTACATAAGATAGGTTGAGTTTGAAGATCATTTAACTTTGCAAGTAATTCAACCTTTTCTTGACAAAGAAAATTATAGTTTGTTTATAGAGTAAGCAACTTTGTAGTGCAATCATTAAAAGATGATTTCAAGGTAAATGTTTTAGAAATAATACTTTCCTTTTCAAAAGCAAGATCATTTAATTGAGCGTACAATTCTTCATTAGTTTTTGTAACTCTTTTTAGTTTCTTTTTGCAATCAATATATTTGTCATGTAATTCTTCAGTACTAGAAACTAATTCTTCTTTTGATAAATCAAGTCATCTTACCTCATTTGAGTCTTCATGTTCATCTTCTTTGGCCATAAGACACTCTACATTTTCTTCTCCACTTTCACTATCATCACTTGACTCATCCCATGCAGCTTTGTATGCTTTCTCTCCCTTCTTCTTGGAAGAGACTTTCCTCCCATTCTTTATCTTAGGACACTCATTTTTTACATGTCCTTTCTTGCTGCATTTGAAACACCTAAGAGAGGAAGAAGAAGAAACATTAGAATTTTTGTTAGATCTATACTTTTTATATTTCTTACCATTTACAATAAGTGCATCTTCTTCATCATCTCCTTCACTTCTTTCATCACTTTCTTGAGTGATGACTTTTGTTGCTTTTAGGGCTATGTCCTTCCTTCTTTCCTTTTGAAGTTCAAGCTCCCATCTTTCTTCCTCCTCTAAGGTGACCTCATGAGTTTCTAGATTGCCAATGAGCTGTTCCATCTTTAGTTTGGTGAGGTCATTAGCTTCTTCAATAGATGTCACTTTTGGCTTGTATTTTGGATACAAAGACCTAAGAATCTTTGAGACTTGATCTTCTTCACTTATGAATTTTCCTAATGCACTTAAACCGTTAACAATAGTAGAAAATCGTGCATACATATCACTAATAGACTCATTTGGTTGTGTACGAAATTGTTCAAACTTTTGTTTAAGCATACTAATCTTAGAATTTTTTACTTGTATGGTTTCTTCATGTGTAATGGAAAGTCTATGCCATATATCATATGCAGTTTCACATGAGGAAATTCTATTGAATTCACTTACCAAAATAGAGCAATATAAAATACTTACATCCTTGGCATCTAGTTGAGCTTGTTTTACTATATTGGCATCCCATGTGACATACTCGGTTCTCGAAAGCTCATATGATGTAGACACCATCCTCCAAAGCTCCCAACTAATGCCTTGAATGTAAAACTGCATCCTTCTCTTCCAATAGTTGTAGTTTCTTCCATCGAATGGTGGTGGACGAGATACGTAGGTTCCCTCTAGGTTCAAGTTGTTGAGCACACCATCCCCCATCCTTCAAGACTTGTTAAAGCTCCTTGTAGACCTTCTCTGATACCATTTGAAAGATCTAGAGGGGGGGTGAATAGTGATTTTTGGAGTTTTTAGAGTTAATTAAAAACAATTAAACACTTGAAAAAGAAGTAGGAGGAAACAAGGAAGACACAAGGATGTAGAGTGGTTCCTACCTTAGAAATCTAAGGTAGTCAATCCACTACCCGATTGTTTCCAACTGAGATTTTGAAAGAAACTTATTTTATTACCTCACGAGGATGTTATACAAAATACATTTCCTTTCCTACACCCTTGAAGTAGCCTTCACCTGAAGTAGCCTCAATCTTCCTAGAAGTAGCCTTCTGAAGTAACTCCAGGTCCACCTTTGAAGTAGCCTTCACCTGAACTAACTTCAATCCTTGAGGCAGCCTTATGAAGTAACTCCAAGACACCGGGATCAACCTTCACCACCTTGAAGTAGCTCCAAAAACCTCCTTTCAACAACCTCCAACCTAGGAGTAGTCAAGGAGAACAAAATACAATGAAAGGAATAAGACTGGAAGAAAGAAACAATGTTACCAATGAGTACAACGCTTTGATCTTATATCAAGTGTATTGATCTCCTATGCACTATGGATGAATGTGGTAGTGTGGTGTCTAGGAGATACTAAGATATAGGATACTAATGTAGAGCTCAAGAAAACTGAATCGCAAGTGAAACTTTGTTTGTTGCTAACAAAGAATGATTCTCAAGTTGCAATGTGTATGCTCAAGTGATTTGGGTGTCCTAAGGCATGTCCTATTAATAGGAATGTCTTACAAGGGCCTAGGGACGTTCTAGACACTTTCTAGGGTGTTCTTAGTGCTCAACTAGCCATTAGGTGTCCATAAATTACATTGCAATGACTAGTTGTTTAGTGCTAAAAAGTGTAGTCCAGAACCTATCCCAGTCGAGAAGTTTGTCGATCGAGTGTGTCTCGGTCAAGCATTTCTTCGACCAAGGGAGGGTTTGGAGTGAATGTGTTGCAACGTTCATTTCCAACTTCCAACCACTTTTCCAGCTCAGTCTAACGTCTATAGAACCTGCTAGAAGATCTACTCTCAGTCGAGAATGTTGTCGACTGAGGGTTGATTTAGGTTTACATGTGTAGGTCATTAATCAGTGCTCATGTGTTAGACTAAGGTGGTTCTATGTTGAGAATTTTGTCGACCGAGGGTGTCTCGGTCGAGAAGTTTTTTGACTGAGAATGTCCCTGTTTCATTATGTTAAATCATTTACTTAGTATGTGTATCAATGTGTAATTCTGATTTTATCTTAGGGGAGGATCTATCTAAGTGTTGTGAGTGGATAGGAAAGATCTAACACTTGATTTACATGATATCTATGTACTTGTACGTTATATACTTGTACAAGTTTTTACATTGAGTACAATCATGGAAATAAAAGTAATCTAAGCAAGTTGATCTTCCAATTTGTATTGAACTTCAACTATCCACTTCCTTATTTTTTTATCCATGAAACACTCAAATAACAATTTAGATCCACAAGAATGAAATGTTTGTCATCATAAAAAAAGGGTTTAATAATGTCCAATTTAGTCAACAACTTCAACCACTGAACCCTTGATTTTTATTTACTAAAACCTCCTATTCATTCAAAGCTTTTAAAGCTTCCTTCCTCATAAGACTCAGCTTAATATGGAGTTCAACATCAATAGGATTATTATTAGCTAGAGATTGAATCTCCAGAGCCTTCTCCACTAAAATTTTAGCATTAGAAAGAAAGTTCTTAATATAGTCTTTATTCCACATACTCAAAGCAATTTTCACCGAATAAATCCTCTTGTACATCCTGTAAAATGGTGGACCAGAGACATCAATACTCCAAGCCTTTGAGACCATTTATTTAAACCCAGACTGAGTAGATCAGAATTTAATGAACCTAAAAGGTGTAACTCTCTTTCTTCCTTTGACAAGGTGAATCATGATAACTTTGTAGTCACTAACTATGTTAGAGATAGACCCCCCCAAGAATTAGGATAACTCTTCAGAAAATCAACATTACAAAAAACATGATCTATTTTGGAGGAAGTACTTATACCATATTTACTTCTGCTATACCATGTATAAAAAGGTCCTTTAACAGGTATTTCAAGAAGCTCCACCTCGCACATAGCGTTATTAAAAGCACTCATACTAGCAGCTGTAGTGGGTTTCTTTCCCAACATTCACAAGCAAGCCAAACAACATTAAAGTCCCTAACCATACACCATTCCTTAGAGATGTGTGTCGATATATCAACCAAACCTTCCCACAATTGGATTCTATTTGAGTCACCATTAGATCCATATATTACCAAAAGAAAAAGAGATTAATCTCCATAAACAACCTCACAGTGAATGAACTGATCACCTTCTGATATTTTAGTGAAATGGATATCAGGATTCTCCCAGATCATAACCCAATCTAGTATAAGGATGGAAGTCAGATTTCTCAATGATATTTGCATTCTGCCAAATAGAATCAACACAACAAGTAATATCCCTCTTATTAACTATGGATTCAATGATAATAAAGATATCAACACAAAGTTTACCCTACTCCTTCTGAACGTAAGGAATTTTATTGTATGCCCCCCTTACATTCCAAGACATGATAGAGAAGGGCATATCCATTTAGAAAGCAAGAAAGATCCCCATTTACCCTAGATCCTCTGAAGAAACAACATCATCATCCACCTGATCCAGTAATGAGAACCTGTTTGGAGAGACAACCACAACATTCATTGAGCAATCAACGTTAGCATTCAACTGGAAACTCTTCATGAAACACTTTGGGGGGTTCTTAGAAATGTAGACTGTCTGCCAATCTATAGTATTCTTTTGCATAGGAGTTCCCCCTACTATATTCTGTCCAAGGACATTCTCCACAGGAGCTACATCAACATCCTCAATCGTAAGAACAACATCACATGTATCTTCAACAGCCATAGACAACACATTTGGACTAGAGATTCTCAAGTCAGGCACCATTATCCTGGGTTTCCAGACCTTTTTAACAGTCTGAGATTTCTTTTTATTTCCTATGGGAGGAGCTCTTTTATTACACATAGTAAATTCATGGCCAAAGTTTCCACATTTCATACACCATTTTGGTTCCCATTCATATTTAAAATTAATAACATATAGAACTCCATGCTCACTGAGGATTTCTAGCTCCTTCAGGTAGATAAAGTCCACTAGAACAAGGACATGCATCCTAGAATATTTTAGACTTTTAAAAGATAGCATGAGATGGTATGTTCTCACCAGCTTCTCTAGAAAAGACCTAATGTAAGAAAACATCTCTCAACCCATAATTCAATAGGAAGGTTGTGAACCTTTAACCAGATAGGAATCTCAGTAAGCTTCATCTTCACCATTGGATCACCTCTTTCGCTCATTTTGTTATACTCAAAGGTTTGTTGGTGATGAACTAGGGGCCTCTTTACAAAGCTAATTCCATATATTCATCATTAGGGAATATTATTAGGAAGAAACCTTTCCCGCTCGACCTGACCTCCAACGAGCCTTTAACATTCCAGATTTTTTGCTAACTGGACAACTAGCATCTACCAATGAGGCTTTAGTCCTACAACATACCCCACTGTCATCCTACTCCATCTTTCTTTATTCCTCTCTGCTATGGATTTAGGCTATATCAACTTACCATCCCTCACATACGTCTGCATTTTCTTGAGATTCCCTAGAGTTTCTACCTCCCCTGGCTTCAAAATATCTACCCATGACTTTTCAGTTTTCTCAACTGCCACCTGGGGAACTAGATTTGCAATCCTTCCTTATCGAGCACCAATCTAGTCATCGACAATCACTCTGGAAGTGGAATCAATCCCCTTTCCATGATCACAAACTCCTATACCCATAGTGTTTGATAAAAGGGGGATCAATTTTCCTCCAACAACACTGGTAATAGAACTCTACAAATAAGGGGGAATTACTTCACCACACTGCATCTCTGCTTGCCTGCTTGTAGATCTAGAAGCCCTAGTGCCACTGATCACCTCCCCCAAACCATCGCCAAATTTAGAGATAAACTTTTGTGAGAAGGAGGAATTGCTACTTCCCTAGGGACTGAATAGTTGGAAACCATTACCTAATCCAATGCCCAAGGAAAGAGGATTAATGACATCTCCTCTCAACATATCCAACGGCCTGCTCGAAGGATCTCATACTCTACCAATTTCCTTCTTAGTCTCTGCTCTCATCCTCCCACACGGAATTCCAAACATCCTCCTCTGTGTATTTGCACAATAAATTCACCATGGAATATGATTCTCTAGAGTTAACCTTCAAATTGACAATAAACTCGCCATCAAGTGAACAAGTTGATTTTAGTATGGAAAATGGTCAATCCCATGGTACAAAATGACTATAAATTGTAATGAAACATGTTTCTAAGAGTAATAAGTAAAATTTAGTTGTTGAAAGAGATAAAACCTAAAAATGAATTAAGGAATGCAAGAAAAACTAATCAAGTATAATATTTAATCAATTATTAAGAGATATTGGGGGTCTGGGGGTTCACCAACATAGATAATTGATTTACTTTAAAGAATTTAACTCTTTAATCATTATTAATTAGACTAAAACAAGTTAATTTGTGTCCTTACATAACACAAATAAAGCAAGAGTCAAACTTATCACAAACTCTAGATCTCGGTGTTTGTGGATCATTGTTCACCGTCAAGTAAAACTCTTTTCGAGATTTCTTCTAGAATTTTAAGTGTTTCACTCAGTGTTCCAACCCATGGATCTATTGATCACATCATCATGGATTATTACATACTAGAAAAATGAGGGATCAATTCATAGGTCAATTTATAAGATTGAATGAAAATAGTGTAACCAATATAAATTTTGGAATCAAATAGAACTAAGATAAGATACGGGCTATGAGTCTACTCCCATGCCCCATTATGAAAATTTTACTCACTCGTGATAGAAATAAAAGAACTGATAAAAGGGGAAGGGGTCATGTTGCCAAAGGAATCTAAAAGCACTTAAACAGTCTCTGTGAGGAAGATGACGACTCCTTCTCTCTTTTCCTTGCTCTTTGCACCCTAAGGAATCACTGGGAATGATCGAGATGGAATCGCTTTTGAAAGTGGTGATTGGCTTCTTCTTATAGTGAAAGATGGGAAGCTGTGATGAAATGGATTTTTCCACATTCACGATCCAATTATACAATTATGCCCTTCTATTATCTAGTATTGCTCAAATGACCTCACTTCATGACTCCCATGATCTTTGAATAATTTTGACACCCAAATTGAAATTGTGATGCCCTGATTTATATAATGAGTACCTTGTGACATTAAATCTTAGCTCAATTAAAGTTGTTACTTAATTGATTTTTTTCATGGTCCAAAATTTATCTTATGGACCCTAATATTTTTCTACAACTTGATAATAATTTAATGAAGCAGTTTTTAAAATTTTATAATTTTGGGATGTGGCAATTAAAAGATATGAATTTAGAAAGAAAAAAATTCAAAAAAATCCAAAAATACGTTTTCCTAGACTACTTGGTCCCTGATTCAGTCCCAGATCCAGGAGGGCACGTCTAGGGGAATCACCTCCCCCGCCCAACCTCTATGGGTGAGACAGTGCACTATGGCACTTTTTTGAGATCCTATATCTCCCTCAATCTTAGATCCAGTTTTCACACCTCCATCCAACACGCACTAACAACCTCATTGACGCTCAATGTATTCAAAACACCCAATTCTCCTGTAACATACCCAAATTTTAAGTAAACATTACTTTTTTCCTTTATCATATGATGTTCTTATTTGGAATATTTTTCTTAATTTAGATTTTATTAGGATGTTAGTAATCTCCAAATATAGATTTTTAACCAATAAAGTAGTTATTTGATGCTTGAATGCAAGAAATTGGAATAATACACCAATTCTGACCTATTTGTGCAAATTCAGCACATTCAAATATTTCAATTCAAATTAAATCTTCTAGATTTTTTCTTTGGATAGGTATTGGTAAGTAGGACTCAAACACACAACTTGACTATTAAATGATAAAGGAATAAATAAATATGTTAAAAAGAGTACTTAGGCATCAAATTAAGATTTGATGCATTTAGGATTGGTAAATGCTAAGACTGATAGAAAACTTCGATTCCTCATCCTTCAATCAGTTAAACCACCAAGTTTCATTTATTTGGACATAATTTACTCTTTCAATTTGATTGAGAAAGAAAAAGGAAGCCAATTATGCATCACTTCAACCAAAATTAGATTTGGCAATTAATGTGTCATATTGTGACGTTGACTTTTGTGGATGCACACCCAATCTTTGTACAGTGCATTATAATCACAATTTCTACCTCCACACTCAATCTTTTCCTAAGATTCTTCCATCATTGTTTTCCTAGTTGGATTCCACACCCATAAATACCTTATTCAAAAAAAATATCATATATTTGAGAAATGCTCAATCTTGGGGCCCAAGCTTTCCCAAGACACATGTAAGGAGGGCCTATCTCCTGATCCTATAAATATCTAGCCCTATCTAAGCCTTGGAAGTAAGCATCCCCTAGGGTCAATTGTATCGCAAATCTCATCTACACCTCCATGAATTCAATTTCTTCATTTGGGTTTATGACCCTAACCCTCAACACTCCTCCTCACTAGAGTTCGACTACCCTTGAATAAGTTATCGCAAACTCTCACCTTCATTTTCATCTAGTCAAAATATGGAAACAATCACACACCGTAATTTTCCCCAAAATAGGACCTGTAGTTGTTGATGTACACCACCAACCATGGAATGGGCATGAGGTTGAAGGAGACATGTTGCGGGTAAATTATTCTTTTTCCCCCTAGTGTTCTTCTCTTATTTATCTACTGCATGTGTTTTTATGTGATTTCTCTGCATCTAATTTATTTATCACACTAAGAAATGATAAAAATACAACAATTATACCATGTCATGGTCTAATGTCTGAATGTTCATCTATGACTTATTAGTCCTTTGCATTTTCAATTTACACAAATAAATCAATGAATGATATGAATCTTACATCATAACTTTTATTGGAAACCCCAAATCATAGAAAAAATATGTGCTAGAATCATAAATTTTTTTTCTACTTTTTGGTATGGTTTTCATCACCTAATTTCAAAGTTCTAAAGATGTCTTTCTTAGGATTTTTGTTTATCTTATTCTCTTGTTACTAATTGAAATAGAATTATAATGAAAACAAATTAAGAACTTGGATCAGACATATAATCAATAACATAGAACCCTCTTGATAGATTAATATCATGAAATTATCTAGGTTTTTCCTGAACATTTGGAATTCTAGAGTTTCATTATATGCAACATAATTGAACCCTAATTTATGTACAAAATATTATATGTATGTTTGAGGTGATTCTAGGTTTGAGAGGGTAGATTATTGGTCTTTGATTTAAATAGTCAAGTCAATGTATGTGTATATTTTTTATTATCTAGGCATTAATATGACCAAAAAAATATTCACATATGAGGCATCTCTTATTTAATCCTTCAACATTACTAAATAGATTTGAAAACCATATTTCCTTGATATTATTTCCTATTTTGATATATATTCAATTAGATCATATGACTGAAGGTCCTCTGACCTATTTGTATTAAATATTTGGATGATCTCATACTCTTTACTTGAATCATTTTGTTGTCGACTAAACTTTTTTCTTGTCTTTATATTTCATGCATGTACAAGTATACTATGTTTTTATAGTAGCATGTATGTATGTACTACCATAATAATTGGGTGTTCTTTTCCACCATGAGTGTGGCTTTCAACTCATATTATATATATCGGGCACGCCTTTCCACCCAACTTAGGCTTGAGATTTTATGGGTCTCAGACCTACTTAAATAAAATTAATATAGTTGTTTTACATGCATTAGTTATGATCTAATAATGTTTTTTGGCAAGAATCCTTTCTGACAATCATATCCTTGTTGATAAATGCCTCTTCTATTAATTTGTTAATTATCTTGAAACTTCTTCGGTTGATTATCCCTTATTGGAATATCCAACATTGACCTCCCTTTGCCCTAAGTAATGCCTAGTTGTTATAGTGTTGCACATGCACAACTTTTTCAAAATCCTTTTTGTTATTTTATTTTGTTTATGGGGGTTTCTTTCAACCCACCAGAGGTTGTACAGTGTGAGGTCCAGGAAGTAGCATGTGTTGCTCAAGAATAGCTTCGGGATGTCTTATGAGATGGGCTTGTTTCTCACCACAAACTCATCCTATTATTTTAGACTTTAAATCCCAATAGTTTCCCTTGGTGGCCCCGATTTACTATTCTGCTCCCACAAAACTAAGTTTTTTTACCAATCTATTTGAGAAAATAGTGTGCACCCCTTTTATTTGAAGGTTATTACTATGTAATTGTGAATGGATGGGGTCCTATGCAATTATTATCTAAAATCAAGTAATGAGTGGATCCCCTCTACGGTCCCACTCCTTACATTTACCAGAGCATTTTTGTTCTTGTTAATGTGACTATCCTAGAATTCATCCTTAGAACATTTATCCTTATAAGTTATGTTTTGTTTTAGGAGAACTAACTTGTTTGGTGACACTAGTGTTACCCCTCAGTTTGGTGTTTCAGATGGTTTCAGTATGCCGATAAACCCTCATTTAGGCATTTCAGTGGATCCCCCTCCAAGGGACAACTCAAGAGCTCTTAGGTCATCCCTGTGACTTAGGGTGTTTTGGTCCCTACCGCAACTGATACTTCGACTGGAATCTCCCATGAGCAATAGTTACCCTTGTTGTGACAATTTGTCATTAAAGCTATGAGGGAAAGTTGAACAACACTCTGGTTGCTGATTAGTCAAAGGAGTACTCGATCACTTATTTCATGAAGATGCAAACACCCAACTTCAAGGGTGAAGGGGAACTAAAGATGGTTGATAAGTTAGATGACAAGGATTTAGCTGTAGGTGGGTGCTTAAGGGTATGGCATGCCCTCCTCACTAGAAGGTCGGGTTTTCCTTTTATGTATTGGATAGACCAACACATGTCTGGTGGAATGGGATAGAATAAACTCGTGAAACTTCTACATCATATTTCAAACAATTCTTGGTACTTTTCCATGACAAATACATCTGCACTATCGCTCTTAGAAAGAAAGAAGCAGAATTCCACAATCTGAGGTAGTGTTATCTATTTGTTCATGCCAATGTGCAAAAATATTTGCTGTTTGAATGTTACACTACTAGTTTGAGTGAGGATAATAGGGCTACTTTGTTTTTGCAAGTACTCGACCATCAGAGTTATGCCCTAATCCCTCATCTTCATCTTACTTTCCAACATATGATTGATAAGGCCTTAATAGTGGAGTCATACATTGGCTTTTAATCTCCATCATAAAACAACAAGAGGAAGAACTTTCACTATGAACAATGCTAGGACATGTGAAACCATTTCTCTTGACATCATCCTCCAAGGAAAAGCTATGGTGGTAACCATGCACCACAAAGAGAGGGTAGGCCAGTAAAATGCCATCAATGTGGTTAGGCTGGACACTTCAGGTCCTAGTTCCCTCAGTTGCAGCAATGCTCTATTCTTACCCAGTAGCCTACGCAACAACCTACCTATCAGCCATAGTCTCATCACATTCCACCTCCAAGAACAACAATAACGTTCAGGGTTGATGCCCTCTGGTGGAGAGGCATGTTGGACATGTCTTTTCTTTGTCTTTTTTGGATGCTTGTCATGATAATGAAGTAATTGAAGGTATCATGCATCTGAATCTACATCCTAGAACATCTCTGTTTCATTCTGGGACTTCAAATACCTCTATATCTTCTAAACTTGATGAGATGTTAGATATAGAACCTACATATATGGACTTTGTTCTTGATTATCAGACCCCTAGTGCTATGGTATGCTCTTCTTATCTATAGATCCCACCCATTACGCTATGTATATATGGCAAGATGTTTGTAATAGTTTTTGTCCTTTTAGACTTGACGGTCTTCAACGTCATTCTAGGTATGGATTTTTTGAAAAAGTTTAATTTGACTTTGTTTTGGGGTAATAAGAAAGCAAGTTTGCTTCATTTGGATGGTGAGAAAATCTATATAAAGGCAGAAAACATGAGGATAGGAAACTCATCATATTAGTTATGAAATCTAAAAATCTTATCTCACATGGATGTTGAGCCTACCTGGCATCCATTATCATTAAACCCTTGCCACCTCAGTTGGATGATATAGATGTGATACAAGAATTCATTGATGTCTTTTTTGATGAGTTACCTGGTGTTCCTTCTTCTCGTAAGGTCAATTTCTCCATCGATCTTGTACTAAGAACCACTCCTATCTCAAAATTTTCTTATTGGATGGAACCTGTGGAGCTTGTAGAACTTAAGAAACAACTACATGGACTTATTGATATGGGGTTTGTTTGTCATAGTGTCTCTCCTCCAGGAGATCCTATTCTGTTTGTAATATTGAAAGATGAGTCTTTAAGGATATGCATGGACTATAGAATTTTGAATCAAGTAATGATTAGGAATCTCTATCCTCTAATGTGCATCAATGACTTATTTGATCAGTTGATGTCGGATACCTCTAAGATGAGTTTTCAATGTGGATACTATCAAATCCATGTAAAATATGAGAATATATCAAAGATGACCTTCCACACTCTCTATGGGCATTACAAATTCTTAGTCATGCCTTTTGGGTTGACTAATGCCCCTACTGCCTTCATGGACCTTATGAATCAGGTTTTTAGACCCAACCTTGATGACTTTGTGGTAGTGTTCATTGACGATGTTCTTATCTACTCCAAGTCAATGGGACTAACATCAAGAACATCTATGGACTATCCTACAATCTATTCGTGAAAACCAAATTTATGCTAAGTTTTTTAAGTGTGAGTTATGGATAAAGGAAGTGACAGTCTTAAGCCACATGATATCTTTTGGTCAAATGGTTGTGGATCCAATAATAGTTGAAGCTGTGACTTAGTGGCAATCTCTAAAGAATACTTCTTAGATACAAAGCTTCCTATGTCTTTGTGGGCTATTACATATGGTCTATTAATAATTTATGTGAGCTGGACCATCCGCTAACCAAGTTTGTCTTAATCCCAAAATGTGAAAAGGGTCTTCTAGAACTAAAGTGTTGTTGGACCACTGCCCCCATTTTGGCCTTACTCGTTGAAGGAAAGACATATGTTATATATATTGATGCATCTAGACAAGGCTTAGGTTGTGACCTTATGCAAGAAGGATGGGTTATATATTATGCCTCACACCATTTGAAGTTGGATGAAGAGAATTGGCTGACTCATGATCTTGACCTTGCAACTATTGTTCATGCTCTCAAGATTTGGAGGCATTACCTTTAAAGAGTCCAATTCAAGATTTATCTAACCACAAAAGTCTTCACTATATTATGACACAAAAGAACTAGAACTTGAGATAAAGGCATTGGATGGAGCCTTAAAGGATTATAATTTCACAATCACTTATCATTCTAGAACTAAATGTAGTAATTGGTGTCCATAGTTGTAAGAAGGATGCACATTTGTGCATCTCTCCATTGTTTTGTGTGGAGGTATGGAACATGTTTCTAGATGGAGACCTGATTTGATATTATGTTTATGATGTTGATCTAAATAAGATGTGTTTTCACATGGCTAGTATTTTGGTTACTCTCTCATGAATATTTGAGGTTGTTGTAGCACAAATGGTTAGTCCTGACCTTGATGAGATGAAATCATTAACTAGAAAACCACAATCAGATTTCTCTATTTGAGTTGATGTTGGTATTCATTTTCATGTTCCATGGATACAAGACATGGATGATTTGAGATAGATGGTGCAAAGTGAGGCTCATGGATCAAAAGATACGATCCACCCTAGCACCACTAAGATGTACACGGACTTACAAAGAAGTTTATGGTGGAAATATGAAGAAGGACATTGCTACTTTTATTGCAAAATGTTTGACCTTCCAACAAGTAAAGATTGAACATCAAAGACCCTTTGAACTTATTCAACCTCTTGAAATACCAGATTGGGAGTGGGAAAACATTATGATGGATTTTGTGACAAGATTTCCAAAATTTGTATGTGGTTTTGATGTAGTATGCGTTGTGGTAGATAGACTTACCAAGTGTTCTCATTTCTTACCTTTCAAGATCATATATAAGGTTCCAAACATGGTGCATATATATGTGGACTGGATAGTCCATTTGCATGGTGTACTTAAATCTAGTGTATGATAGAGATTCTAAGTTTACTTCACGCCTATGGAGGTAGATTCAAGAAGAGATGGGATCAAATCAACATTTTATTACATCGTACCACCCTCAGACCAATGGTCAATCTGAGAGGATAGTTCAGATTATACAAGATGTATTACAAGCTTGTGTGTTGGACTGGGGAGGTGTTTGGGACAAATATCTCTCATTGCTTGTGTTTGCTTAAAATAACAACTACCAATCCAACAATGGTTTGCCTCCCTTCGAATCTCTTTGTGATTGACCTTGTCATTCCCCTTTGCATTAGAATGATGTGGATGAACATACTATCATGAAGGCAAATGACATGTGATTAATTAAGAACAAGATTAGTCTAATTAAGAAATGAATTAAAGTGGAACATGATTGATAGAAGATCTATGCTAATAGGAGGGTGGATGTGAACTTTTTGGTTGGTGACTATATTTTCTTAAAAATTAAATGGATACAGTCCATTACAAGATCAAAGGTGAAGCAAAATCTCACTCTTTTTTATGTCAGACTGTTTGAAATTCTAGATAAGATTGGAGAGTGTGAATATCACTTGGCATTAACCCCCTTCTTTTGATAAGATCCATAAAGTTTTTCAGGTGAATGTCCTAAAGAAATATGTGAAAGATCATTCCCATGTGTTGTCAATAGAACCTATAGAAATTTGTGAAGACTTAACTTATGAGGAGTACCCCGTTAAGATCATTGCCTCCCGAGTGAAGCAACTAAATAGTGAAGAAATTCAATTAGTGAAGCTTTTATGGAAGTACCATGGTTTGGAGGAAACTACTTGGAGTTGAGGGAGGAAATGTTGCAAACTCACCCCTCACTTTTTATTTGAGATTTCATGGACATAATACGTTAAGGGGTGGAGAGTCATAACATACTCAAATTTCAGAAAATATTACTTTTTCGCTTTATCATATGATATTATTTTTTGGATTTTTTTTAATTTATATTGCATTAGGATGTTATTGATATCCCAATATAGAAGTTTCACCAATAAAATAGTTACTTGAGGCTTTAAGACAAGAAATAGGAATTATACATTAATTTTGTCCTATTTGTGCAAATTCACCAGATTGAAATATTTAAGTTCAAAATAAATCTTCTATATTTTTTTGATGGATGTATGGGTAATAAGGAGTCACACACGAAATTTGAGTATTAAATGGTGGAGGGATAAATAAATATGTTAAAAAGAGTATTTAGGCATCAAATTAACATTTGATGACTTTAGAATTGGAAAATGCTAAAACAAATAGAAAATTAGATTCCTAACCCCTCAATTAGTTAAGGACCCAAGTTGAAGTTTATTTGGACATTATTTAAGTTTAAAATTTGATTGGGAAAGAAAAAGGAAATTGATTATGCATCACTTTAGTCAAAATTGGATTTGACAATTAATGTGTCATGCTATCAATTGACTTTAGCTTATACACACTCTTTTCTCCTCTGTTCGATCAGATCGGATGGCTAATAAGTTACCGACCTCTCTCCAAATAAGGAAACTAGCTGCTCTTTGTACAACACACTAAAATCATGATTTCTCCCTCGGCACTCAATCTTTTCTTGAGATTCTTTCACCCTTGTATTCCTAGTTGGATTTTGCACCCCTCGGTACCTTATTTGATTCCTATTTTTGCATATTCAAGGAATACCCAAACTTGGGGCCCAAGATTTCCAAATCCACATGTGCATAGGGCCTAACACTCCATAGTATTGATATCTAGACCTATCTAAGACTCCTACCCATCTCAAGTAAGCATCCCCTATGGTCAATTGTGTCATGGATCTCATCTATACCAATGTCGGTTCAATCTCTTGATTTGGGTTTCTACCCTTTCCTTCTACACTCTACCTCACTGGAGTTCAATTGTCCTTCAGGTAAGCTACCATAAACCCTCATATTTTTGTTCATCTAGTCAAAACCACAAATGATCGTGCGCCTTGTTTCCCCCAAATTCAATCTACAACTATTGATGCATGCCGTTGACCATGGTGTGGGTGTGAGGTTGAAGGAAATATATCACATGTTAATTACCCTTTTGCCCTCTCGTGTTCTTCTCTTGATTTTCTATCACACGGGCTTTTATGTAATTTCTCTATATCTAATTTATTTGTCATGCTAATGAAATGATATGAATATGACAATTATACCCTATCATAGTCTAAAGTCTTGAATATTCATTTAGGGATATATTAGTCCTTTGTATTTTCAATTTCACAAATAAATCAATCAATGATATGAATCATATAAAAGTCATAACTTTTTATTAGAAACCTGAAAAAATATATAAAAATATATGTTATGGAATTGTATGATTTTTCTCTACCTTTTGGTATGGTTTTCATCAAAAGATTCTATAGTTTCAAAGACATGATTTTACGATTTTTCTTTATTTTATTCTCTTTTTAATAAATGAAGGAAAATTATAATGAATAAAATTTAAGAACATGATTATACATATAATTAGTAACATAGAACCTCTTGATAGATTAATATGAGGAACTAATCTAGGGTTTTTATGAAGATTTGGATTTCAAGAGTTTCATCATATGCATCATAATTGGACCCTAGTTTATGTAAAAACCATTATATGTAGGTATAAGGTATTAGGTTTGAGAGGGTATATTATTGGTCTCTAATTTAAATACTCAAGTCAAGGTATGTGTATCTCAATTATCTAGGAATTACTAATATGACCAATAAATTGTTCCCGTATGAGGCATATTTTGTTTAGTCCTTGAAAATTATTGAATCTATTTGAAAATCCTATTTTTTATATTATTTCCCTATTTGATATTGATTCCATGAGATTAATGACTGAAGGTCCTCTAACTTATTTGTATCAAATATTTGGATGATCTCATCCTATTTATTTGAATCATTTTGATGTGGTCTAAACTTGTTTCTTGCCTTTATATCTTGTGCATGTACAAGTAGACTAAATTTAATAATAGTATACATAGGTACAACCACAATATTCAGATGTGTCTTTCCACCCTGAGTGTGCCTTTACACTCGTATTAAATATATTAGGTGCATCCTTCCATCCAGGGTGCGCCTTTCCACCCAACTTAGGCTTGAATTTTAATGGGTCTAAATTCTACTTAAATTGAAATAAGTCTAATTGTCATGCACTAATGAGGATTTTGTAATTTTGTTTTGGCAAAAGTACTTTATTACAGTCAGATCCTTGTTCATAAATACATGATCTATTGATTCATTAATTCTCTTGGAACTTCTTTTTTTTATTATCATGTATCGATATATCCATATTGATCTTACTTTTCCCTTAGTAATGCCTAGTTGTTATAATATTTCACATACATAAATGTATTGATGTCCTTTCTCTTGTTTTCTTCCTCTTTTAGATGTTGCTTAAAACCCACTAGAGGTTGAATAGCTTGAGGTCCTGGATGTAGGAGGTGTTTCTCAAGATCAACTTTCGTATGTATTTTTAGATGCACATGTTGCTAAGCACAAATCCTACTAGTTTAGATTTCATATCCTATTAGTTTCCCTTGGTGGCCCCAATGTTAAACTTGGAAAAAATTATGTGTAAAGTTACATTTAGTTTTCCGTTGCCATAAAAATATTTTTCTATTACCAACCTTGAGAAAATATTGTGCACTCCTTTTATTTGAAGGTTATTACTAAGTAGTTGTGAATTAATGGGGTTGTATGCAATTATTTTTCAAATCAAGAAAGGAATGGATCCCCTCTTGGGCCCCATTCTTACATCACCCATGACTTATACATGTAGGAACCTTAGAGAAATGCAACCCTAAGTGATGGAATGCCTATTTAACACCAGCAATAGTTCTGCCACACTTCCTTCAGCCTCAGTGGTCCCTCAATTTCTCTCCTTGAGTTGCCCTTTTCTCCGCCGAAATCCACCTTATATCACCTAAAACAGAATGTCTAGCTCTCACTGCTGAGCTCCTCCCTTCAGTTTCCTACTCCCATTCCATCTTCAGACCTATGAAAGGCTTCCTTGACCATCATGAGGAGGTGCATAGGCACAGAAGGCTCACCTGACAAAGGTCCATTAGTCTCCCCTCCCACTTCATCGACCAACCACTCTGGACATCACCACGAGAAGCTCAAACCAGTAGAAAACATTCCAGAGGCTTGTAGATCTCTCCTGATCACTAGATCTCCCCTGCTTGTGGTACTCTTCTCGATCCCACCTTCACCTTTTTACCTACAACACAACTGCACTTGTTCATTGGTGTTGTCCATTTTGAACCAAGCATGGTTTCATATGGTCGTTATGAAGCCAACGATCTACCTAGTATTGCCTTACCAATAGATCACTCTCCAACTTTTTGTTCTCTTTTCTTCTAGCCTTTCTCACATGTAAGATGGAGTGAGGATTCATTTGATCAAACAATCATTGTTTTAAGTCACCAATATGTCCTATTTTTTCATGACTTACATTTCACTTGCTCGGAAATTTTATTCCTTGTATATCTCATTGCAAACCCCCTTGAGCCAAGCATGGTTCATCTGTCAGGTAGGTGGATCTACATATTTAAATCCCTCCCTCCCCTAATCTGCAAATCCAAGGTGGAAATCCTTTTTTATTTTCATTTTCTTTATCTAGAAATTTTTCTGATTGGTCTATCTTGTTAAATGCATTATAAGTAGCTCGGTTATTAGAAAAATGTCCACAAAATTGCAATCTTCTCAAGAATATGTCTAGATTCACTTAAAACCATTACCTTGACCTATTACAGTAATATTTGATGATGATATTTAACATATCTTTCATGCATCATAATTAGGTTTTAATGTTAATTTTTAAAACCCTAACCTTGTTCAAAGCCATATTTTCATGATATACGACCACATCATGACTCTTTTGTACCCTGAAGTTATCTTGATGACTTTCTCTCATGATTATAACTACTAAATTATCATCCAATCTACTCTTGACATATTTGTACATGAAAATCACTAAATTAACTAATATCCTTAATCCCGAATATTTTGTACATCAAATTAGACCCTGATTTGAAATAGTAAGATCATGATTTCAATAATAAGACCCTACATTATTACTCTTAATGATCATAGGGTAACATGCATAGTGAGAATAATACTACATGATATAATTCCCAAGTAAGTCATTAGAGCAATGAACTATACATATATTGATACATGGTTGTTCTCATGTTGTGCCAAGATCTTATACTCATTAAAATTGTTGATACTGATATTGGTAATACTCTAGACTCCAAAAGATGTATGCTTTTATATTATTTCCTCATTGAATAGACTAGCAGAACTGAATTACACTTGTATGTACTCTCTTGACTGTAGGCATGTCTATCTAATTGTTTGAGCTACAATGTTTCCTATCGAGTAGTCTTTTGATTTGTACATGTACTCTTGAAGATCCTTGAACATAAATGATAATTTCCCTCATGAATGCATGTGATAATGATGTTGATATTGGGTACAAGTGACTCCACATATCAAAGGGTGGAACTTGTACAAAATGGTGACACCCCCAATCTTGGTGGGGTGATGGAGACATATATACATATACTTGTTGATTTCAAAATAATGGGTAAATTCATAATACAAATTGAATTGCTTGAAATAAATATGAATTTGAATTTCACATTGATTATTTCAATACAGGTCATGCAAAGTGTATTATTTTGATAGAAAATGTTTTAAATTGTTCCATATCGTTTTTTATAAAGTCTATTTTTGCATTGCATTTATTTCACAATGATTTAATTAATTTAGGATAGAAGACTTGAAGACCTGATATTAGTTGATCTAATATTGACTCTAATATTGACTCTACCAATATCTACTGGAATAAAAAATGTTGCAACAAATCATGACTCCACATGGTGATATATTTATGTAATGGGTTTTTTAGAAATCAGAATAGCTAGTTTGCTTCTCTCTCTTCCCTTGTACTTTTTCTTGTTGCCTTCGGGCCCCTAATTTAGTACAAACTTATTGTTCTTTTTCAATATGGAACATTATTTCTTTTTACATATGATGTGTGTGATATTTGGTCCATCAGAGAATGTGCGCTCTAATCCCCTTAATACTACCCATATGGGAAGTGTGATTGGAATTAGGGTAAGAACAATTCGGTGATAGTTGGTATCTGATCCACCACACACTTTTTATGCATTAATGAAATAATATTTCTAATCTCTAAAAAAAGGAAACCCTAAAGTGCACCATGGCGAAATTGAGGTGTCTAGAAAGAGCATAAGGGGTTCTGGAAGTAATTCCTCCTATCTATGTAGATATGGTGAGGTAGGTTCCCTAGCTCCACCTGGCCTTAGTGGATCCCGACATGGACTAAAGGATTTCCTATAACCCTAGAGATTCGTATAACATTTCATCTTTTCTTTAAGGACTACCCTAAACCACCAAAGTATATGATAATTAGTTTGTCTTATCATCTCCTCATGTTCTTCTTCAATCATGACTATTTACTACATGATTTCTCGATCATGGGTAGCTTATACTAGGTGAAAACTAATATTCATTAGAAATTATGAAACTTGATTAAGATTATGATGACATGATATGACCTTAAATTGGAAGCCATGGTTTGCTTAATGAAAGTAATCTCAAAGCCAAATACTCATATATGACCACTCAGATCCTGTAAACTCTATTTCACCAAAACTACACTACATGCTTCCCATGTTTGAGGCAAATGATAATAATCTTGATATGGTGAAATAAGGAGGATTTATACCATATACCTCATGGTTGATGAGGTCCATATTTTATTAAGTTCACTCTTCCCTATTATTGATTAAACCTCAAACATAGTTACGCAAATTTTTCCCCTATTTGATATGTACCATGATCATGCCATGAAATGACTATACCTTATGACTCTCAAAATCATGATGTGAGACTTTGATACCAAAGGCGTTTTCCCCATTGATCACTATGCGTCACTGTAATCTCAATTTTTATAAAATGGATGTGGATCTCAATCTTTCACTACCTTTCTCTAACTCTTCGAGTGCCCAATCGAACTTCTAGATTTCCAAGTTATACCATTATTTTGATCACAAAAGGAAGATAATGCAACCCGATCTTGCAAAATCTTGGGACATGGTTGTCCTATTATAATCATGAACTTCGATCTTATGTCCTTTTAGAATATGATTTGATCATTTATGCTCGCTCTATTTGGATATGCTTGATGGCTCCTAATTAATGTAGATTAAGGTGCTAAATTTGGATGGTAGTTTATTCTTGACTCCTTTAACCTAGACCACATCTCTATTGTGATTGCCTCTAAATTTTCACCTGGTTAGTCACTTATAATTTGGAAAGGTTCCTTTCACCCAACTTTGATTTTTTGACCTATGTCTCTAGTAGGTTAAATCCATGATGATATTAATACTTGATCATGTATCTTGACTTAATGATGATCTTGAAATATGAAAATGTTGACTATATCTTGTGGTTGATTTCCTAGAAAGACCTAGGTATATATCTTTGATCAATCATGAATACAATGATAACGAACTTGATACCGATATCTTGAAATGTTGCTTGATTATTGATTGATTGATGTACATGGATGAATGATTATCCCTATGGTCTAAAGTAAGAATCTAAACTCTAGCTTCGAAATTTTGGACTAAGAATTTTGATTTCCAAAGATCTCAACTCTTGATATTGATTAATAAAATTGTGACTCATGATTATAAATCTCAATCATGGAATGAGTGCTATGATCACACAATTCATTTCTTGAGCTCACCCTTGATATATGACTAGTGACTTCCATAATCCCAAATTTTAAAATATTGGGATTGAAATTCATATTGTACTCTTGATTAAGGAGCTATATTTGTTTGACCTAAAATATGATCTCCAAATTTGTGACACGTAGGATGATCTCTCCCAATTTTTGAGTCATGTGATAATCTCTCCTAGTTGATGAACAATGTGACTATGCTATGACCTTGATGCTTGGTTCCTCAATTATGAAATAGTATTGATACAAAGTTAGTTATGATATGTGATATGAAATCCCAATCTCGGTCGATGGATTAATCAATTTTGAGTACAAAATATTTTTAATGAGGGAAGGATATGATGAAGTGGATTTTTCCAAATTTATGATCCAAATTGACAATGCCCTTATATTGTCTAGTTTATGCAATTTTAGTTCAATGAATGTTGTTACTCAATTGATATATATCGCGGTCCAAAATTTATGTTTTGGGCACTAATATTTTTCTATAGCTTTATAATAATTTGATCAAATATTTTTAAATTTAAATTTTTTTAGATGTTGCAATTAAGATATATGAATTTAGAAAGAAAAAATATTAAAAAAATAAAAGTAGCTTTTCCTAGATGCTTGAACCTAGATCCGGACACGAATCTAGGGTGGTGTGTCCAGGGAAGTCTTCTCCACCACACAACTTCTATGGGTGAGATGACACACTAAAGAACTGAGTTTCAAAGTTCTATATTTCCCTTGATTTTGAACCTCACCAAGTCACATTTGGTTTCTTAGATCTAATTTTCCCTCCTCTACCCAACAAGCACCAACAACCTCATTGACACTTCCTATCTTGTAAACTCCCAATTCACCCACAACCTAGACACGTGGGTACCTCAGAGATACGCAACACTAAGAGATGGAATTCCCATTAAACAACACGAATAGTTCCTTCACACTTCCTTTAGCCTCAACGATCCCTCAATTTCTCTCCTTTAGCTCCCCTTTGCTCCGCCCAACTCCACCTTGTATCACTTGAAACAAAACGTCTATCTCTCACCATTGAGATCCTCCCTCCAATTGCATGAGCATGTTCCATCTCCTAACCTATACAAGGCTTTCTTGACCATCATGAGGAGATGCAAAGGCGTGAAAGGCTCCCCAAAAGAGCTCCATCAGCCTCCCCTCCTGCTTCACTGACCAATAACTCTAGCTTTTCATGGCGATGATTGAACATTTCATACACATCAGTTATAGACTGATATAGCAATAGAAAATTTCCCAGAGGCTTGTAGATCTCTCTCAAACACTTTATTTTCCCTACTTGTAATACTCTTCTCAATCCCACCTTCACATCTTTACATGCAACACAAGTACACCTGTACATTTTTGTTGTCCATTTTGAGCGAAGCATGGATCATTGGTTGTGTATGGTCGTTGTGATTCCAACAATCTACCTGGTTTTTACTTGTAAGATCTCTCTTCAGTTTTCCTTCCTCTCTTCTTCTCTCCTTTCTTGCATGTATGATGGTTTGAGGCTACATTTGATCAAACAGTTGTTGTTTTAATGTCACCAACATGTCCTCATTTTGTCACACCTTAGATTTCACTAGCTTGGGCATTTTTGTCATTGTGTATCACATCACAAACCCCTTGAGCCAAGCTTGGTTCATTGGTCAGGTAGGATGATTCATAGATCCAAATCCCTCATATGATCTGCAAAGCCAAGATGGAAAATCTTTTTTTATTTTTATTTTTTATCTAGCAATTTTTCTAATTGAGCCATCTTATTAAATTCATTCTAAATTTTTTGGTTATAAGATAAATGCCCACAAAATATCACTCTTCTCAAAACAAATTCTATATTAGTATGAAAACATTACTTGCCATGTTAAAGTAATATTTGATGATGATATTTAACATTTCTTCATACATCTTAATTATGGTTTTCTATTAATTTTTCAAACTCTAACCTTGCTAAAAGCATGATTTACATGATATATCATCACATTATGACCCTATTCTGGTTTGATGTTATATTGATGACTTGATCACATGATTATAATCACCAATCCTTATCCAATCTACACTTGGCATATTTATACATGAAAATGACTAAATGATTTAATATCCTTAATCCCTGATATGTTGTGCATCAAATCTAACCTTGATTTAAAATATGAGATCCTGATCTCAATTATATTACCCTAGATCAATACTCTTAATGATGATAGGGAAACAATTACAATGAGAATAATAATACATGTATGAATTCCCTAGTAGGTCACTAGAGCAATGAACTAAATGCATATATATATATATATATGTATGTATATATTTGTATATATATACATATATATATACATATATATACATTTTCGTTCTCATGTTGTGTCAAGATCTTATACTCTTTAAACTTGTTGGTTTGCATATTTCTAGTACTATAGACTCAAAAATAGGTACACTTTTGTATTATTTACTTATTGAACAGAGTAGTGATACTGAATGATACTTGTATGTACTCTCTTGATTGTATACTTTGCTATGTATTTGTTTAAGTTACAATGTTCCCTACTAACTACTTTTTTTATTTGTATATGTATTCTTCAAAATTCTTGAACATAAATGAAAATGCCCGTTGTGATTATCTGTGATAATTATGTTGATATTGGGTAAAAGCAACCTCCTCATATCATAGGGTGGAACTTGTATAAAATGATAACGCCCATCTTGTTAGGGTAATGGATCCCTATATACATATATGCATTGATTTCAGCATAATGGTGAAAGACTCTAGATGGGGGTGAATAGATTCAAAGGAATCTATTTATAATTTAAAAGAAAAACACGGTTAATTGAATCTTTCTTAAAGAATATGGAAATATAAAGTGAGTTATTGGACAAAAAGAAGCAACCACAAAGAGCACACGATATATAGTGGTTCTGTCAAATGATGTTAGTCTACTACCTAGTTTTTTCTTACCAAGATTTTTAAATCATGTATTTTATTCCTTTTGTATATTGATACACAATATATAAAATTTACTAGTGTCTTTTGTGGCGCAAGATTAATCCTCCTTTTTAGCTCAAGGAGAATTGTCACCTTCTTTGACCGGCTGTCAGAAGGTCACCCCTGGAGATGACCGCAATCACCGTCCACCACCTTGTTCACAACTTTCAATCGAGAAGTATCACCAAGATAGCTTCACCACACCCTTCTACCTCGAAGAAGTGAGAAGCAACAACAAACCGAAGCACAAGAATAAGAAAGGAAGAAGAAGATTACAGCTCTATTTCACAAGATATACAATCAAGCACTATCGACAAGTGTTGATGATCCACTTCACAAGGTTTTGGGCAAAGATATATTTGGTGCAGAAGGATTCTAGTATAGAGCTAAGGATTAGACTAGATGGATAGAAACTTGAATGTAGACCCTAAGCTCTTTGAGAATGATGGCAAGATGTATGCTCAAATTTGTGTATATGGTCACAATTGTTGTATGAAAACTGCTTGTTTAGGTGTCCTAAGACCACTCTCTATTTATAAAAAATGTTTACAAGAGGTTAGGGGAACTTTGGGTAGTGTCTAGAGTGTTCAAGGAAGAAACTAGCTGTTAGGATTAAGTCAAACAAATTACAATGACTATTTTTATCATTTGCAAAAAATTTTCCAAAACATGCTCGATCAGCAATATTGTCGACCAAAAGAGTCTTAGTCCACAATATTGTCAACCAAAAAAAGTTTGACAGTCTGACGACTATGAGTCGGTCAATCTCCATGAAATGGTCTTTGTTGGTCAAACTTTTGTTCGACCGACTACTCATTCAATAATATTGTCGACTGAAATTGACTTGGAACATTTGATATGCAAGGCTATTTCTCAAATTTTTTGAGTATTCAACCGAGTGTGTCCTGGTCTAAAACTTTGTTGACTAAGAAGGAATTTTTGAAAATATTTGCAATGTATGTGAGCTCCTATTAAAGACTCATATGAAACAAATCAATCCTAAAGTCTTCATGTGAGTGTAGGATAGGGTTTTGGGCAGGTTTTGGAGGATCATCACTTGTCCTTACATCAAGTCTATCAGGTTGTACAAAAACACATGTGCATAATCAATACATGGTACAACTTGATTTGGGAGCATCCAAACAAATAAAAATCAAGATCTTTGTAGATGACTCTTGACATAGTTCCTTGATCACCTGAAATACTTAAAGAATATGTCATTAATGTAATTTAGGAAATATTTTCATCATCGAAATTTAAGTGTGGCATATCCAAAAAGTCAACAATATCCCCCTTTTTGATGATGAAAATTTTTTCCATAAGATAAATTGAAAGTAGCCAATTTTGAACTACGTACCTTTTAAATTGCTCTGTTGATCGCCAATTTGTCTCATGGGTTATTCTACCCCTTTTTAGAAGTCAAAAAGGGTCAATACTTATCAGTGATCCACGTCAAGGAGACACTCCTCCTCAACAAGATTGTCATTTGGATAGGGAAAAACTAACATCCAATGTACAAATTTGAAAAGAATGCCAATTGATGAGAAAAGTCAAACACAATGATAGACATTGATCACATTGGGCATAGTCAAAAAGCCATATTTGAGCAAGGAACATAAAAAAGATTGTCTAATTACCAACGAAAGGAATGTTAAGTCCTTCGTTATAAAAAGATCCCATAAAGCCAATTATCAAGAATGATACTATAAACCAATGATAAGGAATGTTAAGTCCACCACGATATAGAGATGCCATGAAAACAAAAAAACAAAACTAAATTTTATTTCCTCAATCATTTTCAAGGGATGTTAATCCCAAAAATGATTAGAGAATCCATTAAGCACAAAAATAAGGTCAACAAAAGAATCTCTAGACCAAATATAAGGGATGTTGATCCCATATTGATATAGACAACCTATTTGAGCATAAAATGAGATCAATAAAGAATCTATAGACCAAATATTGAAAGATCTAGAGGGGGGTGAATAGATCTTTTTGGAGTTTTTAAAGTTAATTAAAAATAGTTAAACACTTGGACAAGAAGTAGGAGGAAACAAGGAAGACACAAGGATGTAGAGTGGTTCCTACCTTTGAAATCTAAGGTAGTCAGTCCACTACCCGATTGTTTCCAACTGAGATTTTGAAAGCAACTTATTTTATTACCTCGCAAGGATGTTACATAAAATACAATTGCTTTCCAACACCCTTGAAGTAGCCTCCACTTGAAGTAGCCTCAATCCTCCTAGAAGCAACCTTCTGAAGTAACTCCAAGCTCACCCTTGAAGTAGCCTTCACCTAAAGTAGCTTCACCTTGAGGCAGCCTTCTGAAGTAAGTCCAAGTCACTGGGAACAACCTTCACAACCTGAAGTATCTCCATGAAGCTCCTTTCAATAGCCTCCAATGTAGTAGTAGTCAAGGAGAACAAATACAATAGAAGGAACAAGATTGAAAGAAAGAAACAATGTTACCAATAAGTATAGCGCTTTGATCCTATATCAAGCGTATTGATCTCCTATCCACTATAGATGAATGTGGTAATGTGATGGCTAGGAGATTCTAGGCTATAGGACACTAATGTAGAGATCAAGGAAAAAGATTGCAAGTGTGGCTTCCTTGTTACTCACTAAGAATAAATCTCAAGTGTAATTGTACGCACTAGTGATGCTTTGGGTGTCCTAAGGCCTCTCATTTTTATAGGAATAGGTTACAAGTGCTTAGGGACGTTCTAGACACTTTCTAGGGTGTTCTTAGTTCTCAACTAGCAGTTAGGTGTCCTTAAATTAAATTGCAACGACTAGTTGTTTAGTGTTGAAAAGTGCAGTCCAGAACTTCTCTCGGTCGAGAAGTTTGTCGACCGAGTGGGAGTTTGAGGTAAATGTGTTGCAACGTTCAATTTCATCTCCCAAATACTTTTCTTACTCAGTGTAACTGCTATAGAGCTTGCTAGAGAGTCTATTCTCGGTCGAGAACTTTGTCGACCGAGGGTGTCTTGGTCGAGGACTTTGTCGACCGATAAAGTCCCTGTTTCAATGTGTTGAGCCATGTACTAAGTGTGTGTATCAATGTGTAATTGTTCTTCTATCTTAGGGGAGGATCTATCTAAGTGTTGTGAGTGGATAGGGAAGATCCAATGCTTGATTTACATGATGTCTAAGTACTTGTACATTATATACTTGTACACATTTTTACATTGAGTACAATCATGAAAATAAAGTAATTTAAGCATATTGATCTTCCATTTGTATTGATCTTCAACTATCCACTTCCTTATTTATTTATCCCTAAAACACTCAACTAACAAGTTAGATCCACAAGAATGAAATGTTTGTCATCATCAAAACAAAGGGTATAATAATGTCCAATTTAGCCAACAATCTCCCCCTTTTTGAAGATGACAAACATTCCTAAAATATAAATCAAGGGGATTTAAAAAGCATGAGTTTCATACCTGAGATTTACCTTTTGTTTGTTCAAGGAGTGTGTGCTAGTTATTCCCAAAGAGGTATAGAACATAATATCCAACTCTTAGGGAATATAGCAGCAATTTATGTAAAGCCATGAGATTATTTTTGTTTTTGATTTATATTACTTCTCCACCTTTGTCATTTCAAAAAGATAACCATATAACCAATTTACTCCCACTAAGTGGGATACTCCCCCTTAATTGTATATTATAACAAGAATGTCAAATTTAGCCATAGTTCAAAAATCATGATTTATTTCTCAATCATTAGCAAGGGATGTTAAGCCCTGAAATGATATGAGAATCCTTTAGGCTCATAAATATATTTTATTAGTTTCTCAACCATTTACAAGGGATGTTAAGCCCTGAAATGATATGAGATTCCTTAAGGCTCATAGTAGGATCAATGAATATATCTCTAACCAAATACACAGGATGTTAAGCCCTAATAATTTGTTTAGAGAATGCAATTAAGATCATCATATTCAAAAATGTTGTAGGCTCCTTTTCATAACCAAGATTACTTTAAAGATACTAAGGTTATAACTAGTTTGAAGTTCAATTGAATAAGTAAAGTAATGAATCAATTTGTTTTTAACATAGTGAGAAAATATACTAAGGTTGAGTGCAGGTGAATGATTTACAAATAAGCCTTTTATCATGCTTATTTTTGGTCGAACATGACTTCGACCTGGGCGCCCCTCGGTCGAACTCTTTTTCGACCGAGAGGTAGTTCTGTAGATATCCAATATATTCATTTTCATGAGTTATCCAATGAACCATTTCTAGAATATGACGTGATATTGTTGTGTATGATCATTATTAGGTCTTCATTTTTCTCCTATAAGAAGTTGTGAATGTTGAATGATCTAAGATAAAACCTTAAGATTTTGCTTTTTAGATCTTAATTTATGTGAGCAAGATTATCTTGTCATAATTTCTTAGAATGATCAAACCTTTAATTTTATCACAAAATGGTGATGATTATATTTTAACCAAGTTCCTTGTATGATCACTTCTTTTGTTTTCAATTTTGATTATATTAATATTGAACAAAGTCTCCTATGCCAAAAGATTTTCCATTTGTATTTTTCTTGAATAAAACAATCTTTTCCTCATGTATGCTTGTTTGGGACAATTTATGCAAAGTATAAAGTTTTGATGCACATATATTATTCCTTTTGATTAGGGTCATTCAAATATTTAAAGGAATGTAATATGTAAAGTTCATTACATATTCGAGTCACTAAAGTTAATTGCAATTTGAAATATCTTATTCTTATTAAACAATTTTGACAGAGTTTCCCTTGGTTGACAAATTTCTCGACCGAGTTAGATTCGGTCGAAGTATTTTTCAACTAGACATTTCTTAGGTTTTTGCAGGTTCAAGAAAATAACCCTCTCAGTCGACTATTTCTTTGACTGAAATGATATCGGTCGACAATGTTCTGGACCGATAATGTTACTATTTTCCCAAAAAATATTGATTTGTGATAGAAACTTCGTTGGTCGACAACTTTCTCGACCGAAGAGTGTCTCGGTCGAAGTTGTTGTCGACTGAGATTGTTTCTATTTTGTTTTCAGTAGTTATCTTTAAGGAAAACATAGGTTACTTCCAATACAATTTTATAGAAATATGCAAAATAAAGCTCAGTTTTGTTGAGATAAGACATTTTGAATATCAAAGTAACATTTTAGGTCAAATCTCATCTAATCATATTCAAATCTCTAAGTTTTAGGAACCCAAACTAGATCAACATCCTTTTTCTTGTATGAACAAGAGAATGAATAATGTCCAAGACGTAAACAATAATGACAACATATAGAATCAATTTCATTTCTCTTCTTAGCTAGATTGTCTTTAGGCACATATATAACTTTAGTATTGGGTACTTGTGTCCTTCTCACATTAGGATAGGATTTTCCTTTGGGCTTATAACCTAGTCCTCTCCTTCCAATCTAAATAGAAGAATCTTTTAGGATCTTATCAAGAATACCATTGTTTTTCAAGCTACTAATTTCCTTTTATAACTTGGCAATTTCATCCATTTTCCGTTTAATATCTAACTTTGCTTGATCTAGATCACTTAAAAAATAACTCTTTCTTTCAAAATAGCATCATAATCTAAATGAGTACACAAGATAGGTTGAGTATGAAGATCATTCAATTTTGCAAGTAGTTCAACCTTTTTGTGAGAAAGAAAATCATAGTTTGTTTCTAGAGTAAGCAACTTCATATTGCAATAATTGAAAGATGATTTTAAGGTAGAATTTTCAGAAATAATACTTTCTTTTTTAGAAGCAAGATCATTTAATTGAGCATGCAGCTCCTCATTAGTTTTAGTAACTCTTTTTAGTTTCTTTTTACAATCAATATATTTATCATGCAATTCTTCAATGCTAGCAACTAACTCTTCTTTAGATAAATCAAAAAGACTTACATCATCTTCTTATTCATTTTTTGTAGCAAAAAGAAACTCCACTTCTTCTTTTTCATCTTCACTATCATCACTTGAGTCATCCCATGCAGCTTTGTAGGCTTTTTCCTTCTTCTTGTGAGATGATCTCTTTCCCTTCTTGAATTTGGCACAATCACCTTTTAATTGTCCCTTTTTGTCACATTCAAAGCACTTGGAGGAAGAAGAAACACTAGAAATTTTGTTAGTTTTAAATCTTCTATACTGCGTACCATTTACAATGAGAGTTTCTTCTTCTCTATCTTCTTCACTTGTATCATGGCTGGTTTTAGTTGTTGCCTTGAATGCAATGACCTTTATTTTCTCCTTTTTGTGTTCAGCCGCCAATCTTTCTTCTTCTTCAAGGGTGACTTCATGAGTCTCCAAGTTGCTAATGAGTTGTTCCATCCTCAATATTGTGAGATCATTGGCTTCTTCAATGGCCATCACCTTTGGTTTGTATTTAGGAGGTAGACACCTAAGCATGTTGGATACTTGATCTTCTTCACTTATGAATTTTCCTAATGTACTTAAGCCATTAATGATAGTAGAAAATCGTGCATACATTTCACTAATGGACTCATTTGTTTCCATACGGAATGGTTTAAACTTTTGTTTAAGAACACTAATCTTAGAATTTTTAACTTGTATGGTTCCTTCATGTGTAATAGAAAGTCTATACCATATGTCATATGCAGTTTCACATGAAGAAATTATATTCAATTCACTTACCGATATAGAAAAATATAAAATACTTATAGCCTTGGCATTAATTTGAGCTTGTTTTACCATATTCGCATCCCGTGTAACATACTCGGTTTCCGGAAACATGTATGGAGTAGACACCATCCTCCAAAGCTCCCAACTGATTCCTTGAAAATAAAATTGCATCCTTCTCTTCCAATAGTTGTAATTGCTTCCATCAAATGGTGGTGGTCGAGCTACGTAGGTTCCCTCCAAGTTCAGGTTGTTGAGCACACCATCCCCCATGCTTCAAGACCTGTTAAGGCTCCTTGAAGACCGGCTCTGATACCAATTGAAAGATCTAGACGAGGGTGAATAGAGCTTTTTAGAGTTTTTAAAGTTAATTAAAAATAGTTAAACACTTGGACAAGAAGTAGGAGGAAACAAGGAAGACATAAGGATGTAGAGTGGTTCCTACCTTAGAAATCTAAGGTAGTCAGTCCACTACCTGATTGTTTCCAACTGAGTTTTTGAAAGCAACTTATTTTATTACCTCGTAAGGATGTTACATAAAATACAATTGCTTTCACACACCCTTGAAGTATCCTTCACCTGAAGTAGCCTCAATCCTCCTAGAAGCATCCTTCTGAAGTAACTCCAAACTCACCCTTGAAGTAGCCTTCACCTGAAGTAGCTTCACCTTGAGGCAGCCTTCTGAAGTAACTCTAAGTCACTGGGATCTCCCAACTACTTTTTTTACTCAGTCTTACGGCTATAGAGCTTGCTGGAGAGTCTATTCTCGGTCGAGAACTTTGTAGATCGAGGGTGCCTCGGTAGAGGACTTTGTCGACTGAGAAAGTCCCTATTTCAATGTGTTGAGCCATGTACTAAGTGTGTGTATCAATGTGTAATTGTGCTTCTATCTTAGGGGAGGATCTATCTAAGTGTTGTGAGTGGATATGGAAGATCTAATGTTTGATTTACATGATGTCTAAGTACTTGTACATTATATACTTGTACAAGTTTTTACATTGAGTACAATCACGAAAATAAAGTAATTTAAGCATACTGATCTTCCATTTGTATTGATTTTCAACTATCCACTTCCTTATTTGTTTATCCCTAAAACACTCAAATAACAAGTTAGATCCACAAGAATGAAATGTTTGTCATAATCAAAACAAAGGGTATAATAATGTCCAATTTAGACAACAAATGTAAGGGATGTGAACTCCATATTGGTATAGAGGAACCGTTAAGTATTATAATAACATCTCTAAAGGAATCTATAAACTAAATTCCAAAGGAAGTTCAACTTACATTGATATAGAGAATAAATTCAGAGCAGGAAATATGTGCAAGTTATATTAAAGGACTTTGAGATCCCCCATTAATCTAATACCAAGAAAATGGAGCTCAAACATAAGAACAAAAAAAGATTCACTAAAAAGATAGCCATTTAAATCCCAAACTTCACGATGAATCATTCATGTCAAATGTAGAAACCAAGAAATCAAGAAAATATTTGAATCTAAAAACCAAGTTTTTTTAAAATATTCAAATAAATTATGTTAAACACAAATGAAAGAATTTTTTCTTTGAATTATTTGTCCCCCTTTGTCATCTCAAAAAATAGAAAGTATAAATACAAGATGACTCGTCCTTAGTAAGATACTCCCCCTTAATAGGATTCCTAAATTAAAATAGATGATGTGATGACACATTATCAAGACCGAAGAATTTATTTGCAAATAAGGCTCATGATCTTTTTACTTATTATCTAGAGAAAAAATTATGGAACCCAAATCATTTTCAATGATATGAGAATGCATAATATCTGGATCTTTATAAACAAGACATGTATCATGACTAATGCATTTGAGAAGATCATGTTTTAGGAATATATCCAAATTCATGAGTACCAACATGAGAATGTAACAAGTTATTCATCATTTTTCTACTATTTGAAAATTTTTGAAAGATAGGTTCAATTTTTCACTTTAGCAAAAATTTATTAGTGGTAAAAATCAAGTATTGTCTAGTAAGATCTTCTTTAAGCATAGAAGTTTTATCATCAAAATTTTCTTGAAGTGTTATGATTGACATGAGTACAAAGAGAGGTAAAATTTTCAATGTAAAGATCTGATATAGAAGCACTTCTAAGATCATCCAAATTCTTTTTGTGAATAGTATTTTCTTCATCAGGAAAATTTAGTTTTATGTTCAAGGAATCAAGCATACTAGACAATTTGTTTTTTATTGTACTTATTTTTCTTTTATCTGAAGAAATTTCAAAAAGTCCTAAGCATTATCCAAGCCAAAAGAATTGTACAGATGCAAAATTGAGACATTTCCTTACAATATATGAAAATATTCAAATTAAATTTCTTACAGTCTCATTTTGGTTTTAAGAGATAATCATGTAGCAAAGTGACTATAACTATCAATTATAAGATAGCCAAATGAAAAACTTACTATCAGTAATTCAGTCGAGTTGTGTTTCGACCGACTTCCCCCTCGTTCGAACTGTTCTTTGACCGAAAGGTTGTCTGTCACAAAAATTATCTATTTTCAATCAACTTAAGGCAAATGAATAAAACTAGTTTCTCATAATTTATCTCATTCATGATAGTAATAAATTTTTTAACTTTATTCAAAACAAATTCCATAAGATCATCTTTGAATAAAGTAGAAAGAGATACCTCATCATCACCATCATTACCTTGAGCTACATCTTCATCATGTGCATGTCCTTCTTCTCCTCCATTAGTGTTGTTGACTTGAGAGTTATACATTGTCCATATTTTGATAATGACTTAACCATTCCATTCATATTTATCTAATATGTTTGTTTCAAACTGATTTTAGGCTTTAGGTACATGAAAAAAGATCAAATTACACAAGCCCTAGCTTGTCCAAGCTCAATTCAAAATAAATGCAAATGCACTTTTTTGGAAAATACTCCAAATCATCTTAGAATAATTTTGTAATCATTTGTATCGATGATATGACTTGTAACTAAGATGAGAAAAAATTAGGGACACTTAACTCTCTCGTTTGATCACTTTAAAATCATTTTGGAAAAAATGTCACAACAATGTACTCGCTCAAGTTTGGATCTCGATCGATCTGTGACCAATTTTTAGAAATGGTTGCATCAGTTGAGTTGTACATTCACAAAACTCAACCGACCAACTTACTGACCAAAGTTGACTTTAGCTGATCGGAAGAGTTCCGAAAGACAAACTCAACAAATAGTTTGAAAATTGGCTTTGTCGGTTAGTGGATCAGTCGAGTTACCTTTACTGAAACTCGACCGAATGTACTGTGTGAATTACACACAAAAAGTGATTCCAACCCGTAGAATTATTAGAAATGAAAATAGATTTGTTGAAAGTTGTAAAATGGCTATTTTTCATTCTTAAGTGATCCCACACTCAAAGTAACACCCCCAGATATAAGTAGGACCTCTTGGAGTTCATTCCAAGGTTGCTCATTCATGCTATCCTTGGTCCTCTCTATGGTTGAGTGTGCTACAACCCTTTGATCCCCTTTCTCTCTCTCATTCACAAATCATTTCGTGATTATGAGTAAGTTAGGCAAGTTGTAAGAGAGCTACCTCAATGTTATGATGTAAAGCTCTCCATCTTTCATTCTTCCCAATCCCCTCTCTCAAAGAGCAATTCTGGAAGTGATCTTCTCCGAGTGAAGGAAGAGTTGTTGTTGTTCTTTAAGGTTGAAGAAGGTGTGAATATCTTCTCCAAGTGAAGTAGAGGGTCAAGGCGGAAGATTCAAGAAGAGTGGGTAATCCCTGTGAGGCCAAAGACTTGATGCAAGTGTGGGTAAGTCCTTGGTGAAGGCTAAAGACGTCTTGATCAAGTGCGTAAGTCCTTGTGTAGGTTGAAGACTTTCATCTTGGAGAGGTAAGACCTTGGATGCAAGGTGGTCCTCTTGTATCTCTTATAATGGAATATAAGTATACATGGGTTGCAAAGTCCTAGAGGTTGACCTCTCTAGGTAGTGGATTGACGGTCTCCTAGTTTGGAGATTGGAACCACTCTAAACACCTTGTCTAAGTGTTTGTTTCAATCTCTCTCATCCTTACTATGATTGTTTAGATAGGACTTCAAATTTAGTTTTATCTTTTGGTTTCATTTGATATAATTTGAAGGTATAACTATTCTTGTGAGAATTTTAAAGCTCTATTCACCCCCTCCTAGAGCCCTAGAAATAATAAGTGGTATTAAAATAAGGATCTTCTCAAAAAAATCTCCTATGAGATTTGAATATGGGTGAGAACCTACTTAGTTCCCTCAACCTAGAGGGAGGCTTCTCCATACACCTCCTATCTTCGACGACACCAACTTCCTTTATTGGAAGTGGCGAATATGGTTCTACATTCAAGGGATGAACTTTAATATTTGGAAAGTGATTATTACACCCTACAAGGAGCTAACCAAAGATATATCAACTTGGGATGAAGTAGGCCTAAAGAATTCAAAGCTCAACGCCAAAGCAATTAGCATCCTCTATGCAACCCTCACTCCATCTGAGTTCTGTTGCATCTCTACATGGGATATAGTCTTTGAGATATGGTATGAGTTGTGCATCACTTAATGAAGGATCAAAGCAAGTAAAGGAGGCAAAGATCTACATGTTGAACAACATCCTAGAGAACTTCAAGACAGGGAAGAAAGAAGGAGTTGTCGAGATGTACTCAAGGCTCAACATCGTTATAAATGGCTTAGCTGCTTTGGGACACACTTTGGATAGAGGAGCATTCAACTCAAACATCTTGAGGTATCTTCAAAAGAGATGGGAGTCAAAGTTGAGCTCTATGGAAGAAGTAAGAAGTCTTGGTAATATTCAAATCGAGTAGATTATTGGCAATCTACAAGCTCATGAGACAAGACTTTACAAGCAAGAAGAGGAAGCAAAGCAATAAGAAAAAGAATCAAGGAAGATGAAAGATAGTGCCTTTAAAGCTCAAGTGGAGGCTCTCATCCTTCAACAACAACTTGCTTGACAGACCTCTCCCCCCTCCTCTGGTGAATATGATGGCCCTAGTGAGCATGAAGCCAACTTCTCCAAGGGAAAGCACTTCAAAAGAAATCAATCTTTTTCCTCTACTCCAAGGTTCTACAAGTGTGGTAAAAAAGGACAATACACGAGTGAATGTCCTAAGGCTAGAAAGTCACACCACAAGAGGAGGAAGACTACAAGAAAGATAGAAAATACAAGAGGAAGGACAACAAGGAGAGGAGGCACAAAGACGTAGCTCATGTAGCTTGGAAAGAATCATCCTCTAGTGGCTCAAGATCTAATGAAAATGGAGAGTGTCACCTTGCACTCATGGCCTCTACAAGTGAAGATATTGGCAAGGTAAGTGAAGTAAGTTTGCATGAGTTAGATGAAGAAACTCTCATTGACATGCTTGCTACTACCCATTCTTCTTATTCTGAATGTAAATCTTAAAAGAAGAGTTTGGGTAATATCATTGATGACTTGTATGCTAAACTTGATATTCTTGAACAAAATGAGAAAATTCATCTTGAGAGCATCAATTCCTTGCAAGGACAATTTCATGATCTTGAGCTCCAATATAATGGAGCTGAAGTAGAGAATGGTGTCTATCTTAATAATATTACTTCTCTTAAGGAAGACAACCAAAAGTGCATAAATGAGCTTGAGTTATTTAAAACTAAAAATGTTGAACTTAATCTTATTAGTGATGCTCGTAGAGATGAGAGGGATGTTTATCACAAAGAAATTCAATTTCTTAAATCTAAAAATGCTAGGTTACTTGTTCAAGTTAATTATTTATATTCTAGACCTATTTTTCCTAGTAATCATATTGCTTCTATTAATCTTAAAAAGGATTCATATTTGACTAAATCCCACTCTTTAGAGGCTGACTTTGTCATTCTAGAGATGATCTTGCTAGCTTGTCTTCTGTAGTTATATTTCTTACTGATGACAATAATAGACTTAGATCCTCTCTGTAGAATTTCCTCAAAGGAAAAAATCCCTAAATAAAATCCTTGACCATTCTACCAAACAAAGTGGTACTAATGGTTTGGGATTTGTAGGGGGAGCTCCTAAGGCAAGAGTAAGGCTAAAGGTAAGAAAAAGAGTAAGGAAACTCCTCTTTTCATTGGAGAGTCTTCTGGCTCTAAAAACCATATGGTTTTCTCTCATGGCAAAAGTGATGATCATTATTCTACTTACTGTCCTTACAAGCCTAAGGGGACCAACCCAAAGATGAACCGACACTCTCCTTTCTTGTAGGAAAAAGGAAAATGGGTTGTAGATAGTGGCTTCATAAAGTGCATGATAGGTGATATAAGCCATTTCAACAATTTCACAAAGAAGAAAGGAGGTTAGGTCACTTTCAGGGACAACAAGAAAGGTAAGGTAAAAGGTGAGCGTGATGTAGGTGAATCGTTGTGTATCAAGAATGTTATCTTTGTGGATGGCCTACATCACAATTTAATAAGTGTTAGTCAATTACGTGATAATGGTTACCTTGTGCTATTTACTTGTGTTGAATTCTTTCTTCTAGATTCCCTCACTTACAATGTCATATATAAGGGAACTAGAAACGGTACTCTTTCTATAATTGTGTTTGACTCTATTAAGCCTATTGTTGGTAGATGCCTTGTAGTCAATTCTAATGATATTTCTCTTTGGCATCGTCGGCTAGGTCATGTAAATATGCATCAATTGAAGAAGTTGAGCAAAAAGGACTTGGTCAAGGGACTTTCCAAATTGGATTTTGAAAAGGATAAGCAATGCCAACCTTGTACCCATGGAAAGCAAACCAAGTCCACCTTCAAATCCAAAGGAGTCCTTAGTACCAAGAGAGATCTTGAACTTCTCCATATTGATCTATCTAGACCTATGAGAACTCAATCTCTTTGTGGCTCCAAGTATTTTATTATTATTGTTGATGATTTTTGTCGATATATTTGGACCTTCTTTCTCATTTCTAAGAGTGACACACTTGATGTTTTATCTAGTTTTTTCAAACAAGTTGAAAATGAAGCTTCTTGATGGATTGTTTTTATCCGTAGTGATCATGGGGGAAAATTTGAAAATTATCTCTTTGAATGTTTTTGTGAAAATTCTGGATATGCACAAAATTTCTCTTCACCTCGAACACCTCAACAAAATTGGGTTGTAGAGATAAAGAATAGGTCACTACATGTAATGTCTAGGACCATGCTTTTATACTATGACACTCCAAAGAAGTTTTGGGCTAAAGCTGTTAGTACCTCATGTTTTTTTTGCAAAATCGAGTTATCACACATCCTTCTTGAAGAAAACCCCCTATAAGCAATGGCATAGTAGAAATCCTTCTATCAAGTATTTTCACATTTTCGCGTGTCCTTGTTGTGTTTTTAACATGAAAGATTCTCCTGAAATGTTTGATCTGAAATCGTACAAAGCTTTCTTTCTTGGCTATAGAACTACTAGCAAGGCTTATAGAGTGTATAATGTTGATCTATCGAAAGTAGAAGAATCTATTAATGTCAAATTTATTGAGACTAACCCCTATGTTTCCAAGGATATTGCTAATGATGATATTGTAGAAGAAGTAATTCCTATGTTCAAAGAATGCAACATCACCCAAAAGGGAAAAGAGGTGGCCACTCAAGAAGAAGAGATAGAAGAAGAAAAGAATGATCCAACTCCACGGTTTTAAAAGAATCATCATAAAGAGATAATAATAGGTGACCCCTTTGAAAGAGTGAAGACTCAGACTTCCTACAACAAGGAACAAGCAAACAGTGACTTCATATCACAACTCGATCCAAAGAATGTAAAGAAGTGCTTGGAGATGATGAATGGATCCTAGCCATGCAAGAAGAACTGGAGAAATTTGAGAAGAACAAAGTGTGGACACTAGTGCCATGACCATGTGATAGAAAGATCATTGGTACCAAGTGGGTCTACCACAACAATCTAGACTAAAGCAACAAGGTGGTAAGAAATAAAGCAAGGATAGTGGATCAAGGCTACAATCAGCAGGAAGGTATAGATTTTGATGAAATATGTCCACTTGTATCTCGACTTGAGTCCATTCATATTTTGCTTGCTTTTACTAGTTATAAGAATTTTCTTCTATATCAAACGGATGTTAAAAGTGTGTTTTTGAATGGTACAATTAAGGAGGAAGTGTATGTTGCACAACCTCCAGGCTTTGAACATGATAGTTTACCTTACAATGTTTATCTAATGCAAAAATCTCTCTATGGCCTCGAACAAGTACATCGAGCTTGGTATGAGAAATTAAACAAATTTTTGTTAGATCATGCGTATATCATGGGCAAAGTAGATTCTACCTTATTTCTCAAACACACTTCTAACAATTTTTTTATCATTCAAATTTATGTTTATGATATCATTTTTGGTGAAACAAATATTGATATTTGCAAGGAGTTTAGTGATCTAATGCTGAGTGAGTTCAGGATGAGCATGAAGGGTGATATTACATTCTTTCTCAGTTTCCAAATCAAGAAAACTAAAGATGGTAACTTCATTAACTAAGGAAACTACACAAGTGAGCCACTTAAGCACTTTGGGATGGAGAACACCAAGTCAGTGGACACCCCCATGTCAAACACCGCCAAATTTGATAAAGAAGAAGAAGGTGAGTGTGACGTCCCCAGTTTTGATTTCTCCAAACCCTATTGGGAATGAGATGTCAGAATCCGAAAACATCATCCAATCATATCAAAAAGCGATGCAGAAGCATAATACGCATACATGAACATACAACCATAACATACTCAACATTCAACATGTTTATTTATACAACATGAATTAAATTTACATAATGAAAGAAGATTTACAAGTCTAGTAACATGTATGCTAACATGATCTACACAATAGGTACAACCTGGAAAACTGCTCACGCCCATCTTTTTCCTCCCATGCTATCTCTGAACCTAAAACATACATGAAGCAGTGAATCAACACACAAGGTGTTGTGCACGTGGGCAGAAAGATACATACTAATATGTTTGCATAATTGAAATAACTTGAGAAAGAAAGATTAAAAGAAAACATTATTTAAAGCGATAATCAGGTAAACATTCCTTTTATTACATTCACTTTGATGCGGTTGTACTACACATACTTGCACTTGACTTACATCTAGTGTGGGCAATATAGTATCATCATACATATAACATGGGCCAAGGAATCATACATCCATGTTAGGCAACATACATCCACACCAGGCTATGTGCTCTAGTAGCTACAACCCATCATACTCATGTACGTTCTATTAGATTTGGCGAAGTATAACTCATACTAGTTCAACCAAGTAATCATATCCAAATACGAGCATTCAAGACATCACATATCATAGGCAACCAGAAAAACTAGCCTTATACTTAATAAAAACCCATGTACCTGAGTTCAGAGATTTATAATCATCTTGGATCATCTAGAAATTTGTCCATGACCTTATTGGTGGGGTCCACCGCCTGAGGTGGCACCCTTGCATTGGCCCAGGCTGGCCGGCCCACCTGCTCGTCTCCCACTCGTGTGGTTAAGAGAAAAAATCGACCGGTTCATCCAGTTTCTGGACCCGACAGGGCTCATCAGCCCCTCCCCTCTCTCGTGATTCTGCTGCACGTGCTTCGATCTAGGCAAGATCACACCGCTGTCGTGAGCCTTCTCTGCAATGAGAAAAGGACTGAGGTCAGGGCCCTCCTTTGCTACTAGTTCTACTACCAAAACCTCCGGGATGCTTCTCTGGTCTATGGTGGCTAGGTCACGATGGCTTGAAAAAGGGGGGTTTCTTCCTCCGCGCTTGATTCGGCCTGTTGTTGTGCCAGGATGCTTCGCAAGGACCTCCACCACTCCCAAGCATCACCTGAAGCAATGGAGAAGCTCCAAGTTTCGTCCTTATTGGTTGCCCAAGACCGTGACCACAATGCCCCAAGACCACTCCGCCAAAGGCTCCTCAAAGTTTCCAGTGCTGCCGCTAGGAGGGACTCCAGTAAACGATCCGGTACTGGAATCCTCATCTTCGGGTTCAGAAACGTCCAGGTGATTCGTGGTGGTACTAAAGTCCTTGATTGCTGCTCCTTTCTCGCTGTGCCCTGATCGTGGGTTCTTAGAAGCCGATCCTCCATTATTCCATGAAGGAGGAGGTGCCGGAGAAGGGTGCTTGGGAGGGGCGTATGTGCTCCATCCTTCATTGCCCTGCTACACGCGTAGGCCTCCGGCTGTGGCTCCAGCCTAGATATGAGCTACTGATAAGGAGCAGCGTGGGATCCAAACCTCCTTGCGAGGCTTTGAGGGGTCCAAGATGCTCCATGGTGGCGGTAGATCGCAGCTGCTCACAATCACGGCCGGGAAGACCCTGCTGCTCCAACCTGACGTGGTTGACAGTCATTGTTGAGGTAGGTTAGACGCGGTGTGGAAGATCGGTGGTAGGTGAAGGAGAAAGTAGGCGGATTGAAGGTAGTGAAGCCAACATATCTATGCCTTTATGTTTCTGTGGAGTCCTTCGCACATGGGTAGACTATGGTGGTGGGTTCTTCCCAGTCTCAATCCTTGCGGCTTGTCATAGCACAGCTAGGTCATCTTGGATTCGGCTGGGAGCAACGATGAAGAGAGGATGACGAGGATGATTGAACTCCCTTGCCTTGCCCATATCTCACCAGTCAAGGGTTGTTAGTCCGCAGAGGGCGGAAGACTCAGCCCATCTTGCTAGCATCCCAGGTTTCTCACCATGACTGCTTCCTAGGGAGTCCAGATTGCAACCATCTGCTCCTGGGGTTTCGTAACCAGGAGACTATCACATATGTACAACTAGGCTCATGTGATAAAAAGTTAATATATATATATATATATATCCTAGTATAATTCTTGCTCTCAAAAAGTTAAATCAACCAAAGTTCTAAAACTTCAATATGTATTTATTTGACATCAACTCTAACGTTGATTCATATGTACATAATTCCTCAAAGCAATTAGTTCACTACTCACTAGATCACTAAATGAATGATTGGTCTCATGAGATCTTAATCAATTAGTAAGGGTATTAATTCACAATTGAATTCAATTAGGCATCATATGCCTCTATCATATCTCAAAACACCTAATTTGGGTGAAGGACTCCAATTTGGTATTTGTCCTCTACATAGAATGCTTGTTTCTCAAATATTGTATTAGCTATTAAAACTCAAAAATCTAGGTTATCACATTCACCCCACCTTATTTGGAATTTCGTCCTCGAAATTCAACTAAACTCGTCCTTAATGGCTATTTAGAAGTTCAACTTCATATACATCATCATTGCTTAGGTTCTAAGACCACCATAGTTGCATACACTCTAATTTCTTAGCTTAGGGTCTAGAGATTCTTGGGTGTGTCCACCCCATCTTATATATGTGGAAGCATCACTTAATGTCTTAGCCATAACATGACATTATGATATGTTAGGATTACATCACCCCTAAGGATACAAGTTTTGTTCATACTTTTAAAGTTCAGGAGGAGATTCGTTTATTAGCCATGATGTTCAGATCATTCAAATCCAACATCATTAATATGTTTTATGATCAACATCTTACAACGATTTAAGCATTAGAGGAGATTTATCTTCATCCTTGATATTAGGATTTTTCTACATAAGAAGGGCTTACGTAACATGCTTGACCATTAAGGTTTCATCCTATGGTGTGATATTCATACTCAACTTAGAAGCATACATTGAGAAGAATCAACGTTACAAACTATATTTTTGATCATATATCCTATGATCCAAAAATATCTTTATATAAAGTTCATGAGTTCTTTTTTTTGCATGTATTATGTAAAGGGAAAAAGAGAATATACTAAGTTTATCCCATGATCTCATCATCATATCTTTCATGTTTCATATGAAGGGGAAGAGAATATTTTAAAGTCAAACTTATCATGATTTCAAACTTGGATATCACATGTATGATATATGGAGGGATGATAGAATAGGTCAAGCTTCTATGAGTGACTCCTCATATATAAATAATCTATATAGCTCAAGTGAGGTTTCTATCATCGTATATTGAGAAAGAGAAGAAGAAGGGAGAACATGTATTTTGAGTATCTTTTGCACAAAGCATCATACTCTCATAACCAGAGTTCATATATTACCTCACTTGCAACTAATGATGAGATTCACAAAATATGTAACTCCATCTAGGACCTAACTCAGCCAAAGGATTGACTTTATCATATGGGTCATCTACCCATCCTTTTATTTTACCCAATTCTCACATATAGATTCGAATCATGCATAAGGACTCAACTCAACACTCAAGAGTAATCTAGTGTAGGACACATTTTTTTTAACACATATCTCATATATTGGAGGGTAGGTCCTATGACCTTCTCCCTGTGGGTCTTACTCTCTCTAGAGTTCACAACATATCTCATCCTACCACTAGATATCCTCCTTGTATAAGAGCTTGAGGCTCATGCACACTCATCTCTATATTAACTTAGCTTATCTTAAGTAGGAAAAGGGAATGTACTTTCATCATCAAGATTTTGCTTAAATTCACCAAAATTGGATTCAACTAGTATACAATTTAAACCTTTATAAAGAAACTTATACTATCAGAGATCAAACTTAGATAAGATTGCACATGCTTATTTCAACTATCATTCTATCATCCACTCTATGTATCACATATCTTGATAAGGCTCTAGACATCTAATCTAGACTACTCTCTCTCTTCTAGACTGATGTCACTTCCTTTCACTTAGGTCGCATGAACACTAACTACTCTCTAGTGTGAGGGACACATTTTTATATTTACATATAGGTAATAAAATATTATATAGTTTTTCTCCGAGAAGGCAGACGTCAGAGAAAACTATCGAGGTGCGAGCCGATTGGGAAACAAAACCAAACCAGCAAACTCGAGTGTCCCACACACAGTAGATAGTCTAGTGCCATGTCACCTAGTGAAATGGTGAGAACAAGGTGTAGACTAGTATAGCTACCCAATACATATGAGCTCTATATGGAAAGGGTCTCACACGCTTGTATAAACCTAGTTCTCGAACATCTAGGTTCTAACCTAGAGGCTAAGTCAAACCTTATTCATATAGAACAACTTACTAAGTTTCTAGGGTTTTAAGTGAAAGGTGAAATTATGTTTTATGTTTCATGGTGAGCAATTGTTAGGCGTAGCTATTGTTCATGCTCTGATACTAACTGTGACGTCCCCGGATTTTGATTTCTCCAAACCCTATTGGGAATGAGATGTCAGAATCTGAAAACATAATCCAATCATATCAGAAAGCGATGCGGAAGCATAATACGCATACATGAACATACAACCATAACATACTCAACATTCAACATGTTTATTTATACAACATGAATTAAATTTACATAATGAAAGAAGATTTACAAGTCTAGTAACATGTATGCTAACAAGATCTACACAATAGGTACAACCTGGACAACTGCTCACGCCCATCTTTTTCCTCCCATGCTATCTCTGAACCTAAAACATACGTGAAACAGCGAATCAACACACAAGGTGTTGTGCACGTGGGCAGAAAGATACATACTAATATGTTTGCATAATTGAAATAACTTGAGAAAGAAATATTAAAAGAAAACATTATTTAAAGTGATAATCAGGTAAACATTCCTTTTATTACATTCACTTTGATGTGATAGTACTACACATACTTGCACTTGACTTACATCTAGTGTGGGCAATATAGTATCATCATACATCTATCATGGGCCAAGTAATCATACATCCATGTTAGGAAACATACATCCACACCAGACTATGTGCTCTAGTAGATACAACCCATCATACTCATTTACGTTCTATTAGATTTGGCAAAGTATAACTCATACTAGTTCAACCAAGCAATCATATCCAAATACGAGCATTCAAGACATCACATATCATAGGCAACCATAAAAACTAGCCTTATACTTAATAAAAACCCACGTACCTGAGCTCAAAGGTTTATAATCATCTTGGATCATCTAGAACTTTGTCCATGACCTTATTGGTGGGGTCCACCGCCTGAGGTGGCACCCTTGCACTGGCCTAGGCTGGCCGGCCCACCTGCTCTAGTCTCCCACTCGTGTGGTTAAGAGAAAAAATCAACCGGTTCATCCAGTTTCTGGACCCGACAGGGCTCATCAACCCCTCCCCTCTCTCGTGATTCTGTTGTGCGTGCTCCGATCTAGGTGAGATCACGCCGTCGTCGTGAGCCTTCTCTACGGTGAGAAAAGAACTGAGGTCAGGGCCCTCCTTTGCTACTAGTTCTACTACCAGAACTTTCGGGATGCTTCTCTAGTCTATGGCGGCTAGGTCACGATGGCTTGAAAAAGGGGGGTTTCTTCCTTCGCGCTTGATTCGGCCTGTTGTTGTGCCAGGATGCTTCGCAAGGACATCCACCACTCCCAATCATCACTTGAAGCAATGGAGAAGCTCCAAGTTTCGTCCTTATTGGTTGTCCAAGACCGCGACCACAATGCCCCAAGACGAATCTACCAAAGGCTCCTCAAAGTTTCCAGTGTTGCCGCTAGGAGGGACTCCGGTAAACGATCCGGTACTAGAATCCTCATCTTCAGGTTCAGAAAAGTCCAGGTGATTCGTGGTGGTACTAAAGTCCTTGATTGCTGCTCCTTTCTCACTGCGCCCCGATCGTGGGTTCTCAGAAGCCGATCCTCCATTATTTTGTGAAGGAGGAGGTGTCGGAGAAGGGTGCTTGGGAGGGGCGTTTGTGCTCCATCCTTCATTGCCCTGCTCCATGCTCAGGCCTCTGGCTGTGGCTCCAGCCTAGCTATGAGCTACTGATAAGGAGCAGCGTGGGATCCAAACCTCCTTGCGAGGCTTTGAGGGGTCCAAGACGCTCCATGGTGGCGGTAGATCGTAGCTGCTCGCAATCACGGCTGGGAAGACCCTGCTGCTCCAACCTGACGTGGTTGATAGTCATTGTTGAGGCAGGTTAGATGCGGTGTGGAAGATCGGTGGTAGGGGAAGGAAAAAGTAGGTGGATTGTAGGCAGTGAAGCCAACGAATCTATGCCTATATGTTTCTGTGGAGTCCTTCGCACATGGGTAGACTATGGTGGTGGGTTCTTCCCAGTCTCAATCCTTGCGGCTTGTCATAGCACAACTAGGTCTTCTTGGTTTCGGGTGGGAGAAACGATGAAGAAAGGATTACAAGGATGATTGAACTCCCTCGCCTTGCCCATATCTCTCCAGTCAAGGGTTGTTAGTCCGCAGAGGGCGGAAGACTCATCCCATCTTGCTAGCATCCCAGGTTTCTCACCATGACTGCTTCCTAGGGAGTCCAGATTGCAACCATCTACTCTTGGGGTTTCGGAACCAAGATACTATCACATATGTACAACTAGTCTCATGTGATACAAAGTTAATATATATATCCTAGTATAATTCTTTCTCTCAAGAAGTTAAATCAACCAAAGATCTAAAACTTCAATATGTATTTATTTGACATCAACTCTAATGTTGATTCATATGTACATAATTGCTCAAAGCAATTAGTTCACTACTCACTAGATCACTAAATGAATGATTGGTCTCATGAGAGCTTAATGAATTAGTAAGGGTATTAATTCACAATTGAATTCAATTAGGCATCATAGGCCTCTATCATATCTCAAAACACCTAATTTGGGTGAAGGACTCCATGATTGTGTTACCAATTCCTTAATTTGGTATTTGTCTTCTACATAGAATGCTTGTTTCTCAAATATTATATTAGCTATTAAAACTCAAAAATCTAGGTTATCACAGTGAGAAAGTGGATGAGAATCTCTATAGAGGTATGATAAGAAGTTTACTTTACTTCACTGCCTCTAGAGCTGGCCTAACATTTAGTGTGGGATTGTATGCTCACTTTCATTCAAATCCCAAGAAATAACATCTTATATTTGTTAATAGGATTTTAAGGTACTTGGCCAAAACCCAAAATTTTGGATTATGGTACCAAGTTAAGGGATACTCTTACGACTTATAGAGATGCGGATTAGATAGGATGTCTGATTGATAGAAAGTCCACAAGTGGCACTTGCTTCCTCCTAGGACCATGCTTGGTGTCTTGGTTCTCCAAGAAACAGAGCACATTGGCTTTATCAACTACCCAGGTTGGATACTTTGCAATCGGGAGTTGTTGTGCCCATGTTCTATGCATGAAGAAAATGCTCTAAGACTTTAACATTTATTTTCATGCTTCTCCTATCAATTGTGATAATACTAGTACAATCAATTTACCTTATAATCCTATATTGCGTTGTTGATCCAAGCATATAGAGGTTCATCATCATTTTCCTTGTGATTACATTGCCAAGAAGGATATCTCTATCACGCATGTGAACACAGAAAATCAGTTGGTGGACATTTTTACTAAAGCTCTAGCTAGAGAGTAATTCAATTTTATTAGATATAAACTTCTCATAACTTCTTTGGATGAATCTAATATTCCTTCTAGTTAGTTTCTATCTATCATGTATGCTTTGCTCATATATTGATCACCTTTGCTTGCTAAAAGTTCTAAAGTTTTCATGTTCTTTTGCCTTATTTTTTGCTTGCTTTGGGTATTTTTTGAGACACATGTTTTATTGCTAAATAGTACCCAATGATGAGTGATATTCCTAAGTATCTCTAAAATGCAAAATGGATTAGAAAAATAAATTTAATTACCACTCAAATGGCTAGAAACTAAGATTTCTAAATTTGGGACAGACTTTATATCGGTCAAGTTGCCAACTTGACCGATTGGTGATCAAAAGATTTTGTAAAAATCCATTTGGTCGAGTTTCCTTTTCACAAAACTCGATCGATGGTCAAGCTGGAGCAAATCTTAAGTAGGGTTCGACTGACTTTTCTCCCTCTCAACTAGAGAAAAATCGATGGATTCCTCCTCCATCTCTTTCAAGCTCTCAACCCTAGCCCTGACCTTCCCTTACCTAGCCCTAGACTGCCCCGATTTGACCTTCCTAGCTCCTTTTCCTAACAATCCTAGGTGGTTAGACAACCTTAGGTGGTGACCTTCTCTAGTTTTATCTCGCTTTTTTCTCCATTTCTCCTCCATGGATTCAAACAGAAGAAAGAGGACCGGCCCTGTTCGATTTCCGTCTTCCTCATCCAACTCTCGCCTCATTCCCCCTAACGATACCTTCTTTGTCTCAACTGAAGCTCTAAAGCGCTAGAAGGAGATCCTTCCTAGGAACCCCTATCCATTTTGTTCTTTGTTTGATCCTAGACCCACTAAGCAAAATGTCATAGATGAGATAGTGGAGTTGTTGTATGACCATCACCTAGTTGCCTTTAGTGTCGAAAGTTGGTGCTATCACAATTACATGACAAACACCAAGGCAGTTCATGAGTTTTACGCTAATCTTTCTTGGAATTATGACACTCTTGTATCCCCGCCTAATGCTCAAGTAATTCTTACTTCCATGATTGTCGATAAGAAATTATCTATCTCAGAAGATACCTTGAATATCTTTTTCAATGGTACTGAGGTAACTGACACATGAAGAAAAGATTATCCTTAGTATTTTGACGTGCTAGACCATGATGCCTTCTACAAAAAAATATCATATCACTCTTCCTGACATACATAAGTTTTTGAATGAGCCTCAGTTTCCCTACAAGAAGAAATCCACAATACCATCCTCTTCCTTAGACCTTAAAATCCCATTCTCACCTTGGTAGTCAACTACAATATTCACCTCAAAAAAGAATCAAACTGAAATTGTAGATAATACCATGATGATTATGTTTTTCCTATTGAAAAACATAAGAGTCAAGTGTTCTAGATATGTTCATCACCATATGACTCGGTATGTCTTGGGTTGAGCACAATACCATGTGGCCCGATTGCAGTTTCGGTCCTTCTGCAGATGAGGAGATGCCCAACCAGGTTGGTGAGGAAGCTTCTACTGACAATGAGTAGGGATCTGATGATGATGGCAAGGATGGTTTGCATGATGATTGCTTTGTTGGATGCTCTGGTGATGAAGGTGAATCTACTGCACCTTCAGATGAAGATGATGACTATAAGCCTAAAGTTGATGGTGATGATTTTGATGATGATGCAGTGGATATAGATGCCATAGATGTTCAGATGATTTAGTTGTTAGTTTTAGATGTTGATCATATATATCATTCTAGGCTATTTTGTACTTAGAACATCTGGGCACATTATCTGAGATGTACTATTTCTATCATCACATTGTTTTCATCATTTTGGCTTGTAGTTTCTTTGATAACATGCTTTTGTGTTGTAATCATAATCTACTTTAGCATAACTCTGTGTATGTTCTATCATGTGAGCTAATGGTATGATTTCCATATTTTGGTTATGACATTGTTTGCTTGTTTCTCTCTCGTCTCCATTTGTTGTGTGTTATGTGGTTGCATGTTTTATCTTAATGTTGGATGTTTTTTGGTTGTTCTTGGAGAAGACCCATTTTTATGCTCTTCTACCCCCTTACTTTTTGATAATGCCAAAAGGGGGAGAGAATTTTCATGTTTTGAAGCTCGACCATATTGTTTTTACTCCCTATGTGATCCTTTTCTTGTCTAAGTATATGTTTTATCATGTGACTTGTTGAAGGACCATGTAGTATATACACTATATAGCTTTGTGTAGAAAGACTAACTATGCAGGTAAAAAGTGAGCATAGATTGAGGGGGAGAAATTCACATTGTTCAAATTATGAATCCCCTTGCAATTCACACGGCTTAGGTATAACTTTGCATATCCTTTTCAACATGTTGATGAATGGTTTGTCATTGTCAAAAAGGGGGAGAAGGTTGACTTAAGAGTTATAAATTGCTCGTATTTTGATAACGACTTAACCATTCCATTCATATGTATCTAATATATTTGTTTAAGATTGATTTTAGGCTTTAGGTACATGAAAAGGATCAAATGAAACAAGCCCTAGCTTGTCCAAGTTCAATTCAAAAGCAATGCAAATGTACTTTTGTGGAAAATAATCCAAATCACCGTAGAATAATTTTATAATAATTTATTTTGATGTTATGACTTGTAACTAAGATGAGAAAAAATCAGGGACACTTAATTCCATCGTTTGAACACTTTAAAATCATTTTGGAAAATTTGTCACAGCACTTTACTCAGTCAAGTTTGGATCTCGACCAATCTGTGATAAATTTTTGGAAATGGTTGCATCGATCGAGTTGTACAGTCACAGAACTCAACCGACCAACTTACTGACCAAAGTTGATTTTAGCTGATTGGTCAAGTTACCCACGGACAAACTTGACAAATAGTTTGAAAATTGGCTTTGTCGGTTAGTGGATCAGTCGAGTTACCTTTTTTGAAACTCGATTGAATGTATTGTACAAAAAATGGAAAAAAGTGATTCCAACCATTGGAGAGTTGTTATAAATGAAAATAGATCTGTTGTAAGTTGTAAAATGGCTATTTTTCGTTCTTAAGTGATCCCACACTCAAAGGAAAACCCCCAGATATAAATAGGAACTCTTTGAGTTCATTCAAAGGTTGCTCATTCATGCTATCCTTGGTCCTTGCTATGGTTAAGTGTGCTACAACCCTTTGAACCCCTTTCTCTCTCTCTAGGTAGTGGATTGATGATCTCCTTGTTTGGATATTGGAACCACTCTAAACACCTTGTTCAGGTGTTTGTTTCAATATCTCTCATCATCCTTTCTATGATTGTTAAGATAGGACTTCAAATTTAGTTTTATCTTTTGGTTTCAATTGATATAATTTGAAGGTCTAACTATTCTTGTGAGAATTTTGAAGCTCTATTCACACCCCCTCTAGAGCTCTAGAAACAACAACTGGTATCAAAGCAAGGATCTTCTCCAATAAATCTCATACAAGACAAGAAGAAGGGTGAGAAACTACTTGGTTCCCTCAACCTAGAGGGAGGATTCTCCATGCGCCCCCAGTCTTTGACGACATGAACTTCCTTTATTGGAAGTGGCGAATGTAGTTCTACATTCAAGGGATGAACTTTGATATGTGGAAAGTGATGATTACACCCTACAAGGAACCAACCAAATCTATATCAACTTGGGATGAAGCATGCCTAACGAATGCAAAGCTCAATGCCAAAGCAACTAACATCCTCTATGCAACCCTCACTCGATCTAAGTTCAGCCGCATCTCCTCATGCAATATAGCCTATGACATATGGGACAAGTTGTGCATCACTTATGAAAGAACAAAGCAAGTAAAGTAGGCAAAGATCTACATGTTTAACAACATCCTAGATAACTTCAAGATGGGAAGAAATAAGGAGTTTTTGAGATGTACTCAAGGCTCAACATCATCATCAATGGCCTAGCTAGTTTGGGACACACTTTGGATAGACGAGAAATCAACTCAAACATCTTGAGATCTCCTCGAAAGAGATGGGAGTCAAAGGTGATATCCATTGAAGAAGTAAGAAGTCTTGGTGATATTCCAACCTAGGAGCTTATTGCCAATCTACAAGCTCATGAGGCAAGACTTTACAATCAATAAGAGGAATCAAAGCAAGAAGAAAAAGAATCAAGGAAGATCAAAGATATTGCCTTCAAAGCTCAAGTTGAGGCTCTCATTCTTCAACAACAACTTGCTTGTTGGACCTCTCCCTCATCCTATGGTGAATATGATGGCCCTAGTGAGCATGAAGCCAACTTCTCTAAGGGAAAGCACTTCAATAGAAAGCAATCTTTTTCTTCAACTCCAAGGTGCTACAAGTGTGGTATAAAAGGACACTACATGAGTGAATGTCCTAAGGATAGAAAGTCACACCACAAGAGAAGGATGAAAAGTACAAGAAAGATAGAAAATACAATAGGAAGGATAAGAAGGAGAAGAGGCACAAAGATGTAGCTCATGCAACTTGGGAAGGATCATCCTCTAGTGGATTAAGCTCGAATGAAGATGGAGAGTGCCACCTTGCACTCATGGCCTCTACAAGTGAAGATATTGGTAAGGTAAGTGAAGTAAGTTTGCATGAGTTAGATAAAGAAACTCTCATTGACATGCTTGCTACTACCCATTCTTCTTATTCCGAATGTAAATCCTAAAAGAAGAGTTTGGGTAAAATCATTGATGACTTGTATGATAAATTTGGTATTCTTGAGCAAAATGAGAAAATTCATCTTGAGAGCATCAATTCCTTGCAAGGAAAATTTCATGATCTTGAGCTCCAATACAATGGAGCTGAAGTAGAGAATGGTGTCTATCTTAATAATATTGCATCTCTTAAGGAATACAACCAAAAGTGCCTAAATGAGCTTGAGTTACTTAAAACTAAAATTCTGAACTTAATTTTATTAGTGATTCTTGTAGATATGAGAGGGATCTTTATCTTAAAGAAATTCAATTTCTTAAATCTAAAAATGCTAGGTTACTTGTTCAAGTTAATTATTTATCTTCTAGACCTATTTTGCCTAGTAATCATATTGCTTCTATTACTCTTAAAAAGGATTCATATTTGACTAAAGCTCACTGTTTAGAGGCTGACCTTTTCATTCTAGAGATGATCTTGCATGCTTGTCTTCTATAGTTATATCTCTTACTGGTGACAATCATAGACTTAGAGCCTCTCTGTAGAAATTCCTCAAAGCAAAAAAATCCCTAAATGAAATCCTTGACCATTCTACCAAACAAAGTGGTACTAGTGGTTTGGGATTTGTAGGAGGATATCCTAAGGGAAAGAGTAAGGCCAAAGGTAATAAAAAGAGTAAGGAAACTCATCTTTTTGTTGGAGAGTCTTTTGGCTCTAAAAACCCTATGATTTGCTCTCATTGCAAAAGTGATGATCATTATTATACTTATTGTCCTTACAAGTTTAAGGGGACAACCCCAAAGAGGAAATGGGTCCCCAAGCTAACACAGGATCCCAAAGTTTGAGTGGGCAACCGACACTCTCCTTTCTTGCAAGAAAAAGGAAAATGGATTGTATATAGGGTTGTACAAAGCACATGGTAGGTGATATAAGCCATTTCAACAATATCACAAAGAAGAAAGGAGGTTAGCTCACTTTCAGGGACAACAAGAAAGGTAAGGTAAAAGGTGAGGGTGATGTAGGTGAATCCTTGTGTATCAATAATGTTCTCTTTGTAGATGGCCTACATCACAATTTAATAAGTCTTAGTCAATTATGTTATAATGGTTATCTTGTGCTATGTAGTTATGTTGAATTCTTACTTCTAGATTCCCTCACTTACAATGTCATATATAAGGGAACTAGAAATGGTAATATTTATGTAATTGTGCATGACTCTATTAAGTCTATTGTTGGTAGATACCTTATAGTCAATTCGAATGATATTTCTCTTTGGCATCGTCGCCTAGGTCATGTAAATATGCATCAATTGAAGAAGTTGAGCAAAAAAGACTTAATCAAGGGACTTCCCAAATTGGATGTTGAAAAGGATAAGGAATGCCAACCTTGTACCCAAGGAAAGAAAAAAAGTCCTCCTTCAAATCCAAAGGAGTCCTTAGTACCAAGAGAGCTCTTCAACTTCTCCATATTGATATATTTTGACCTATGAGAACTCAATCTCTTCGTGGCTCCAAGTATTTTATTTTTATTGTCAATGATTTCTCTCGATATACTTGGACCTTATTTCTCATTTCTAAAAGTGATACATTTGATGTTTTCTCTTGTTTTTGCAAACAAGTTGAAAATAAAGCTTCTTGACGGATTGCTTCCATCTGTAGTGATCATGGGGGAGAACTTGGAAATGATCTTTTTGAACATTTTTGTGACAAGTCTGGATATGCACAAAACTATTCTTCACCTCGAACACCTCAACAAAATGGGGTTGTAGAGAGGAAGATCATGTCACTATATGAAATGTCTAGGACCATGCTTTTAGAGTATGACATTCCAAAGAAGTTTTGGGCCAAAGTCGTTACCTCGTGTTTTGTGCAAAATGAAGTTTTCACACATTCTTCTTTGAAGAAAAACCCCTATGAGCTATGGCATGGTAGAAAGTCATCTATCGAGTATTTTAACAATTTCGGGTGTCCTAGTTTTTTTTGACACAAAAAAAATCTCTTGACAAGTTTGATCTGAAATCATAGAAAGCTTTCTTTCTTGGCTATATAACTACTAGAAAGGCTTATAGAGTGTATAATGTTGATATATCAAAAGTAGAAGAATCTATTAATGTCAAATGTATTGAGACTAACCCCTCTATTTCCAAGGATATTTCTAATGATGTTGTTGTAGTGAAGTAATTCCTATCTTGAAAGAATGCAACATCACCCAAAAGGGAAAAGAGGTGGCCACTCAAGAAGAAGAGATAAAAGAAGGAAAGAAGGATCCAACTCCACAATTTGAGAATAATCATCCTAATGAGATAATAATGTTTGACCCCTTTGAAAGAGTGAAGAATCGGGTTTCCTACAACAAGGAACAAGCAAACAGTGCTTTCATATCACAACTCGATCCAAAGAACGTCAAAGAAGCTCTTGGAGATGTTGAATGGATCCTAGCCATGCAAGAAGTACTGGAGAAATTCAAGAAGAACAAAGTGTGGACACTAGTACCAAGACCATGTGATAGAAATATCATTGGCACTAGGTGGGTCTACCGCAACTAGCTAGATTAAAGAGACAAGGTGGTAAGAAACAAAGAAAGGTTAGCGGGTGAAGGATACAATCAGTAGGACGGTATAGATATTGATGAAACATATGCACTTGTAGCTCAACTTGAGTCCATCCGTATGTTGCATGCTTTTACTAGTTATAAGAATTTCCTTCTATATCAAATGAATGTTAAAAGTGCATTTTTGAATGGTACAATTGAGGAGGAAGTGTTTGTTGCACAACCTCTGGGCTTTGAACATGATAATTTACATAACCATGTTTATCTATTGCAAAAATCTCTCTATGACCTCAAAAAAGTACATCAAGCTTGGTATGAAAAATTAAAGAACTTTTTGTTAGATCATGGATATATCATGGGCAAAGTAGATTCTACCTTGTTTCTCAAACACACTTCTAACAATTTTCTTATCATTCAAATTTAGGTTGATGATATCATTTTTGGCATAACTAATCTTGATCTTTGCAAGGAGTTTAGTGATATTATGCAGAGTGAATTTGAGATGGGCATGATGGGTGAGCTTACATTCTTGCTCAACTTTCAAATCAAGCAAACTAAAGATGGGAACTTCATCAACCAAGGAAACTGCACAAGTGAGCTACTCAAGTGCTTTGGGATGGAGAACACCAAGTCGATGGGCACCCCCATGTCAAACACCCCCAAATTTGATAAAGATGAAGAAGGTGAGAAAGTGGATGAGAAGCTCTATAGAGGTATGATTGGATGTTTACTTTACTTAACTTCCTCTAGATCTAATATAATGTTTAGTGTTGGCATGTGTGCTCGCTTTCAATCAAATCCCAAGAAATCACATCTTATAGTTGTTAAGAAGATTTTAAGGTACTTACCCAAAACCCAAAATTTTGGAATATGGTACCAAGTCAAGGGACTTTACTCTTACAACTTATAGTGATGTGGATTACATAGGATGTTTGATTCCTAGAAAGTGCACAAGTGGAACTTACTTCCTCCTAGGACCATGCTTGGTGTCTTGGTTCTCTAAGAAATAGAGCACATTGACTTTATCAACTACCCATGTTGGATACATTGTAGTCAGGAGTTATTGTGCCTAGGTTCTAAGGTTGAAGCAAATGCTCCAAGACTTTAACATTTATTTTCATGCTTCTCCTCTCTACTATGAAAATACTAGTGCAATCAATTTATCTTACAATCCTATATTGCATAGTACAACCAAGCATATATAGGTTCATCATCATTTTCTTTGTGATCACATTGCCAAGAAGGATATTTATAATCACACATGTGGACAAAAAAAATCAGTTGGTGGACATTTTTACTAAACCTCAAGCAAGAGAGAAATTCAATTTTATTAGATTTGAACCGCTCATAACTGCTTTGGATGAATCTAATATGCCTTCTAGTTAGTTTCTATCTATCATATATGCTTTTCTCATATCTTGATCACCTTTACTTCTAAAAGTGCTAAAGTTTTCATGTTCTTTTGCCTTATTTTTTTGCTTGCTTTGGGTATTTTTCACAGACACATGTTTTATCGCTAAATAGTACCCAATGATGAGTGATATGTGCCTAAGTATGTCTAAAATACAAAATGGATTAGAAAAAAAAATTAATTAGCACTCAAATGGCTAAAAACTAAGATTTCTAAATTTGGAACAGACTTTATGTCGGTCGAGTTGCCAATTCGACCAATTGGTGACCGAGAGATTTTGTAAAAATCCATTCGGTCGAGTTTCCTTTTCACAGAACCCGATCGATGGTCAGGCTGGAGAAAATCTTAAGTAGTGTTCAGCCGACTTTTATCCCTCTAAACTAGAAGAAATATCGACATATTCCTCCTCCATCTCTCTCAAGCTCTCAACCCTAGCCCCGACCTTCCCTTACCTAGCCCTAGCCAGCCCTCGTTTACCCTTCCTAGCTCCTTTTCCTATCAATTGTAGGTGGTTAGACGACATTAGGTGGTGACCTTCTCTAGTTTCGGTTCCCTTTTTCTCCATTTTGCCTCCACGGCTTCAAATTGGAGACAGAGGACCGACCCTTTTGGAGTTCCTTCTTCCTTATCCAACTCTCGCCTCATTCCCCATGAAAATACCTTCTTTGTCTCAACCAAAGATCTAAATCAGTAGAAGAAGCTCCTTCCTAGGGAGCCCTATCCATTTTGTGCTTTGTTTGAGCCTAGACTCTCTAAGAAAAATGTCATAGATGAGGTAGCCAAGTTGTTGTATGGCTACCATCAAGTTTCCCTCAGTGTTGAAAGTCGGTGCTATCCCAATTCCATGACAAGCACCAAGGCAGTTCATGAGTTCTATGCTAATCTACCATGTAATTATGACACTCTTGTACTCCTTCCTAATTCTCAAGTAATTCTTACTTCCATGATTGTCGATAAGAAATTATCTATCTCGAAAGATAACTTGAATATCTTTTTCAATTGTGCTCAGGAAACCGATACATGGAGAAAAGATTATCCTTAGTATTTTGACCTACAAGACCCTGAGGCCTTCTACAAGAAATATCATATCACTCTCCATGACATACATAAGTTTTTGAATAAGCCTCAGTTTCCATATAGAAAGAAATCCACCTTACCATCCTCTGCCTTAGACCATAAAAACCGCATTCTCGCCTTGGTAGTCAAATGCAATATTCACCCCAAAAAAGAATCAAACTGAAATTGTAGATAATATAGCAATGATTATGTTTTTATCTATTGAAAAACATAAGAGTCATGTGTTTGACATATATTCACCACCATATGACCTACTTCGACCCCCAGAAGAACACCAATGGCACCCACCCACCCTACCCAGCACTAATTTTGTGGTATTTTCACCTCTGCCAGTAGAAAGTCTCTTTTTCATGATCTTCATTACAAACCTTCTAGAAAAGGAGTTTGTATCTATGAGACCACAATCAAGAAAATCTATTTTCCTATATCTTCTTCCACCACACATGGAGCCTCTACTTCCACCCAGGAACCTCCACCTCCACCACTGTTCGGCCTGTCCGCACCTTGTTTCGCGTATCCAATGAAACCCTCGTGGGTTACATGGTGCATCAGTAGGCATACAACCTATAGGTTCAGGAGCATGTACATCAAGATCTCTATACTATCATGTCTACCATGAACCTTTCCCATCCTTATCCTTCCTATCAGCCCTACCTAGGTGGTAATTTTGCTTCCTTAGCATATACTCACTTCTACCCAACCCCTCCACCTACTGCTTCTACTGCTACACACTCTGCTGGTGGTGGATCTGCCTCTGCACCTACCCCTGGAGTACAACCTTTCCCTACTGGCCCCATATCTACCCTACTTGCAAGACTTGGCAACTCTGCTCCCACTTTCCCTCAAGCCTAAGAGCTGCATGACCTTGGTATGTCTTGGGTTGAGCAGAATGTCATGTGGTCCAGTCACAATTTTGGCCCTTTTGCCAATGAGGAGATGCCTGACCAGGTTGATGAGGAAGCTTCTACTAATGATGATGATGAGGCATCTAATGATGATGGAGAGGATGGTTCGCATGATGATTTCTTTGTTGGAGACTCTGGTGATGATGGTGATTATGTTGCACCTTCAGATGAAGATGATGACTATGAGCCTGAAGTTGATGATGACGATGTTGATGATGATGCAGTGGACATAGATGCCATAGTTGTTTAGATGTTTTAGTTATTAGTCTTATATTTTGATCATATATATTTCTAGGCTATTTTATACTTACAACATCTGGGCACATTATCTGAAATGTACTATTTCTATCATCACATTGTTTTCATCATTTTGGCTTGTAGTTACATTGAGAACATGCTTCTATGTTGTAATCTTAATCTACTTTAGCATAACTCTATGTATGTTCTATCATGTGAGCTATTGGTATGTTTCCATATTTTGATTATGACATTGGTTGCTTATTTCTCTCTTATCTCCATTTGTTGTGTGTTATGTGGTTGCATGTTTTATCTTAAGGTTGGATGTTTTCTGGTTGTGTTTGGAGAAGACCTATTTTTATGCTCTTCTACCCCCCCTTACTTTTTGATAATGCCAAAATGGGGAGAGAGGTTTGATGTTTGGAAGATCAACCATATTGTTTTTACTTTCTATGTGATCCTTTTCATGTCTAAGTATATGTTTTATCATGTGACTTGCTGAAGGACCATGTAGTATATATGTTATATAGCTTTGTGTGGAAAGACTAATTATTCAGGTAAAGAGTGAGCATAGATTGAGGGGGACCAATTCACATTGTTCTAATTATGAATCCCCTTGCAACCCACAAGGCTTAGGTATAACTTTACATATCCTTTTCAACATGTTGAGGAATGATATGTCATTGTCAAAAAGGGGGACAACATTGACTTGAGAGTTATACATTGTCAATATTTTAATATTGACTTAACCATTCCATTCATATGTATCCAATATGTTTGTTTAAGATATTTTTCAGGCTTTAGGTACATGAAACGGATAAAATTACACAAGCCCTAGCTTGTCCAAGTTCAATTCAAAAGCAATGCAAATGTACTTTTGTGGAAAACACACCGAATCACCTTAGAATAATTTTATAATCATTTCTTTTGATGATATGAATTGTAACTAAGATGAGAAAAAATGAGGGACACTTAATTCCATTATTTGATCACTTTAAAATCATTTTGGAAAATTTGTCACAACACTTTACTTGGTCAAGTTTGGATCTCGATCGATCTGTGATCAATTTTTGGAAATGGTTGATCGGTCGAGTTGTACACTCATAGAAATTGACTGACCAACTTACTAACCAAAGTTGACTTTAGCTGATCAGTCGAGTTACCCAAGGACAAACTCGAAAAATAGTTTCAAAATTGGTTTTGTCGGTTAGTGAATCAGTCGAGTTACCTTTATTGAAACTAGACTGAATGTAGTGTAAGAAAAATGCAAAAAAGTGATTCCAACCATTGGAGAGTTGTTAGAAATGAAAATAGATCTGTTGCAAGTTGTAAAATGGCTATTTTTTGTTCTTAAGTGATCCCACACTCAAAGGAACACCCCCAGATATAAATAGGACCTCTTTGAGTTCATTCCAAGGTTTCTCATTCATGTTATCCTTGGTCCTTACTATGGTTGAGTGTGCTACGGCCATTTGAGCCCCTTTCTCTCTCTCATTTACAAAGCATTTCATGATTATGAGTGAGTTGAGCATGTTGTAAGAGAGATACCTCAATGTTACCTTGTAAAGCTCTCCATCTTTCATTCTTCCCAACCCCCTTTTTCAAATATCAAAGCCAGAAGTGATCTTCTCTAAGTAAAGGAGGAGTTGTTGTTGTTGTTATTCAAGGTTGAAGAAGGTGTGAACATCTTCTCTAAGTGAAGGAAAAGGTCAAGTTGGAAGATTCAAGAAGAGTGGGTAATCCCTGGGAGGCCGAAGACTTGATGCAAGTGTGGGTAAGTCCTTGGTGAAGGCTAAAGACATCTTGATCAAGTGGGTAAGTCCTTGTGTAGGTTGAAGACTTTTGACTTGGATAGGTAAGACCTTGGATGTAAGGTGGTCCTCTTGTATCTCTTATAATGGAATATAAGTATAGATAGGTTGCAAAGTCCTAGAGATTGACCTCTCTAGGTAGTGGATTGACGGTCTCCTACTTTGGATATTGGAACCACTCTAAACACTGTGTCCAGATGTTTGTTTCAAGATCTCTCATCCTTTCTATGATTGTTAAGACATGACTTCAAATTCAGTTTCATGTTTTGGTTTCAATTGATATAATTTGAAGGTCTAACTATTCTTGTGAGAATTTTGAAGCTCTATTCACCCCCCTCTAGAGTCCTAGAAACAAGAAGTGGTATCAGAGCAAGAATCTTATCCAACAAATCTACTATGAGACTAGAAGATGGGTGAGAACCTACTTGGTTCCATCAACCTATAGGGAGGCTTCTCCATGCATCCCCGGTCTTTGACGACACTGACTTCCTTTATTGGAAGCGGTGGATGCAGTTCTACATTCTAGGGATGAACTTTGATATGTGGAAAGTGATGATTACACCCTACAAGGAGCCAACTGAAGCTATATCAACTTGGGATGAAGCAGGCCTAAAGAATGTAAAGCTCAACACCAAAGCAATTACCATCCTCTATGTAGCCCTCACTCCATCCGAGTTCAGCCACATCTCCTCATGGGATACAACCTATGAGATATGGTACAAATTGTGCATCACTTATGAAGGCACAAAGCAAGTAAAGGAAGCAAATATCTACATGTTTAACAACATCCTAGAGAACTTCAAGATGGGTAAGAAAGGATTTGTCGAGATGTACTCAAGGCTCAACATCATCATCAACAGCCTAGATGCATTGGGACACACTTTGGATAGAGGAGCAATCAACTCAAACATCTTGAGGTCTCTTCAAAAGAGATGGGAGTCAAGGTGACCTCCATTGAAGAAGTAAGAAGTCTTGGTGATATTCCAAATGAGGAGATTATTGGCAATCTAAAAGCTCATGAGCCAAGAATTTACAAGCAAGAAGAGGAAGCAAAGCAAGGAGAAAAAGAATCAAGGAAGATTAAAGACAGTTCCTTTAAAGATCAAATGGAGGCTCTCATCCTTCAACAACAACTTGCTTGTCGTACCTCTCCCTCCTCCTCTTGTGAATAAGATGGCTCTAGTAAGCATGAAGCCAACTTCTCCAAGGGAAAGCACTTCAAAGAAAAACAATCTTCTTCCTCTACTCCAATGTGCTACAAGTGCGGTCAAAAAGGACACTTCATGAGTGAATGTCCTAAGGCTAGATAGTCACAACACAAGAGAAGGAGGAAGAGTATAAGAAATATAGAAACAACTAGAAAAAGGACAAGATGGAGAGGAGGCATAAAGATGCAGCTCATGTAGCTTGGCAAGGATCATCCACTAGTGGCTCAAGCTCCAATGAAGATGGAGAGTGCCACCTTGCACTCATGGCCTCTACAAGTGAAGATATTGGTGAGGTGAGTGAAGTAAGTTTGCATGAGCTAGATAAAGAAACTCTTATTGACATGCTTGCTACTACACATTCTTCTTATTCCAAATGTAAATCTAAAATGAAGAGTTTGGGTAAAATCATTGATGACTTGTATGCTAAACTTGATATTCTTGAGCAAAATGAGAAAATGCATCTTGAGAGCATTGATTCCTTGCAAGTACAATTTCATGATCTTGAGCTCCAATATGATGGAGCTGAAGTAGAGAATGGTGTCTATCTTAAGAATATTGGATCTTGTAAGGAAGACAACCAAAAGTGCCAAAATGAGCTTGAGTTACTTAAAACTGAAAACTCTAAACTTAATTTAGTGATGCCCGTAGAGACAAGAGGGATGTTTATCTTAAAGAAATTCAATTTCTTAAATCTAAAAATGATAGGTTACTTGTTCAAGTTAATGATTTATCTTCTAGATCTATTTTGCCTAGTAATGATATTTCTTGTATTAATCTTGAAAAGGATTCAGATTTGTCTAAAGCCATCTGTTTAGAAGTCTGCCTTGTCATTCTAGAGATGATCTTTCTAGCGTGTCTTGTATAGTTATATCTCTTACTAATGAAATCATATACTTAGAGTCATTTGCAGAAATTCCTCAAAGGAAAAAATCCCTAAATGAAATCCTTGACCATTCTACCAAACAAAGTGGTACTAGTGGTTTGGGATTTATAGGGGGAGCTCCTAAGGGTAAGAGTAAAGCCAAAGGTAAGAAAAAGAGTTAGGAAATTCCTCTTTTCATTGGATAGTCTTCTAGCTCTAAAAATCATATGATTTTCTCTCATTCAAAAAGTGGTGATCATTATTCTACTTATTGTCCTTACAAGCCTAAGGGGACCTACCCAAAGATGAAATGGGTCCCCAAGCTACACGGGATCCCAAAGTTTGAGTTGGGAATTGACACTCTCCTTTCTTGTAGGAAAATGTAAAATGGATTGTAGATAGTGGCTGCATAAAGCACATGATAGGTGATATAAGTTATTTCAACAATTTCACAAAGAAGAAAGGAGGTTAGGTAACTTTTAGGGACAACAAGAAAGGTAAGGTAAAAGGCGAGGGTGATGTAGGTGAATCCTTGTGTATAAATAATGTTCTCTTTGTGGATGTCCTACATCACAATTTAATAAGTGTTAGTCAATTATGTGATAATGGTTACCTTGCACTATTTACTTTTGTTGAATTCTTGCTTCTGGATTCCCTCACTTACAATGTCATATATAAGGGAACTAGAAATAGTAATCTTTATGTAATTGTGCTTGACTCTATTAAGCCTATTGTTGGTAGATGCCTTGTAGTCAATTCGAATGATATTTCTCTTTGGCATTGTCGGCTAGGTCATGTAAATATGCATCAATTGAAGAAGTTGAGCAAAAAGGACTTGGTCAAGGGACTTCCCAAATTGGATTTTGAAAAGGATAAGGAATTCCAACCTTGTACCCAAGGAAAGCAAACCAAGTCCTCCTTGAAATCCAAAGGATTCCTTAGTACCAAGACAGCTCTTGAACTTCTCCATATTGATCTATTTCAACCTATGAGAACTCAATCTCTTTGTGGCTCCAAGTATTTTATTTTTATTGTCGATGATTTATCTCGATATACTTTGATGTTCTTTCTCATTTGTAAGAGTGATATGCTTGATGTTCTCTCTAGTTTTTGCAAATAAGTTGAAAATGAAGCTTCTTGATGGATTGTTTCCATCTGTAGTGATCGTGGGGGAGAATTTGAAAATGATCCTTTTGAACATTTTTGTGAAAAGTTTGGATATGCATAAAACTTTTCTTCACCTCGAACACCTCAACAAAATGGGGTTATAGAGAGGAAGAACAGGTCAGTACATGAAATGGCTAGGACCATGCTTTTAGAGTATGACACTCCAAAGAAGTTTTGGGCTGAAGCTGTTAGTACCTCATGTTTTGTGCAAAACTAAATTTTCACACATCCTTCTTTTAAGAAAACCCCCTATGAGCTATGGAGTAGTAGAAAGCCTTCTATCGAGTATTTTATCATTTTTAGGTCTCCTTGTTTTGTTTTGAACATGAAAGATTCTCCTGACAAGTTTGATCCAAAATCATGCAAATCATTCTTTCTTGGCTATAGAACTACTAGCAAGGCTTATAGAGTGTATAATGTTGATCTATCTAAAGTAGAAGAATCTATTAATGCAAAATTTATTGAGACTAACCCGTCTATTTCCAAGGATATTTCTAATGATAATGTTGTAGAAGAAGTAATTCCTATCCTGAAAGAATGCAACATCACCCAAAAGGGAAAACAAGTGGCCACTCAAGAAGAAGAGGTAGAAGAATAAAAGAAGGATCAAATCCACAGTTTGAAAAGAATCATCCTAAAGAGATAATCATAGGTGATCCCTTTAAAAGAGGGTTGACTCGGGCTTCCTACAACAAGGAACAAGCAAACAATGCCTTCATATCACAACTCGATCCAAAGAACTTCAAAGAAGCTCTTGGAGATGATGAATGGATCCTATCCATGAAAGTAGAACTGGATCAACTCGAGAAGAACAAAGTGTGGACACTAGTGCCAAGAAAATGTGATAGAAATATCATTGGCACCAAGTGGGTCTACCGCTACAAGAAAGATTAAAGTGACAAGGTGGTAAGAAACAAAGCAAGGTTAGTGGCTCAAGGCTACAATCAGCATGAAGGTATAGATTTTGATGAAACATATGCACATGTAGCTCGACTTGAGTCCATTCATATTTTGAATTCTTTTACTAGTTATAAGAATTTCCTTCTATATAAAATGCATGTTAAAAGTGCATTTTTGAATGGTACAATTGAGGAGGAAGTGTATGTGGCACAACCTCAGGGCTTCGAACATGATAGTTTACCTGACCGTGTTTATGTATTGCAAAATATCTCTATGGCCTCAAGAAAGTACATCGAGATTGGTATGAGAAATTAAAGAACATTTTGTTAGATCATGGCTATATCATGAGCAAAGTATATTCTACCTTGTTTCTCAAACATACTTTTAACAATTTTCTTATCATTCAAATTTATGTTGATGATATATCATTTTTGGCAGAACTAATCTTGATCTTTGCAAGGAGTTTAGTGATCTTATGCAGAGTGAGTTCGATATGAGTATGATGGTTGAGCTTACATTCTTCCTTGATTTCCAATTCAAGCAAACTAAAGATGGAACTTCATCAACCAAGGAAACTACACAAGTGATCTACTCAAGTTCTTTGGGATGGAGAACACCAAGTCGATGGACACCCCCATGTAAAACACTGCCAGATTTGATAAAGATGAAGAAGGTAAGAAAGAGGATGAGAAGCTCTATAGAGGTATGATTGGAAGTTTACTTTACTTAACTGCCTCTAGACTAGACATAATGTTTAGTGTTGTCTTGTGTGCTCGCTTTCAATCAAATCCCAAGAAATCACATCTTATAGTTGTTAAGAGGATTTTAAGGTACTTAGCTAAAACCCAAAATTTTGGACCATGGTACCAAGTCAAGAGACTTTACTATTATAGCTTATAGTGATGCAAATTACACAGGATGTCTGATTGTTAGAAAGTGCACAAATGTCACTTGCTTCCACCTCAGACCATGCTTGGTGTCTTGCTTCTCCAAGAAACAGAGCACAGTGGCTTTATCAACTACTCAAGTTGGATATATTACAATTAGAAGTTGTTGTGTCCAGGTTCTATGGATGAAGAAAATGCTCCAAGACTGTAACATTTATTTTCAAGCTACTCCTATCTATTGTGATAATAATAGTAAAACCAATTTATCTAACAATCCTATATTGCATAGTAGAAACAAGCATATAGAGTTTCATCATTATTTTCTTTGTTATCACATTGCCAAGAAGGATATTTATATCACACATGTGGACATGAAAAATCAGTTGGTGGACATTTATACTAAACCTCTAGCTAGAGAGCAATTCAATTTTATTAGATCTAAACTGCTCATAAATGCTTTGGATGAATCCAAAATTCCTTCTAGTTTGTTTCTATCTATCTCATATACTTTGCTCATATCTTGATCACCTTTGCTTGCTAAAAGTGCTAAAGTTTTCATGTTCTTTTGCCTTGTTTTTTGCTTACTTTGGGTATTTTTGCAAACACATGTTTTATCACTAAATAGTACCCAATGATGAGTGATATGTTCCTAAGTATGTCTAAAATGCAAAATGGATTAGGAAAATAAATTTAATTAGCTCTCAAATGGCTAGAAACTAAGATTTCTAAATTTGGGACAGACTATATGTCAATCGAGTTGCCAACTCGACTGATTGGTGACTGAGAGATTTTGTAAAAATCCATTTGATCGAGTTTCCTTTTCATAGAACTCGATTGATGTCTGTGCTGGAGAAAATCTTAAGTAGGGTTCGACCGACTTTTCTCCCTCTCAACTAGAGAAAAATTGACGGATTCCTCCTCCATCTCTCTAAATCTCTCAACTCTAGCCCCGACCTTCCCTTTCCTAGCCCTAGCCAGCCCTCAATTGACCTTCCTAGCTCCTTTTCATATCAATCCTAGGTGTTTAGATGACCTTAGGTGGTGACCTTCTCTAGTTTTGGCTCCCTTTTTTCTCCATTTCGCCTCCAGTGCTTCAAATATAACAAAGAGGACCGACCCTACTGGTGTTCCTCCTTCCTCATCCAACTCTCGCCTCATTCCCCATGACAATATCTTCGTTATCTCAACCGAATCTCTAAATCGGTAGAAGGAGCTCCTTCCTAGGCACCCCTATCCATTTTGTGGTTTTTTTTAGCCTAGACCCACTAAGCAAAATGTCATAGATTAGTTAGCTGAGTTGTTGTATGACCACCACCTAGTTTCCCTCAGTGTCGAAAGTCGGTGCTATCACCATTCCATGACAACCACCAAGGCAGTTCATGAGTTCTACGCTAAACTGTCGTGAAATTATGACACTCTTGTACCCCCACCTAATACTCAAGTAATTCTTACTTTCATGATTGTCGATAAGAAATTCTCTATTTCGGAAGATACCTTGAATATCTTTTTCAATGTACTAATGAAACTGACACATGGAGAAAAGATTATCCTTACATAGTTGCCATAGATGTTTAGATGTTTTAGTTCTTATTCTTAGATGTTGATTATAGATATCTTTCTAGGATATTTTTTACTTACAACATCTGGGCACATTATCTGAGATGTATTATTTCTATCATCACATTGTTTTCATCATTTTGGCTTGTAGTTGCTTTGAAAACATGCTTCTGTGTTGTAATCTTAATCTACTTTAGCATAACACTATGTATGTTCTATCATGTGAGCTATTGGTATGTTTTCCATATTTTGATTACAACATTGGTTCCTTGTTTCTCTCCCATGTCCATTTGTTGTGTGTTATGTGGTTGCATGTTTTATCTTAAGTTCAGATGTTTTTTGGTTGTGCTTAGAGAAGACCCATTTTTATGCTTGTAATAATTTTTCATAATTCCAAAAGGGGGAGAGAAGTTTGATGTTTTGAAGCTCAACCATATTGTTTTTACTTCCTATGTGATCCTTTTCTTGTCTAAGTATATGTTTTATCATGTGACTTGCTGAAGGACCATGTAGTATATATATTATATAGCTTTGTGTAGAAAGACTAACTATGTTGATAAAGAGTGAGCATATATTGAGGGGGAGCAATTCACATTGTTCAGATTATGAATCCCCTTGAAATCCATAAGGCTAAGGTATGACTGTACATTTCCTTTTCAACATGTTGAGGAATGGTTTGTCATTGTTAAAAAGGGGGAGAATGTTGACTTGAGAGTTATACATTATCCATATTTTGATAATGACTTAACCATTCCATTCATATGTATCCAATATTTTTGTTTAAGATTGATTTCAGGTTTTAGGTGCATGAAAAGGATCAAACTACACAAGCCCTAGCTTGTCCAAGTTCAAGTTAAAAGCAATGCAAATGCACTTTTATGGAAAAACTCCAAATAACCTTAGAAAAATTTTGTAATAATTTATATTGATGATATGACTTGTAACTAAGATGAAAAAAAGGGACCCTTAATTCCATCATTTGATCACTTTAAAATTATTTTGAAAAAAAATTCACATTACTTTAATGGGTCGAGTTTAGATCTCGACCGATATGTGATGGGTTTTTGGAAATGGTTGCATCGACCGAGTTGTGCACTCATAGAACTCGACTGACCAACTTACTGACCAATGTTGATTTTAGTTGATTGGTCAAGTTACCCCAAGACAAACTCGATTGATTGTTTGAAAATTGGCTTTGTCGGATAGTGGATTGGTCGAGTTGCCTTTATTGAAACTCGACTGAATGTACTGTACAAAAAACACTAAAAAAGTGATTCCAACCGTTGGAGAGATTTTAGAAATGAAAATGGATCTATTGCAAGTTGTAAAATGGATATTTTTCATTCTTAAGTGATCCCACACTCAAAGGAACACTCCCAACTATAAATAGGACCTCTTGGATTTCATTACAAGGTTGCTCATTCATGCTATCTTAGGTCCTTGCTATAGTTGAGTGTGCTACAATCCTTTGATCCCCTTTCTCTCTCTCATTTACAAAGCAATTTGTGATTATGAGTGAGTTAGGCATGTTGTAAAAGAGCTACCTCAATGTTACCTTGTAAAGCTCTCCAAATTTCCATCTTCCCAATCCCCTTTCTGAAAGAGCAAAGACTGAAGTGATCTTCTCTGAGTGAAGGAGGAGTTGTTCTTCTTCTTCAAGGTTGAAGAAGGTGTGAAGATCCTCTCCTAGTGAAGGAGAGGAACAAGGAGGAAGATTCAAGAAGACGAGTAATCCCTATGAGGCCAAAGACTTGATGCAAATGTAGGTAAGTCCTTGTTGAAGCCTAAAGACATCTTGATAATGTGGGTAAGTCCTTGTGTAGGTTGAAGACTCTTATAATTGATAGGTAAGACCTTGTATGTAAGGTGATCCTCTTGTATCTCTTATATTGGAATAGAAGTATACATGGGTTGCAAATTCCTAGTGGTTGACCTCTCTAGGTAGTGGATTGACAGTCTCCTAGTTTGGAGATTAGAACCACTCTAAACACCTTGCCCAAGTGTTTGTTTCAATCTATCTCATCCTTACTATGCTTGTTTAGATAGGACTTCAAATTTGGTTTTAGCTTTTCGTTTCAATTGATATAATTTTAAGTTCTAACTAGTCTTGTGAGAATCTTGAAGCTCTATTACCCCCCAACTGCTAGAGCCCTAGATCCAACAATTGTCTTCTTTCTTCTTTTTCTTTAGTTTAGGGCTTTGGGGTTGCAGAAGAACTTTATCTCCATATTGGTGATGTCTGGTAGACAAAGATGTAACATTTTTTTAAGAATAAGAAAGTACATATTTCTTACCATTAGAAAAAATTTCTACTTTACTACTAGAAGAGTCACTTGAAAAGGAAGACTTTGCTTTGAGTGCAACTATTTTCTCCGCACGCCTTGCTTCTTTTTATTGCCTCTCCTCTTTTTCAAGTTGTACTTCAGGTATTTCCATGTTCCCAATAAGTTTCTCCAACTACATCTTGGAAACATGTTCTTCTTCATTTGTGTTCTTCCCTAAGGTACTCTAATTATTGATTATAGAAGAAAATCTAGCATCTATTTCAGAAATAGTTTCATTTTCTTGTATATGAAATGATTCAAACTTTTACTCAAACATATTAATTTCAATACTCTTGACTTGTAAAGTATCTTCATGTGGAACTGAAAGTAGTCTCCATATTTCATATTCGGTTTCACAACAGGATACTTTATCAAATTCTTCAATTGATAAATATGAATATAAAACACTCACATCTTTGACATTGAGTGTAACTTTTCTTACCGTTGGCTCATCCCATTCTTTAATTCTGATATAGGATGTCCATAAGGGTGTATGACCATATTTCAAATAGTTGCATCGATAATTATAATATATAATTGCATATCCTGCTTCCATTGCTTGTAGTTGGATCCATTAAGGACTTTTGGTGGTTCTCCATGGTTGATGTTGCTAGTCACACTGCCCCCCACTGTTTCAATAGTGATGAAGGTTTCCTTGAAAACCTTCTCTGATACCAATTGAAAGACTCTAGAGGAGGTTGAATAGAGTCAAAGGAATCTATTTATAACTGAAAACACAAACATGGTTAATTGCAACTTGCTTAAAGAATATGGAAATATAAAGTGAGTTAGTAAACAAAAAAAAAATAAACCACAATGAACACACAATATAGAGTGGTTTCGTCAAATGAAGTCAGTCCACTACCTAGTTGTTTCCAACCATGATTTTCAAATCATGTATTTTATTCTTTTTCATACCAATACACAATACATAAAATTTACCAGTGTCTTTTGTGGCACAAGACTAACCCTCCTTTTCAACTCAAGGAGAATTATCACCTTCTTTGACTGGCCACTGGAAGGTTACTCACCTGGAGATGATTGTAATCACCCTCCACCATCTTGGTCGTAGCCTTCAACTGAGAAGTAGGACCAAGAGAGCTTCACTACAACCTTCTACCCCAAAGTAGTAAGAAGCAACAACAAATCTAAGCACAGGAATAAGAAAGGAAGAATGGGATTACAATGCTCTTTCATAAGATATACAATCAAGCACTATGGACAAGTGATGATGATCCGCTCCACAAGGTTTGGGAAAAGCTATATTTTGTGGAGAAGAATTCTAGTATAGAGCTAAGACTTGGGCTAGATGGATAACAACTTGAATGTAGAACCTAAGCTCATTGAGAATGATGGCAAGTAGTATGTTGAAGTTTGTGTATATAATCACAATTTTTGTATGAGAAAGTGTTGTTTAAGTGTCCTAAGACCACTCCCTATTTATAGAAAATGTTTACAAGAGGTTAGGGCAACTCTGGATAGTGTTTAGAGTGTTCTAGGATGAAAACTAGTCATTTGGATTAAGTCAGATAAATTACAACGACTATTTTTATCATTTGCATAAAATTTTTGAGAACATGCTCGTTCCATAATATTGTCAATCGGAAGAGCCTCGATTCACAATATTGTCGACTAGAAAAAAGTTATATACCTCAACAGCTATGAGTCGATCAATCTCTTCACAATGGCTCTTTGTCGGTTGAACTTTTCTTCGACTGACTTTCCGGACGATAATATTTTTGACCAAGATTGACTCAAAACATTAGATATGAAAGTCAATTTCTCAATTTTGCTGAGTGTTTGATCGAGTGTATCCTGATTCAAAATTTTATCAACTGAGAAGGACTCTGTGCAAAGATTTGCAGTGTATGTGAGGTCCTATTAAAGACTCATATGAAACGTATCAATCCAAAACTCTTCATGTGAGTGAAAGAAAGTGTTTTGGGGTAGGTTTTGAAGGATCATCACTTGTCCTTACATCATGTCTATCAAGTTGTACAAAAATACATGTGCATAATCAAGTACATGGTATAACCTGATTTGCAAGCATCCAGACATATAAAATTTCAAGGTTTTTTTAGTTGGATCTTGACTTAGTTCCTTGATCACCTAAAATACTAAAAGCACATGTTAGTAACGTAATTTGGGAAATATTTGCATCAACTAAATTTGAGTGTGGCATATCTAAAAATCCAACACATGGGAAATTCATAATAAAAATTGAATTGCTCGAAAAAAAAGATGAGTTGAAATATCACATTGAATATTTCAATATAAGTCCTGCCAAGTGTAATACTTTTGTAGAAAATGTTTTCAATTGTTCCATATTGTTTGTATAATGTGTATTGATGATTTGCATTGATTTCTTCATGATTTTTTGATTTAGGATTGAAGACTTGAAGACATGATATTAGTTCATCTATTATTGACTCTACCAGTTTCTGCTGGATTAAGAAATATTGCCCCAATTTATGACTCCATCTGGTGAGAAATATATGTAATGGATTTTTGTATAAATCAAAATAGCTAGTTTGCTTCTCTCTCTTACCTTGTTCGTTTTCTTGTTTCCCCTAATGTTATAAAAATTTATGGTTCTTTTTCAATAAATGGAGTGTTATGTCTTTTTGTACATGACGTGTGTATTATTCTCTAGCGACATAGAGAACAGGTGCTCTAATCCCCTTAACACTACCCAACTGGGTAGTGGGATTGGGACTTGGGTAAGAATTGATCCATAACAATTGGCACCAGATCCATCATACACTTTTTATGGATTAACATAAGGGGTTCTGGTAGTAATTCCACCTATTTGTCTAGCTATTGTGGCTAAGGTTCCCCTACTGGGCATGGCCTTAGTGGATCCAGACATGGATTGAAGGATTTCCTATAACCCTAGAGAGTCTTCTAGCATCTCATTTATCTTTAAGGACTACCCTAAAGCACCCAAGTAGATGATAATGAGTTAGTCTTCTGATCTCGTCATGTGGTTCTTCTATCATGATTATTTACCACATGATTTCTCAATTATGGGTAGCTTATATGTGGAGAGAACCAAAAATTGTTATAAATTATGAAATTTGATTAAGATGATGATTCCATGATCTAAACTAAATTTGGAAACCTTTTTTTGCTTTTATGAAAGTAATCTTTAAGTCAAACACTCATATATGACTCCTCAAAGCAAGTAAATTCAATTTTGTCAAAACTAGACTACATGCTTCCCATGTTTGGGTAAATGATAATACTCTAGATATGGTGTAATAAGGAGGATTTATACATTATACCTCATGGTTGATGAAGTCCCTATTTCATTACGTCCATGTTGTTCTATTTCTGATTAAACCTCAAACATAGTTAAGCAAACTTTTCCCTATTTGATTTGTACCATGATCATGCCATGAAATGACTATACCTGATGACTCTCAAAATATGATGTAAGACTTTGATAGAGAAGGTATATTCCCTACAAATTACTATGCCTCTTAGTAATCTCAATTTTAATATAATGGATGTGGATCTCAATCTTGCACTATAATGCTCTGATTCTTTGAGTGCCTAATCCAACTTCTCAATTTCCAAATTATACAATTACTTTAATCATGAGAGGAAGAGAATGCAACCCGATCTTGCAAAATCTTGAGAAATGGTTGTCCTATTATAATTGTGAATTTGATCTTATGGCCTTTTGAAATATGATTTGATAATTGACGCTCTCTCAATTTGGATGTGCTTGATGGCTCGTGACTAATGTAGATTGATATGCTAGATTAGGGTGGTACTTGATTCTTAACTCCCTTAACCTAGGTCACATCACTATTATGACAACCTCTAAATTTTTACCTTGTCGATCATTTAGAGTTCCAAAAGGTAACCCCTTTAACTAGATTTTGATTTCATAACTTCAGTCTCTAATAGATTAAATCCATGAAGATATTGATACTCCATCTTAAAACTTGATTTAATGTTGATCTTGAAATATGACAATTTTTACTATAGCTTATGGTTGACTTCCTAGAAAGATCGAGTCGAGATCATTCATCACCCTTGAACACCATGATAATGAACTCGATATTGATATCTTGAAATGTTTCTCAATTATTTCTTGATTATTATATATGAATAAATGATCACTACTAAGGTCTAAAGTGGGAATCTAAATACTAGCTTTAAAATTTTGGAGCTATGACTTTGATGTCTAAAGATCTCATCTATTGATATTTATTAATAAAAAAATTGATTCAGTATTATAAATGTCTATAATGATATGAATCCTATGATCACACCATTGAGTTCTTGACATCACCCTTGATATATAACTAGTGACTTTTGTAATCCCAATTTTTGAAATAATGACTATTTTGAGTACCTCAATTTATGACTCAGGGTTTAGCTCTCGTAAGGACCAGGGTGGGACCTTCCATTTATTTTGAGCATGAAATCATGATATTGAAATGATGATGTTTGTATCGAATTGTGGACAAATGAAATCTCGATCATGGATGTATAAATCCACCTATGCCAATGTAGAAGCTAGGACCTAAAAATATCAGGATTGAAATTCATGGATTCAAGAGCTACATTTGTATGGCCTAAAGTTTGATCTCTCCAAATTTGTAATGTACAGGATGATCTCTCCTAATTTTCAACTCATGAGATGATCTTTCCTAATGGATGAGAAATGTGACTATTCTTTGACCTTGATGCTTGATTGCTCGATTATGAAATAGGTTTGATACCGAGTTAAGTAAGATATGTGATAAAGAAATCTTGATATCAATTGATGTATAATTTGAATTATGAGGACAAAATTCTTTTAAGAAGGGAAGGATGTGATGAAGTTGTTTTTCCATATTTATGATCCAAATTTTTATGCCCTTCTATAATCCAATATTTCTCAATTGACCACACATCATATAACATACTAGATCTCAACACCCTACCCTAGATCATTGGTATAACCCTTCTATAAGCTAATATTTCTCAATTTGAGCATAGCCAAACAAGGTTAAGGATAAATCTAAATGATGTTTGGTATAACCCTAATGAGCTAATGCATGCATGAATCACCCTAATGTAACCTAATGTTCTCACATTAGTCTTAGGCCAATAATGGATGTGTAAGGTAATAATGAATTATAAAAATTTTGAGTAATGATTCACACATAACTTTTTTGGTGATAATATTAAGTTTTTGAATGAGCAATATTGATAATAATGAAATAATGTCATAATAATGGCCACAAATATTAATTGTGACATCTCATTAAAAGAAATCCCAAAAATGCAATCTAAGTTATGAATCGTGTTCCTTGGTTCCCAATTGCCTTGGGAGTCAAGTTTCACATTATTCACATAATAATAATTAAGTTAATTCAATTTGGAAAGAAAAGATATGGGTTTCCCCAAAATATTTAGTAAAATAATAAATGACTCCAAAAGAGGAAAATAATCTTAGATTTATAATCTACACATAAAAATATGCCTTTGAGTGACTTTTCACTCAATTTGGAGAAAGTTTGATTAAAAGATGAAATCAGGAGAGAGAAAGTGTGTAGAACCTTCAAAATATTAAATCAATGCACAAACAACTCCAACATGTAAAATTGATGGAAAATTTGTATCCAACACAATGACTTGTGGGTGAAGTTTCATCAAATTTGGAGAATCTTAAAGTCAATAATGCATGAGGAAAGGGAAAATAGTATTCGATTTATTTAACACATCAAAAGCTCGCAAAAGGCAAATCAAATTGCTTAATCGGAATCTACATGCTTTAATTAGCCTCTGTGCAAAATTCCATCCAAATTAGAGTTTATTTGCACCTCAAAAGAAGAGAGATAAAATAGGAAATTAATTTAATTTCCACTATAATCAGATTTTGAATCGTATAAGTTCCCTTTACTTTTCTTTGTCATGTGAGTTTTCGGATTTTTTTTATATACATTTTATTTTGAACCGTTGGATGGATGATCCGACAGAGCGGATGTCATCTCCTACCCCCAGTTGGACTCACCTCTTATGGCTACAGTCATGAGGTGTTACCTTTGTTTCTTTCTCCCTCATCAATGCTCTTCTCTTTGAGATTATTCGTCCAACGCTTTCCTTGCGGCCATACGAAGTCAGTGATCCCTGGTTTCTTAGGGCGATCGACGAAAAACTCTCTCCGACTCCTCTATTATATTCATCTATTATATTCACATCGATTGGTCCCATCTATTATATTCATCTCGAATGCTCTGCACCCATACTCCCTTACTCCACTTACCTGTCTCCACCTGGGTTGACCTCATCAGTGAGTTTCCATCCATGGTGGTGATTGTTCATGATCGTCTTCTCCTTTGGGAAATTTGGGTGAGACCTCCTCAGCAATGGGAGTATTTCCCCTCATCTTTGTCCCTGATTGCTTCGGTTATGTCTTCATTTTTGGCTGATGGTTCTCTCTTCATGATCAATTTTGAGTTTGTTCCTTCCCATCATTGTGTCCAGTTCTCACATCATCTTCAGTAATGGTGGATGATTGTTCTTGAGCTATGGAGTGTTGTCGAGTTCATGATTTGGTTCCTTGGGACCGGAAGCACCCTTGGGTTGCGGACTCGTCCTTGGTTTCAGGGTTGATCGCTTCAATTGCAATTGGGAACTTGAGGATCTTTTCGTGAAGTCATGGCGTCATGTTGAGTCTTGGAGGAACATCGACAATGGTGTTTTCCCATATGTGCCCTCCTATTTTCCTTCTTTGTTATGATTTTCGACTGAGGGTGTTTTCATAACTTCACATAATTTTGTTTCTTTGCCTTGCGGCTCGGTCTTGCTGATGTGGATGAGTGGCCAGCCGAGGTGGTCAACCTTGATTGGGCCAACTGGGACCACGCGACTCTCTCTCCCCCTCTTTCTCAAGTTTTATGCTACGTAGAATTTTTTTATTTGTCGAATTTTGCAAAATCCATATTAAATTATTTACATATAAAAAAAATACAAATAAATATTCAATAAATTTAGAAAAATGTCAGCTTTCTAATGATGTTGGTTTTGTTGCCTAAATCCAATGTTAAATAATAAGTATTTTAATGGATTAATATAAATAAGTAATAACTTGCAAAATTGATAACTAATAATTCACAAGTCAGAAAAATATAATAAAATATTTTTTGAACTTCTAAAGATAATATAAAATATGGCATGCTTTTTGGTAATCTAATTCATTAATATTAAAAAGGAAATTTTTAGGTTTTTGGATAATTAGTGAAAACCTAACCCTAATTCTACATATATGCATTATAGGTGCTTTGAAGACCTAGGCTTGGATCTAAGACTGCTTTGGACTATTTAGATTCTGGAGTAAGGTATGGTTGCATCCTTGATTATTCTTTTTGATCAATTAACCTATGGTTTCATCTTTCTCTTGGTCCTATGGAGATACACCTACACCATATCTTGTTCTTTTGGGAAATATTGTTCATGTGAAGTACCTTTTATTTGCTATTGAGATTTGGGCATTGTCTTGGTCTCTTTTTATACATTGTTCATGTTAGAACATTATTTTTATGATATGTTATATTTCTTGCCCACTTGGTGGATGTTTATGTTGACCATTAGTATGATGGAAAATTTTGTTTAATCTGAATATACCTTTTACTTTCCTCTCTATAAAACATGCTATGTGATTCAGTAGCACTAGAGTAGTGAAACTACATTGGTTTTTGGGTAGTATGCCTTTGTTATTATTGGGATGTAGGTGGTGGTGCTCCATACCTGGGTTTCAAGTTTTTGTGGATCGGCCCAACTTTTATACATTAGGAGTTGGCAGTATGTCACTCTATCAGGTTTCAAGTTTGTGAGGCTTGTCCACCTTTGTTTTTATATTGTTCTAGTGTTATTTTATCTCACATGCATGTAGGTTGATGATTATGGGGTGTGTGCCCTAATCCTTTATAAGTGCTAGAATGGAACAACTTTATATGTTTGGTTATGGCAAGTATCTCTTTTTTTGTTGTTATTTCCTTTTATGCCTGATTGGGCAGTGCTTTATCTTTTATATGAGAAGCCTTATCTACTTGAAAACCTTTTAATCTATAATTGCTCAACTTTACTTTAGTATGCACATACCAGTTTTTTTGCGAATGTTTCCTTTTCTTCTCCTTTTTATGGGGTACGCTTCCAACCCCAGGTGTTGGACAAGGAGAGGACAATCAAGGTTGACCTGGACCACAACCTGTGTAGCTGACCTTGTGGGAGACTTGCTTGAAGTTTCTAGGTGATCCTTAGCTAGTCCAATATGTAGTTAGTTTTTCCTTTATATCACCCTACTTGGTGAAAGTCTAGTTATGATAACAAGCTTTGTAATGGTTAGATACATCTTCATATTTCGTTGCTACTTTGGTGTTATGATACATTCATGTTGAATAAATTAGTATTCATACCATTTGAGAAAATTTTTTGTTGGTGTTTGGTTTGTGATGTTGCCTTTTTATTTTGGTAGGGAGTGGTTCCGCTCTAGGGTTCCACTCCTTACATCAAGGTATCATATCCAGTGGCTATCACTTATCTAACTATTTCAATCTGGTCTCCCTTAGGATGTTTACCTTTTTCCATAGGTTGCTTATACATTGTATCCTTGCCTTTTGGAGACAAAAACCCTAATGGTGGGAGATAAATCAACTATTGATAACCAGTATGATTACTAGACACCCTAGAACCCGAAGTTTGGGATGCCAAGGATGGATCCACCCTTTATCCATCCAATTACTCAGAGTACTCCTTCGACTGGAAGTGGACCATTAGTAGGTCAAGAAACCCCAGCCTCTGCTTGTACAAGTCTAGTCATCTCTCCTAAGTAAGAGTTGTCCATGTTTTGACAACATTATTCCACAACTATGGCAGGGAAGATGAACAACCCTTATGTGCCTGAAAAGCCTAAGGAGTATTCCATTATGGAGTTCATGAAGATGCAACCACCCTCCTTCAAGGGTGAAAGTGAGATAGAGATGGTTGGCAAAGATGATGGTTGGGTGCTATCCATGGAGAGGACTTTTTATGGTATCGCTTGTCCTCCACACCAGAAGGTTAGGTTTTTTTCATATGTTTTGGATGGACCCACTTGAGTTTGGTCAAATGGAATTGCAAGTACTAGAGACATCTCAACCATGACCTGGGAGCAGTTTTTGGTGCTTTTTCATGGGAAGTACATCTGCACTGCCACCCTAAAGAAGAAGGAAGCTGAGTTCTATAGTCTAATGTAGGGTTCAATGACTATTTCTTCTTATGTGCAAAATTTCTTGTTGCTTGAGTGATATGCTTTTGGACTTAGTGAAGAACGTAGAGTTGACCTATATCTGCAACGAATTAACTACAACGTGGGTCATGCTCTTATCCCACAACTCGCTTTGACCTTTCAGCATATGGTTGATAAAGCTTTGGCTGTGGAGTCTTACCTAGGGTTTCAACCTAGGGAGTTTGATAAGAAGAGGAAGCCCTCAGGAGATGAATAGAAAAGAGACAAGTGTGCTAAGTGCAATGGTTATCATCCTCTGGGGAATTGTTCTAAGGATAAACCTAGGCATGGCACTCTAGTGATTTTTCATAATTGCGATGAACCTAGAAAAATTTGACAAGTGTGCTAAGTGCCCAAAGATTCATAATGGACCTGCACCAGTTCAACAACAACAACAACCTCAAGTGCCTCATCAGAATAATGGTAACAATAATGGTAGAAGACCTATAGAAAGCTGAGCTGGACGGGTTTTTTCTTTGGATGGTGAAGAAGTTTATGAGGAGGAACAAGATCAAGGTGATCCATAGTTCTATGATTAGGCTTTACAAGTAATATTTCCTTTTTGCTTAATTCTTCTATGGATAGATGTATGGAAGTGTAGAAGAAACCTTTGTATCTAAAGAACGGTTTTGACTTAATAAGATGAAGCCTTTTAAGGAATGGTGAATAGTTGTTTGTTTATATGTGGAAGTTTTTATTTCGAGGATGAAATCCCTTTAAGAGGTGGTGTGTTGCAACATACTAGATCTCAAACCCTACCCTAGAGCTTTGACCATTTGAGCGTAGCAAAACAAGGTTAAGGATAAATCTAAATGATGTTTACTATAACCCTAATGAGCTAATGCATGAATAAATCACCCTAATGTAACCTAATTCTCTCACATTATTGATAGGCCAATAATGGACATGTAAAGTAATAATGAATTATATAAAATTCCGTGCAATTAATCACACATAGCTCTTTTGGTGATAATATTAAGTTTTTGAATGAGCAATTGTGATAATATCTCCTTCATGCTATTCATGATCCTAGCTATAGGTGAGTGCATATAGTCCACTTGAGCCCCTTTATCTCTCTTGTTTGCAAATCGAAACGTCCATATGAGTGAGATAGGATCTGCATGAGAGAGCTAAATCATTGTATGCTTGTAAAGCTCACAAACTTCCTTTCCCCAACCCCTTTCTTCAAGATCAAGTTGGTGGTAACATTAGTTAATGGCGGAGTCTGTGTCTGGCGATGGCGGAGGTGATACTTTGGGAGTTGGTGGAGGCTCATCTCAGGGAGTGGCTGCTGCGTCCAAAGGAGGAGGAGATGGTAGGTCGGGGGGAGGTGTGCTCTATGGGAATGAATCTAGGCTTCATCCTACCTTTCCTCGGCGTCCTCAAGCTCCTGCTCTGAGAAGGATAAATCATGTTGGAGTGGAGAAGGAACCTCGTCATTGGTCAGATTTGTTCAGAAGACCGTCGAAGGGAGTAGATCTGGGAGCTCTGTCACCAAAGCAGTTAGAAATTTGTGATGGAGCGATAGTTTACTCGAAGATGATTCCTAAGTGAAATGCTGATAAATGGAGGCTATCGGCGGTGGGATACATTGTCGACCTGAAACCGCATTGGCCCTCCCTGCAATCCTACCTCCAAGGTCTATGGATGATTAAGGGCAGAATTGAGATTATCTCGAGGGGGAATGGATACTTTGTTATCAACTTCTCGAAAATGGAAGATCTGGATACTGCTATTGATGGCAGCCCTTGGTTTGTGGCGGGGAAGCCTCTTATTATTAAGAAGTGGGTGAGAGGTAGTTCTCTGGATACACTGAAGTTGACTGAGGTTCCTATGTGGGTGAGGGTCTTTGATCTGCCATTGGAGTTGTAGGACGAAGATATTTTTGGTATGATTGATTCTTATATTGGAACTCCGTTGAAGGTGGACAAAGCAACTCTTGATTTCAGAAGGCTGGAGTTTGCGAGAATGTTGGTGCTGATATCGGGTTCCTCAAGCTTCTTTACTTCTATCCCGTTGGTGAGTGACGATGGTATTGAAGATAAGGTTTCCATCCAGTATGAATGGGTTCCGAACAGATGTGAAGTATGTGGGACATTTGGTCATGGGATTGCAGGCTGTGAAAATGTGAAGGATAAGGGCAAGAAGAGTATGGTATGGATTCCGAAGAAAATGATTATCAATGACAAAGAGAAAGAGAAGATATCTGATGTAGAATCCTTGGCAGAGATTGATCACTTTGTGGATGCATCTGATAGTCCGGCTGAGACAGAAGTATCCAAGGGCTCTCCAGGGGCAGATGTTAATGCAACAGAGACAGTAACACCAGAGAGTAGCATTGACAGAGGAGATGGGTTTACCCCAGTATCAGGCAACTCAAGAAGATACAGAAGGAAGAATAGCTTGCCACCAAAGGGTCCATTGAGGTCTTTGGAGGTAGCTTTTAGGTCAGGGGTTAACATTTCTCCGAACTCTTTCCAACATCTGTTTGTAGGGGATGGTGAACAAGAGGTGTTTACTGAGGCTGGCAGGGTTCCAGCCAACCATATTCCTAATGGTTAGTTCTCTAGCTATTGCCTCCTGGAATGTGAGGGGACTGAATTATATGGGGAGACAGTCCGCACTTCAGGAGTGTATAGCTAGGAATGAGGTGGCGATTGGTTGCATTCTGGAGACTAAATTACGAAGGAAAAAAGTCACTAAAGTTATGAACAGGCTGTTTGGTGAGGGGTCTTGGATTTCTAATCACAAAATTCATGTGTTGGGGAGGATTATTCTTGTTAAGTTGAAGGAGGATATCACGTTTAGCTATATCAGTGAATCTGATCAGTTCATCCATGTTCATGTGGCTACTTCTAATGGTAACTTTTTCCTTACTGCTGTTTATGCTCATAATAATTTTGGGAAAAGAAATGGTTTGTGGGGGTCTATCAAGGAGCTTAAAAGTTCTATTAATGGTCCTTGGATAGTTTGTGGTGACTTCAATGCAATTCGTTTTGCTCATGAGAAGTTTGGAGTGTGTGAACCCTGTTATAGTTCTATGGCTAACTTTAATGATTGTATCCTTCAATCTTCTTTGGTAGAGTTGGATCTGAGATGATTGAAGTTCACCTGGGATAATAGACAGGTGGGTGATAAACTAGTGATGTCTAAGCTGGATAGAGTTTTTTATAATTTGGATTTCTTGGATACTTTTCCTAATTTTTGGGGAGAGGTGGCCGCTTCTATTCATAGTGATCATAGAGTGATTCTTTTGTATATGGATAAGAAGATATCAGGAGGAAAGCTCTTTTACGTTTTATTAATGCTTGGTGTCTTTGTGATGATTTTGTTGAGGTGGTTAAGAAGGCTTGGAATGTGGAGATTGAAGGTAACCCAATGTTCTAGGTTTGTAGGAAATTGGATAATGTTAGGTTTGAGCTGTCTAAATGGAACAAGGATGTGGTGGGTGACCTTACTGAAGTTAGACATATCAGGGAGTATGAGGCGTGCATTGCCCAAAATCAAGCTGATCAAAACCCTTCTGATGAAGTGGTTGTGCATGATGCTGTTAATAAAAGAAAGATTGCTGAAAATGCTTATAAAGCTGAAGAATCCTTCCTCAAGCAGAAATCTCGGGTGAATAGGCTTAAATTGGGAGACAAGAACTCAAAGTTCTTTTATTCTTCAGTAAATACGAGAAGGATGAGAAATTCTATTAGATGTCTAATGGTTAATGGGGTTGGTATTTCTGATGAGCAAATTATTCATGATGAATTTGTCAAGTTTTATAAGGAACTTTTTAGGGCGGATGAAGATGGTGATATTGACTGGAATGATGACTGGCAAGTACCGAAACTTTCTAATGACCATGTTAATTCTCTCTGTGCTCTTGTTATAAAAGAGGAGATTGAAAGAGTTGTTAAATACAATGATGGGGATAAGGCTCCGGGGCCCGATGGTTTCAACTTTATGTTTTATAAGGTGTGCTGGGATATCATTGGTGATGATGTAGTCAAGGCTGTGCAAAATTTCTTCAGAAGTGGTCGACTTCTTAAAGAGGTGAATAAATGTTTATTACCCTTATTCCCAAATGTAGTAATGTTGTTAATGTGAAGGATTGGAGGCCGATTTCTCTGTGTAATTCTCTCTATAAGGTGATTTCTAAGGTCTTAGCTAATAGACTTCAGCCTATTCTGCCTGAAATTATTGACAAGGCCCAATGCACTTTTATTAAAGGTAGATCGATCTCTGATGCTACTTTGTTGGTGAATGATATGTTGAATATGATTATGAAGAGCAAGGCGCCTAAAATCTGTGTGAAAGTTGACCTTATGAAAGCGTATGATTCGATCAAGTGGAGGTATTTGCATCGTATTCTTATGGAAATGGGTTTCCCAAGGTGTTGGATTGATTGGGTCTTTGAAATTCTTCATTCTGTTAGGTTCCAAATTCTCATTAATGGGAAACCATATGTTTCCTTTTGGCCTAATAATGGTCTGATACAAGGGGATCCATTGGCCCCGTATCTCTTTGTCATTGCTATGGAAGGTCTTTCTGTTATGTTATCTCACGCTGTAAGGTCAAATTTTATTGAACCTTTTAAAGCCGGTGATGATATTAAGGTCACTCATGTCTTATTTGCTGATGACGTTGTGCTTTTCTCTGATGGAAATGAGGGGTCTGTGAAGGCGTTTGCTGAGGTGGTTGATTCTTTTGGTGCCATTTCTGGTTTAAAGATCAGTAGTCAAAAATCTTCTTTTTTCGCTAATAAGCAAGTGGATACAAAGATGGTGGAAAGGACTCTGGACATAAAATATGAGGTGCTTCCTGTGAAGTATTTGGGTCTGCCCTTATTTGTGGGAAGATTATCTCAGAGTCTTTGTTCTCCTTTAATTGATAAGATAAAAAGTTGGCTTGAAGGCTGGAAGTCTAAGCAGCTTTCTTTTGCAGGACGGCTGGAGCTGATTAAGCCTACCCTTTCTTCTTTCCAAATTTATTGGGCAGCTTCTTTTCCTTTGCCTGTGGCTGTCACGGATGATATAGACAGAATGTGTAGGGATTTCTTGTGGGTAAATCCGGAAATGGAGAAGAAAACTCATATGGTTTCTTGGAGTCAGGTGTGTTTGCCTAAAATGGAAGGTGGTCTGGGGTTGAGGAGAGCTAAGGATATTGTCGAGGCTTGTATTATTCTTAATATATGGAATGTGGCTACAAAAAAAGATAGGCTTTGGGTTCGCTGGATCCATGGAAGGTATCTAAAAGGTGATTCTTTTTGGAGGTCTACTATTCCTTCAAATGCTTCTTGGGTGTGGAGGCAGTGTCTTTATCACAGGGATAAAATTGTTGAGCTTATTTCTTTCTCTGTGGGTAATGGGAACCTTATCAAACTTTGGAGGGACCCCTAGTTTTTAGGGGATTATTTGGAGAAGACTCTGGATAAAGGATGCGTTATGAGGAGTGGAACTGGAAAGTTTGCTAATATTAACTTCCTCAGTCGTGCAGGTGACTGGGTAGATGCCAAGTCCATGCATGTATCTCTTGTCATCGAGGTTATTAGAGATGCTGGTTACTGTATCAAGGATGAAGAGGATTCTATTTTACTGAAGGGAAAGAAGCCTGTCAGGATCCGTGAGTTCTGGGAGGTGTTAAGGCCGTCGGCTCCTGTTCCTTTTTGGACTAGATGGCTTTGGAATACTAGAGCTGCTATGAGGCATAAGGTTCACGGATGAAGATTCTTCTTGGACAAATTGCTCACTCTTGATCAATTACATTCTAGGGGTTTTCAGTTTCCTCCTAGATGTGCTTTGTGTGAAGAGGATAGTGAAGATCTTTCTCATATTCTGTTCTGTTGTACGTATACGGTGGATATTTGGAGCAAGGCTGTTAGAGAAGATTATTTGTCCAGATCCCTGTTTCTCTTGTGGATGTATGTTCCTTTCTATCTATGAAGGAGAGAACTATTATCTTGGCTGTTTTCCATGGCGTTTGGGAGGAGAGAAACCATAGAATTTTTGTTGGTTACAAACATTGTGCAGATAGAAGATGGATTTGCCTAAGGAAGGATATAGATACCTTTGTATAGTTTTCTTTTGTTTTTTTTTTGTTTCCTAAGTTTTGGAGCTTTTCTCACTTGCATTGTACATATTTTCCTAGTTGTTATAAAAAAAAAGGCCACACGCTGTTTCCGACCAAAAACAATTGTGATAATATTGAAATAATGTGATAATAATGGCCACAAATATTAATTGTGACATAACTCATTAAAAGAAATCCCAAAAATGGAATCTAAGTTAAGAACCATCTTCCTTGGGTCCCAATTGCCTTTGGAGTCAAGTTTCACATTATTCACATAATAATAATTAAGTTAATTCAATTTGGAAAGGAAATATATAGGTTTCCCCAAAATATCTAATAAAATAATAAATGACTCCAAAAGAGGAAAATAATCTTCAATTCATAATTTACACATTAAAATATGCCTTTGTGAGAATTTTCTCTCAATTTGGAGAAAGTTTGATTAAAAGTTGAAATTAGGAGAGAGAAAGTGTGTATAACCTTCAAAATACTAAATAAATGGACAAACAACTCCAACATGTAAAATTGATGGAAAATTCGTATCCAACACATTAAATATGATTTGTGGGTGAAGTTTCATCAAATTTGGAGAATCTTAAAGTCATTAATGCATGAGGAAAGAGAAAATAGTATTTGATTAATTTAACACATTAAAAGTTCTCAAAAGGCAAATCTAATTGCATAATCAGAATCTAGATGCTTTAATTAGCCTCTGTGCAAAATTCCATACAAATTGGAGTTCATTTGCACCCTCAAAAGAAGAGATAGAGAATAGGAAATTAATTTCATTCCCACTATAATCGGATTTCGAATCGTATAAGTTCCATTTATTTTTCTCTCTCATGTGAGTTTTACGATTTTTCTTTATACACATTTTATTTTGAACCATTGGATGGATGATCTGACGGAGTAGAGGTCATCTCCTACCTCTAGTCGAGCTCACCTCTTATGGCTACAGTAATGAGGTGTTGCCTCCATTTCTTTCTCCCTCATCAATTCTCTTCTCTTTGTGATTATTCATCCAACACTTTCCTCACAGACATACAAAGTCAGTGACCCCTAGTTTCTTAGGGTTTTGTTACCCCAATCGCCTGATCGATGAAAAACTCATTATGACTCCACTATTTTTTGGATTCACCCGCGAACATGTCACCATATGTCTCCTCCCCTATAAATAAACCTCTCCACACACTCCTTGAACTCACAGCGATCATTCCCATCTGCTATTGTGGTCTGAAAAGCTCTGCACCCATCCTCCCTTACTTTTCTTACCTATCCCCACCTGGGTCGACCTCATTAGCAATTTTCAATCCATGGTGGTGGTTGCTCGTGATCATCTTCTCCTCTGGGAATTTTAGGCGATCTCTCAAAGGTTTTGGCTAGACTAATTGCAGGTATGGAAGAAATCCCCTTTCTCTCGGTTTGAGACCTCCGCAGAAATGGGAGTATTTCCCCTCATCTTTATGCATGATTCCTTTGGTTCTGTCTTCATTTTTGGCTATCGTTTCTCTGTTCGTGATCGATTTTTAGTTTGTTCCTCCTCATCGTTGTGTCGAGTTCTCATGCCATCTTCAATAATGGTGGATGATCGTTCTTCAGCTATGGAGTGATGTCGAGTTCATGATTTGGTTCGTTGGGATCAGAAGCTCCCCTGGGTTGTAGATTCATCATTGGTTTTAGGGTTCATCCCTTCAATCGCAAATGGGAACTCAAGGATCTCCTACTAAAGTCCTGGCATTGCAATGAGTCTTGGAGGAACATCGACAATGGTGTTTTCCCATCTGTTCCCTCATGTTTTCCTTCTTTGTTACGATTTACGGTGGAGGGTATTTTCATAACTTCAAATGGTTTTGTTTCTTTGCCTTGTGGCTCAGTCTCGCTGATGTGGATAAGTGGCTGGCTGAGTTGGCCATCTATGATTGGGCCAACTCGGACCGTGCATCTCTCTCTTCCTCTTTCTCAAGTATTATGCCACGTGGAATTTTTTGATTTGTCGGATTTTGCAAAATTCATATTAAATTATTTACTAATAAAAAAAATATGAATAAATAGTCAATAAATTCAAAAAAATGTAAGATTTATAATGGTGTAGGTTTTGTTGCCTAGATCCACTATTAAATTATAAGTAATTTTAATAGATTAATCTAAATAAGTAATAACTTGCAAAATTTATAACTCATAATTCATATGTCATAAAAATATAATAAAATATGTTTTAAACTCAAAAAAAGATAATCTAAAATATGGCATGGTTTTGATAACCTAATTTACTAATATGAAAAAGGCAATTTTTAGGGTTTTGGATAATTAATGAAAACCTAACCCTAATTCTACATATATGCATCATAGGTTCTTTGAAGACCTAGGCTTGGATCTAGGACTATCTTTGGACTATTTAGATTCTGAAGTAAGGCATGTTTGCATCCCTGATTATTCTATTTGAGCAATTAACCTATGTTTTCATCTTTCTCTTGGTCCTATGGACATAAACCTGCACCATATCTTGTTCTTTTGGGAAATATGCTTCATGTGAAGTGCCTTTTATTTGTTATTGATATTTGGACATTCTCTTGGTCTCTTTCATATACATTGTTCATGTTAGAACATTAAATTATTGATATGTGATATCTCTTGCCCACTTGGTGGATGTTTATGTTGACCATTAGTATGATGGCAACTTTTGTTTAATCTGACCATACTTTTTACTTGCCTCTCTATTAAACATGTTATGTGATTCAGTATAACTAGAGTAGTGTAATTGCATTGGTTGTTGGGTAGTATGCCCTTGTAATTATTGGGATGGAGGTGATGGTGCCCCATACCTAGGTTTCAAGTTGGTGAGGCATGGCCCAAATTTTATATATTGGGAGTTGGTAGTATGTCACTCTATCGGGTTTCAACTTTGTAAGGCATGGTCGTCTTTATTTTTATATTGTTCTAGTGTTTTGTTTATCTCACATGCATGGAGGAGGATGATTATTGGGTGTGTGCACTAATCCTTTATATGTACTAGCATGGCACGATTTTATTTGTTTGGTTATGACAAGTATCTCTTTTGTTGTTGTTCTTTCCTTTTATGCTTGATTGGGTAGTCATTTATCTTTTATATGGGAAGACTTCTCTATTTGAAAACCTTTTAATCCATGATTACTCAACTTTACTTTAGTATGCACATAGTTTTTTTGTTGATGTTTCCTTTTCTTCTCCTTTTTGTGGGGTACGCTTCCAATGTTGGACAAGGAGAGGACAATCAAGGTGGATATGGACCACAACCTATGTAGCTGACCTCGTGGGAGACTTGCTTGAATTCGTTAGGTGATCCTCACCTAGCCCTGTATGTAGTTAGTTTTTCCTTTATATCACCTTGTGTGGTGAAAGTCTAGTTATGATAATGAGCTTTGTAATGGTAAGATACATCATCATATTCCGTTGCTACTTTGGTATTATGATACATTAATGTTGAATAAATTAGTATTCATCCCTTTTGAGAGAATTTTATGTTGGTGGTTGGTTTGGGATGTTGCCTTTTTATTTTAGTAGGGAGTGGTTCCCTCTGGGATCCCACTCCTTACACTTCATCACTCTCATGATCACTAACTAACATCGACACCCAAATTAAAATTGTGTTGCACTAATTTATATAATGAGTAACTTGTGACATTCAATTTTATCTCAATGTAATGGTGTCACTAAGTTGATTTATTTCATGTTCCAAAAATTTATCTTTTCAACTCCAATATTTTTCTATAGCTTGATAATAATTTGACAAAGCAATGTTTAAAATTTCTTATCTTTGGATATTCCAATTAAGAGATATGAAATTACGATGAAAAACATTCAAAAAAACTTTTCCTATATTGCTTGGACCTAGATCTGAACTTGGATCCAAAAGGGATCGTCTACAGGAATCACCTGAGTTATATGAGTGAGATAGTGTACTACAACATCGGGTTTCAAACTCCTATATCTCCCTTGATTTAGAACATCACCAACTAAAATTTGGTTAACTAGATCTAGTGTTCCCTCCTCTATCCAACGAGCACTAACAACCTAATTGATGCTCATTATCATCAAAATGACCCATTAGCACGTGACCTAGACATGTAGCGACCTCAGAAAAACACAAATCTAAGAGATGGAATGCTGATTTAACACCACCAATAGTTTTTCCACACTTCCTTTAGCCTCAATGATCCCTCAATTTCTCTATTTTAGCTTCCTTATGCTTCACTCAAATCCACATTGTATTTCCTGAAACAGAACCTCTAGCTCTCATTGCCAAGCTCCTCCATCCAATTTCCTATGTCCATTCCATCTATGGGACCTATGCAAGCTTTCCTTGACAATCACAAAGAGGTGCAGAGGTGCAGAAAAGGTTCCCCAAAAAATCTCCATCAGCCTCCCCCTCCCGCTTCTTCAACGAACACCTCTAGACATCACTATCAGAAGCTCAAACCAAAGGAAAACCAAAGGTGGCTCATAACCAAAGGTGGCTCATAAGATTTCTCACCTTTCTTGCATGTACGATGGCACGAGGCTTCATTTGATCTATTTTAGTCTCATCAATATGTCCTTATTTGTCATACCTTAGATTTCACTAGCTTGGGGATTTTTTTCCTTGTGTTTATCATCGTAGACCCCCTCGAGTGAATCCTAGTTTGCATGTCAGGCAGGAGGATCTGCAGATTTGAATCCCTATCTCATATGATCTGCAAAGCCAATATGGAAAATCTTTTTCTTATCTTTATTTTCTTTATATACCAATTTTTCGAATTGGTCCATCTTGTTAAATGCTTTAAAAATAGGTCGCTTATCAGAAAACTGCTAAAAAATTGATATTCTTAGAAAAATGTCTATATTAACTTGAAACCATTCTTGTGCCCTGATACAATCAATTTCAATGATGATATTTAAAATCTATTTCATACATATTAACTAGTGTTTTCTGTATATTTTTGAACCCTGACCTTGCTAAATGCCTGATTTACATGATTCATGATCACATCACATTGTGTTGTACTTGGATGTTATATTGATGACTTGATCACATGATTATAATTACTAAATTATCATTCAATCTACACTCGACATATTTTTGCATTAAAATGACTAATGATTTAGTATCCTTAATCCTAGATATTCTATACACCAAATTAGACCTTGATTGGAAATATAAGATCATCATCTCACTAATATAAAAATAGATTAGTACTCTTAATGACCATAGGGAAACAAATATAATGATACTATGAATAGATGAATGAAGGCCTGAGTAGGTCATTAGAGAAAAGAACTATACATATATTGATACATGGTTGTTCTCATGTTGTCCTAGGATCTTATACTCTTTAATGTTATTGATTTAGATAGTACTAATACTCTATACTCTGAAACAGGCACATTGTTATGTTATTCCCTCATTGAGTAGACTGGTGGTACTGAATGATAATTGTATGCACTTTGTTGATTGTATACTTATCTATTTATTTGTTTGAGATACAATGTTATCTACTGACCAATATTTTGATTTGTACATGTATTAATGAAAATTCTTGAACAAAAGTGAGAATGCCCCTTCTAGCTATCTGTGATAATAATGTTGATATTGGGTACAAGAGACCTCCTTAAATAGGAGGGTGGAACTTGTACAAATTAATGACCACCCCCATCTTTTTGGGGTGATGGAGCCATATATACATATACTTGTTGATTTTAGAATAATAGGGAAATTCACATTGTGAAATTTCTCTAATTAAAGATGAGTGGAAATATTGCATTGATTTTTTCAATATATGTCCTTCCAAGTGTACTATTTTGATAGAATATATTTTAAATTGTTCGATAATGTATTTATAAAGTGCAGAAACACACTACATTGATTGTGTCATGATTTTCTTGATTTAGGATTGAAGACTTGATATTAGTTGATCATTTATTAGCTCTGCTAATATCTTTTGGAATATGAAATTCTGCAACAAATTAGGACTCCATATGGATGATTTATTTATGTAATGGTTTTGTCAAAATTGGAATAGCTAGTTTTCTTCAATCTATTCTCTTGTAATTTTTGTTGTTTCCTTCGGGCCCATGATGTAATACAAATCCATGGTTCTTTTTCAATAAATGGAACTTATCTCTTTCTGCATATGATGTGTGTGTGATTTTTAGGCCACTTAGAGAACTGGCACTCTAATCCCCCAAACACTTCCCATTTGGGTAGTAGGATTGGGATTAGGGTAAGAACAGTTTGTTGATACTTGGTATCAGAGCATTACACATTTTTATGCATTAATGAAATGATATTTATAACCTCTAAGACAAGGAAAACCCTAAAGTCCACCATGATGAAACTGAGGCATCTAGAGAGAGAATAAAGGGTTCTATAAGTAATTCCTCCTAATTGTCTAGATGTAGTGTCTATGATTACCCTGCTCCACCTGGACTTATGTTATGTTTGGTACACGGTGAATGAAGGAGAGGGGAAGGGAGATGAGGGGAGGGGAGGGTAAGGGAAGGGAGGGGAGGGAAGGGGACAATTATTTTGGTTTGTTTGGTTAGTGTGGGGAGGGGAAGGGGAGAGAACACAAAAACATTAAAAAATATGTCATTTTTTTACAAGCCATGTTATTCTGAAAGGTTACATACACCACAAACATGTGAGTACATAAAAAATTAAGATAAATTCTACTCACATGTCTCACGATCAAAACAAAATTATTCTTTTAATTGTATTATAATTGATGAAGATAAATTTTGTATGTCTAACGTGATGCAAACATTGTTGATGCAAATAGGGACTGCCACTTTTCTTTTTATAGACATTGTGGTCATACATGTACTTCCCTCCATATTTATATCTTTCCCTGCATTTATTAAAGTTTCCTCCCTAAGTTGAGAGTTCCCTCCAGTTTGATCCATAATTCCATCACTTTTTCTATTTTTCCTTATGTTATTATGTTGAAAACATTTATGTTCTCTACCAACATTTTTTCTATACATTCTAAGATTTTTTTAAATTGTGCACTACATTTATTCTAGTTTTGTTTTATTTTTAAATTTTCCTCTATTTTTTCCTCAAACTTCCCCCCAACATTTTGTATTCCCTCCAGGTGAGGTGAGATACTATATGCTCTTTTTTCTCATTTGTTGTGAGCTGTACAAGTATTTCCCATCATATTATTTATATTTTTAGTCCACATTTTATATTCCCCTCCAAGCTTTATATTAAATTTCCCACCAAGTCATTTCCCTTCCCTATGTCTCCACTACGATTTGGTGGGAAGAAAAGTGGCTGAAAGTACACTAGATTCTTTCCACTCTATTCCATTCCATTCCCTTCCCTTCCCCTTCACCATTTCTACCAAACAACATAAGCCATTTCCCTTCCCTTTCCCTCCCCTCCATTCACCGCATACCAAACAGGTCGTTAGTAGATCAATACATGAATTTAAGGATTTTCTATAACCCTAGAAAGTCTTATTGCATCTCATCTTTTCTTTAAGCACTACTCTAAGACACCCAAGTAGATGAAAATTAGTTAGTCTTCTCATTTGCTCATTTGATACTTCTTTCATGACTATTTACCAAGTGATTTCGAAATAATGGGTAGCATATATGTGGGGAAAGGTAGAATTCTTTAGAAATCATGAAAGATGATTAAGATTATGATGCCATGATCTGACATTAAATTGGAATCCCTATTTTTCATAATGAAAGTAATCTTTAAGTCAAATATTTATATATGACCCCTCAGACTATGTAAACTCAATTTCACCAATACTAGACTACATGCTTCCTATTTTTTAGGTAAATGCTAATAATCTTAAAATAGTAAAACAAGGAGGATTTATACTTCATACCTCATAGTTGACGAGGTCCGTATTTGATTAAGTCTATGTTTCCCTATGGTTGGTTAAACCTTAGATATGGTTAAGCAAACTTTTCCTCTATTTGATATGTACCATGATCATGCCATAAAATGACTATGCCTTATGATTCTCTAAATCATGATCTGAGACTTTGATACAAAAGGCATTTTCCATTTTGATTACTATGCCACATTGTAATCTTAATGTTGATACAATGGATGCTAACATTAATCATGCACTACTATGCTTTGATTCTTCAAGTGTCGAATTCAACTTCTCAATTTCCCAATTATATCATTAATTTAATCATGAAAGGAAGACAATGCAACTCAATATTACAAAATCTTGAGGCATGGTTGTCCTATTTTAAATTATAAGTTTCGATCTTATGACATTGTGGAATATGATTTGATCATTGATTCTCTCTCTATTTGGATATGATTGATAGCTCAAGACTAAAATAGAGTAATATGCTAGATTACGGTGGTATTTGATTCTTGACTCCCTTAACCTAGGTCACATCCCTATTATGAATACCTCTAAATTTTCACCTTGTTGATCATTTAGAGTTTGAAAAGGTAACCCCTTTCACCCAATTTAGATTGCTTGACCTAAGTCTTTAATAGGTTAAACCATGATGATATTGATACCAATCTTGAATATTGATTTAATGATGATCTTAAAATACGACAATGTTGGCTATAGCTTGTGGTTGACTTCCTAGAAAGACATTGGCCTATATCTTTCATAAACCTTGAATATCATGATAATGAACTCGATATTGAAGTCTTTTTGTTCAATTATTGCTTGATTGTTGTATATGGATGAATGATCATCCTAAGATCTAAAGTAGAAATCGAAACCCAAGATTCCAAATTTTGGAACTATGAATTTAATTTCTAAAGATCTCAACTCTTAATATTGACTAATAAAAAATTTGCTCTTTATTATCAATCTCAATAATGATATGAATCATGTGATCACACTATTCAGGTCTTGAGATCACCCTTGATATATGATATAGTGACTTTCATAATCCCTCAGTCTACGACTCATGTTTTATCTTCCATAAGGTCCAGAGTGGGACCTTCCAATAATTTTGAGCATGAAATCACAATATTGAAATGATGATGTTTGTCTAGAATTGTTGAGATATGAAATCTCGATCATGGATGTATAACCCCACCTAGGCCAATGTAGAAGCTAGGACCCTAAAATGTTGGGATTGAAATTCATGTTGTACTCTTGACTCAGGATCTATATTTGTTTGACCTAAAATTTGATCTCTCCAAGTTTGTGATATCTAGGATGATCTCTCCCAATCTGTGACTAATGTGATTATCTTTCCTAATTGTTGAACAATTTTACTATGGTTTGACCTTGATGATGGATTACTTGATTATAAAATATTGTTGATACCAAGTTAATTATAATATGTGATAAAATCCAAATATCGGTTGATGGATTATTCAAATTTTGAGGACAAATTTATTAAGGATGAAAGGATGTCATGAAGTGGATTTTTATTCATTTATGATCCAAATTTACAATTATGCCCTTCTATTATCCAATATTGCTCAATTGACCCCACTTCATCACATTATTGATCATTGAATGATTTTGGCACCCAAATTGAAATTGTGATGCCCTAATTTATTTAATAAGTACCTTGTGACATTCACTTTTAGCTCAATTAATGTTTTTAGTTAACTGATTTATTTCATGGTCCAAAAATTATCTTTTGGGCCCCAATATTGTTCTATAGCTTGAAAATACTTTTATCAAATAGTGTTTAAAGTTTTATATTTTTTGGATGTTGTAATTAAGAGATGTGAATTTAGGAAGAAAACATTAAAAATACCCAAATATACCTTTTCTAAGACTACTTGGACCCCGAACGGAACCCAGATCTAGGAGGGCACATTCAGGGGAGTCATCTCCCCCCCCCAACTTATGTATTTGAGACAACACACTATAATGTCAAGTTTTTAACTCCTATATCTCCCTCTATTATGAACCTCTCCAAGTCAAATTTGGTTGCTTAGTTTCAATTTTCCCTCTGCTACCTAATGAGCAGTAACAATTTCACTGACGCTCGCTATCTTGAAAATTCCAAATTTGCTCACGACATGAACATGTAGGCACTTTAGAGCAATGCAACCCTAATCTATGGAATGCCTATTTAACACCACCAATAGTTCTGCCACACTTCCTTTAGCTTCACTAATCCCGAAATTTCTCTCCTTTAGTTCCCCTTTATTCTATCCAACTCCACTTGTATCACTTGAAACAGAACATCTAGCTCTCACCATCAAGCTCCTTCATCCAATTGCCTACTCCTATTCCATATTCAGACCTATTCAAGGCTTCCTTAACCATCACAAGGAACTAGCGGACAACTTCCCAAAGGCATGCGATCTCTCCCGACCACTAGATCTCCCCTACTTGCAGTACTCTTATCAATCCCACCTTCACCTCTTTACCTGTAATAGAACTACATTTGTTCATTTTTGTTGTCCATTTTGAGACAAGCATGGCTCATTGGTTGTGTATGGCCGATGAGAAGTCAACACTCTACCTGGTTTTACCTTTCTTGCATGTATGATCATGGAAGGCTTCATTTGACAGAACAATCGTTGTTTTAATTGTCACCAATATGTCCTTGCCTTGTCACGCCTTCAATTTCATTAGCTTGGGAATTTTTGTTCATGTGTATCTCATCACATACTCCCTTGAGCCAAGCTTGGTTTGCAGGTTAGGTAGGAGAATCTGCAATTGAATCCCTCCTTCGATCCACGAAGCCAAGCTGGAAAATGCTTTTTTTTATTTTCATTTTCTTTATCTAGCAATTTTTCTTATTAGTCATACTTGTTAAATTCATTAAAAATAGTTCAGATATCTAAAAATTCCCACAAAATATCAATCTTCTCATAAAAATGTCTAGATTAATGTGAAACCATTACTTTTCCCTATTAAGATAATATTTGATGATGATATATCATATCTCATTCATACATATTAACTAGAGTTTTCTATTAATTTTTTAAAACCTAACCTTGCAAAAATCTTGATTTACATTATATATGATCACATCATCACCATGTTGTACTCTGATGTTATATTGATGACTTGATCACTTGATTATAGTTACTAAATCATCATCCAATCTACTTTAGACATATTTTTACATGTAATGACTAACCGATTTAATATCCTAAATACCAAATATTTTGTACAACAAATCAGACCCTAATTCAAAATATAAGATCCTAATCTCCATAGTATGACCCTAGATCAGTATCCTAAATGACCATAGGGAAACAAATACAATGAGAATAAGAATATATGAATGAATTACCTAGTAGTTCATTAGAGCAATGAACTATATATATATATTGATACATGGTTGTTCTCATGTTGCGCCATGATCATATACTCTTTAAACTTGTTGATTCAGATATAGATAAAACTTTACACTCCAAAATAAGTACACTTTTATATTATTTCCTTATTGAACATACTAGTGATATTGAATGATACTTGTATGTACTCTCTATATTGTATACTTGGCAAAGTATTTATTTGAGATACAATGTTCCCTACTGAATTATCTTTTGATTTGTATATGAATTCTTAAAAATCCTTGACATAAATGATAATGCCCCTTATGACTGCCTAAGGTAATCATGTTATATTAAGTACAAGAGACCTCCTCATATCGAAGGGTGAAACTTGTACAAAGTGGTGACCTCCCCTATTTTGTTGGGGCAATGGAGTCATATATACATATAGTTGTTGATTTTAGTATAATGGGGAAATTCACAAGAAAATTTGAACTGCTCGAAAGAAATATAAGTTTGAATATCACATTGATTGTTTTGATGCAAGTCATGCCAAGTATATTATTTTGATAGAAAATGGTTTAAACTATTCCGTATTGTTTTAATAAAGTCTATTGATGCATTGCATTGGTTGCATCAATATTTTCTTGATTTAGGATTGAAGACTTGAAGACATGATATTAGTTGATCAATTATTGACTCTTCCAATATCTATTGAAATAAGAAATGTTGCAACAAATCAGGACTCCATAGGGTGATATATTTATATAATGAGTTTTACATAAATCATAAGAGCCATTTTGCTTCTCTATATTCCCTTTACTTTTTCTTCTTGTCTTTGGGCCTCGATGCGATACAAATTTATGGTTTTGGTTCAATAAATGGAATGTTATTTCTTTTTGCATATGTTGTGTATGCAATTTTTTGGCCACTCAGAGATAGATGCCCTAATCTCCTTAACACTACCATCTGGGAAGTGGGATTGGTATTAGGGTAAGAACAATTCCCTAATAGAAGCCTTCAATTTGTGCACTATCAATGGGGAGAGATATTAAGAGAGAGACTCTCAAATGTAGTCAGTCAATGGCTTTAATTACATGTGTCCTCCATACAAAAGAGTATGGTCATAGCTTGTTGTTTTTATTGGCCAACTTTCCTTTTAATTTCTTGGTCAAATTTATTAAACATAAGGAAACTCAACAGTTACTTTCCTTTGTGCAAGGTCAAGGGGGTAATATTTGATACATTTAATTACTTGCCTCAATAGGCATTGGAGAAAATTATTACAGTGCATTCCTTAAATAATTTTGACCCATCTCTTATTTAACTCTCTTTGCTATAGATTTTCATTATAGAAGTTTTGAGAAAATTTTGAGCTAGTCATGACTTTTAAAATGATTTTTGAATATAGCTTTCATGTAGTTTATGAAATTTTGTTCCAATACATAACTGAACTTTAAATTTAGAGTTTGTATGCAAAAGATATGGTTGTTTGGTGTGGGATATATATATTCAGCATTGCTGGAAGATATAGGCCAGTCAACCCAATAAAATAGCGACTTTATTGTTTGAAAAACCCAAAATTTGTTTTGTAGATAATAATATTCCCTTTTAAAAGTATATTTCAATATTAAATTTGGAGTTTGTATGCAAAAGATATGGTTGTTTTGGTGTGGGATATATATATATATATATATATATATATATATATATATATATATATATATATATATATATATATATATATATATATGTGTGTGTGTGTGTATTAGGCAATGCGAGAAGTTGTGCAAACATCTTCCTAGAGTATTTTTGGGAGTTCTTGATCTTTAAAGTGAACGAGTACATGCAAGATATTTTCTTGTAATAAATGAGAAACTCTAATTAAAATTATAATTTATGAGAAAAAGTAACAAAAGAAATTAGTTCCTACAACTGAGAAATAACAACAAAAGATAGTAGATAAATAATCCAATAGATGCAGTAAAATAGATGAATATGCATTCATAAAATATCATGAACTTGAACGTTTCTCATCCTCGAACAACATAAAATTAGAAACATTCACCAAATAATACTGACATCTTATCGTCCTCACTTGTATAACATCACTTTTTTCCTTATTACCTTTCATGGTCAAGAAACCCTACTTTTCTGAAATCAAAAAACATAATTCTCTCATAGTTTCAGAATTGTTTCACAACTTGTCTATTTCAAGTGCTACAAAGAAACAAATATCATATTCCTTCTATTTTTGGTGCCCCCACATATTCTTATAAGTTTTGTACACAAACAAGGTTTATTGATTGAATAAATTGGGGGTATGTAGATTCTCCTAGGTAAGAAAAGAATGAATGGAGGTATGGAAGAAAGAGATCTCTCCTCTATTTGACTTGATATGTTTTTGTTTTCTTTATTGCAATTACACTAATTGTATTTTTTGTATATGCACATTGGCATATTTTCTTTATTGGTGGTATGCCCTACACAGAAGGGGTATGAAAGAAGCAGTATAGGGTGAAGGATG